>OZ024913.1:68648458-68998458 GCA_964017125.1 Flabesymbios commensalis
TTATTATGTGAATCGGAATGTTCGCCCAATATAATAAAAAAATACAAGGAACACATTGGGTTAAGGAATCGTAAGCATGCGAAATAAAAGTATTGTTACAAAAATCTTTTCATCTCTGCCCCGTACGACTGACTGTTCGTATCACGTTTTTGTCATTAAATAGTATAATATATATTATGAATTAGTCATATTATTAAATGGTATTTTGATTTGATCACGACACTGTTTAATATGTATTACCGTGATCTAATAACAATACTATTTATTAAATAGTATTGCGATATAATCACAAAAATGCGATGCGAATCACTATACCGGCATATGCGAAGCATTATACAGTAATATGTGAAACATTATACCGCCATATACGAATCATTAGGGTAGGGTGGGGCGGAACGCCCCCCTTAAGCCGATTTTGCCTTCGACGTCATAATATGTTATTAAGCAAGTTTATGTTAATGTCACATCACACCACCCATCAATTGTATATACCAGAGTTATAATATTTAAAGTTTTCCTTTTATTGCCTGAGAGCTGGTGATCACAAGTTTTATTCAAAAAGGGGCGTTTTCCCCACACTGTTGGGAAAACGCCCCTCCCCTGGGGTGAAATGCCCATGGGGGCCTTTTACCCCATTTTCACGGGGCGTTTTACCCCATACTGGCATATATACCAAAAGTCACCGGAATAACAACTACTGAATTATGATAGTATTCAGGGGCGGATCCAGGATTTAATAAAGGAGGGGCGCAGGGGGGTCGGGGGCACGCCCCCAATGTTTTGCTGTCCAATTTAGCGGACTTTTTAAAGAATTTGACGCAAAATGGGGTGGGCATGCACCCCTTCTGGATCCGCGCCTGGTATTTAATTACACTTGTAGAAATATAAAAGTAAAACCGACTTTGCTGTCCCTACCTAGTTCCTCTGGCATCTGAAGTGAACTCACTTATATTTTGAAAATAATTGATTTAGAGCCTCTGACTATGAAAACTATATATAAGACTATGTAAAAAAACACTATGTAGAACAAAACCTATGATCTAAAAATAAAATAGCAAGAAGTGTAATAAGTCTTTCTCATGTGATGTAGACTGAATATTCTGATATTTTTTTGTTGATTAAAGGGACTTCAGCAAGGTCAACTTTAAGGTCAAGCAGAAAAAAACATTATTTTTTTCAACAAATAAAAATAAACAAATAAAGGAATATGTGTAATACCTCTTTTTGGTGGGATTTTGGCTGGAAAATCAATTTCTTCAATTATTTTTGAGATTTTAGAAGAAGAAGAAGAAAAAAACTGGAGACCCTCGCTAAGGTTTACAAAAACCGCTCACGCGAGGGCCAACGTCATATGTGAATCTTAATGCCGCCATTATGCGAATTATTTATACCTCTCTATTCGAATCATTATACCGCCACATGCGAATCATTATACCCCATAATGTGAATCAGTATACCATCACATGCTAATTATTATACAACCATATGCGAATCATTATACTGTCAGATACAGATGCGAATCATTGTACCGTCATATGCAAATCTATATACCGTTATCATGGTTAAATGCGAATCATTTTACTGTCATACGCGAATTATTGTGTTATTGTTGGTCCACCGTCTGCGACGTTGATCCAAAATTATTCCAACATATAATCAATGTCCCGTTCCAGCTTGAATGTAGCAAGCCATCCTGTGGACAGCTACACACCGGGACAGGTGTGGGTCGTGGACAGGCCGTGGACAGTCACACACCGTACATGTGTGGGTCGTGGACTGTGTAATGTATTCCACCAGGGAATCAAAGTTTCTCAACATGGTGGTGACTGAGTGAGTGATTAACTGAGTGAGAAATTAACGTCGATAGTCAGTCTCAACTTTAACTCGACCAGGCCAAAAACGATACCATTAACGTGATCGCCTAGTCATATTGAGAATGGAGAATGGATATTTCTCTGAAAACCCCACACAAGATCAGCGGGGCTCGAACCCGGGACGCATGCATGACTGGCGAGGAAGTCAGGCGTTGTACCCATTACGCCACGTCCCCTTCTATAAGGCGGTGACTAAGAGCGATATGCGTATTATCGAGAATACACGGTGTTGTATTTTTGGTATTATCATGATTATGTAGGCGACATTTTGCTGATTCTAATAAGCCTATTTTCGCCTTCATTAATCGCTGGTTTTAGATGCGTCCAACGGAAGTTGCGCACGTTTTTGTGCGGTTGAAGCCTTCAGTTTCAGCTCTCGGATACACCTCGTATATCTCGTGGCGGCCATCTTTCCTGGACCTCAGGCTATGTTACTGTGGGTCGTCATAACGGTATGACGACGGTAACATGCTTATGTAACAGTCACGGGAGATCTATGTCACGTGTGCATGTAGTGACATCCGCTGTCATTGTTTTAGTGCTGCGCGCCCAGCAAACACGAAACATTTGTATAACATTTGTGCAATGTTGGGTTAACGTCGAAGACGTTGGGCCGACGTTGTTCAAATGTAATACAAATATTTTGTTTTTTTCTGGGCTGATACCTGAGGCATATTTTTGCGTGTGTCATCGTTTAACATCACCATGGCACGTGGGTTATGGACACTATCCCCAAAGGCTATTCTGTACAGACTGGTACATCACATTATAGTTTTTTCAACAATGTGATCACATCACTCTTTCTCTGTGGTATGTTTTTCACAAAGGCTCGATATCTTTTGTGTTGTTGTCTTAAGCCTTTAACAGCCAGTCCCGATTATATTCGGTTCTTAATTTTTGTATTAGCACATTAAGTACCACATTTTAAAGTTGAAACATGACATCAATCGGCAATATTTGAAAATATTTAAACTCCATTTGATCAAATCTGAATAATTTTCACTCACTTGAAGTTGTGGATCGCATCAGCGAGACGCGACTTCAAGTGGATGAAAATTGTCGTTAAAAATATGGCGGTTAAAGGGTTTATAATTTACGATAGGCATAATTTTATAAGATACTGGCTCTTCGTAATTTTAATATTACCACGAATGGTCATTTACAGTAATTAGCAAAAAATATGCCATTTACAGCAACTATAGACGTTATTACATCTGTTTATTATATTCGTTACTGGGGGTGGAATAGTCTAGACAATCCTCGAGTTCACTGAGATATCATAGCAATGTACATGGTATTTGGCGACTTTTACTATCTGCCACGAGCACACTCTGGTAAATACTTTCCCTATTTATCTGCAACATTAAGGCGCTGCTCTGGGCAAAACGTCATAAGCTTCCTTATCGTTCTCTCAGATTGGACCAGTTCATGCTATCGTCAAATAATATCTCTTGAACACGTTAAAACACTACTGTTACATTTATTTCCTCACTCACATGAAGATGTGCCTCGCTACCACAACTTCAAGAGTGTAAACAAATACTGGAATCTGTACAATTTAAATAGAAACATATGGCAATCTACACAATTCAATGCTGTTTTCTCCTTCACATTTTTAATAAAATGACTGAAAACAGCAATAGACGTGATTAGCACTTTAACTCTTACAACGCTGAATTATTTTTGTTTAAACCACGGAGACCAAAGTGGTTTTTTTTTCAATTTGAAATCATCATAAATGTCTTCATCAGCTCTTTCCGATTCATTTGAATACCCATGTTATTGATTTAGGCCATAATAAATGTTTTACTTCTTTCAGCGCGGGGACCGTCTTTATACGTCAGGATCTGACGTCTTCAGACGTCAGATTCTGACGTATAAAGACGGTCCCCGCGCTGAATAGGTTAACGTTTAAAGTGACTCTGGTTACAGCTTTAGTTTATGTAGAACGATGGAAGGAAACCCCCTTACCTCTCGTTTACGATGCGTCACGCCCATGAACGACCATAAAACCAATCACTCGGCTTCACTTTTAAATTAGAAACGACCTTGAATTTCAGACATGCCCAGGTCGTTTGACTTTAATTAAATTTATAAATTGACGCATGCAAACGTTACATGCTGTTATATTAGATAGGGAACATGTTATCATTCACCACATATACATATATATACCGGTAGTCGTCTCTGTCATCAACAAATCACAAATTCGTAAAAAATGTATCCGTCATTAAAACTATAAAATCTCGGCTATATCATGGTATAACCACACAAGATTGTCTAACGTGATTGTATTAAGGAAATTGTAAAGTTTTTCACTGCTTTGAATCAAGTTTCCTTGAATGAGTTTATCAAGCTTGTGTCTGAATGTATATAACCTGAATGAGATAATTGCTTAATCGGCGTATAAAATTCATAGTACGTGATTTTATGGAACATATATATCTACAGACCGTTTTACTTTACAAAGTAACAATTTATCCTTGTGCACAGTTTTATACAAATTAGAAAATAGTTATTTTATAACATTTATTTTTACCAGGAAAATCTAATCCTGATGCACACAACTACAGATAGGCAAGGCACCACCTGGTGAAAAACTATTAATAGAAAATAAGCATCTTGCTGTGCTTTCTTTGTACACATATACACAGGTACCTATGACATGGTGCAGTGGTTAAAGCTGCCTGCTTGGAAAGTTGGAGATCGCGGGTTCGTAATCCACTCTGGCCTTCAAGTTTTGAAGAAGCTAGATGTTATTTCCCCGCTCATTCGTAGAGATTCGATATTATGGGGAGCCTTCGTGACCGACACGTAGCGTGCTCGGTCTCGAATTTCGAATCCTGTTTCTAGAGGGCAATGTCATCTCATTCATATCACCATTCTCAGGAGCTTCTCTTGGCCCTGGTCTCCTGGTTTAGCCTACATATGCATAAAGGTGGCATAAAACCCTATTTATTTAATTTCATTTGCATGTTTGGATAGTCGGAGATCACCAGGTTCGTTCCCCGCTCTGGCAGTCAGGTTTCAAAGAAATAAAATAAAACGTTTCTTCACCGCTCGCTCGTAAAGATTCAGTATTGCTGAGAGACTCTGTGACCGAGAGGTAGCATGTACGAACTCAGACCATATACTAGGGCTCGAATTTCTAATTCTTTGTCTGGAGGTCAGTGTCAATATTTTAAATAATTAATAAATAAATTAATTAATTAATTAATTAATTAATTAATTAATTTCAATTATTTAATTATTCAATTATCAATTATTCAACAATCGATTGATCGATTAATTAATCAATCAATCAACCGATCTAACGAACAACCGAGTAAGCAAAAAAACGTAAGCAAACACGTGAGCAATAAAAAACTGTTAATTAGGATACACAATCAGTAAGACAATCACATTCGTGAAATGGTTGGGTGCGCATTGTATTGTTAGTGTCAGATATACACTGCTGATAATGTGTCTGACCATTACATGGTGCTCTTTATTAACTCCACTGTCTGACCAAGGGGTCTGACCATGTTGTCTATCCAGCTTCAGTATATCTATGACGGAATCGTGTGACCAGACCCCCTGCGCCAGGTGTGACAAACTGGACCAGTTCAGGGGTCAGATCTGTGACACAGCTTGTCTGTCCGGGGCCTGACCCAGTGTGTGCGTGTGCCAGTGTAATTGTTTGATTTGTCCATCCTGCTGTGCAAGGGCAAACAGCAGTAACTGCTTACTTGAAAAGTAAGCAGTTACTGCTGTTTGCCTTTGTATTGCACATCATTGCTAATCGCAAAACACACACAGTTCATGGACAATCACCTGATCACCTGTCCCCGCACATCATACAGATGAGAGCTTGACATTATGTGTAAAATAGATAATGACGTTGAATTTCAAAATTAAACAGAGCTCTGCTACCGGCAACATTATACGAAATCTTTCACACTCAATGTATCACGTCCGGCCCTATTTATCATTGTTATTAAAACAACTGAAAATCCACAGAATGATTACCCTGATGACATCGCAAGGCTCTGACACACTGACCTCCATTTTTAAATGTAATAGCTCCAATACGATAAAAAGTTTACGCCTGCTGAAAATGGCCTAGTTTTCATAGGCACTTGAAATATTCGTCTCAATTTGTTGGCATCCGAGTTTTTGGTAGGCAGCGTGAGTGTCGTTTTTACACAGCTGGCTGTGTAAGCAAAATGGCGGTCAGTGTGACTGGGCCACGCGCAGTAAATTAGTTGGGCGGCCCAGTCATACCGGGTACAAAATGATACTGTTTCCAGACAAATCCATACATAATCTGTGGTATTGTGAGTTTTATCTTGGAGAGAAAGTGTAGATTTCTGACAGGTCCGTGGATATTACGTTCAACACGCAGTTTAGGTTTTACTTTCATATTGGAATGGCAATGGCGCGGGTGAGAGCATGTCATTATGTTTGTACCGTGGATAGGTGGTTCACCTTTCACCCTCGAACAGGCAGACTGGGTTTTACATAATAGGCAGGACTCACGCGGGGTAACGTTAACGCTTCTTGGAGAGGGATAAACGCTTCTTGGAGCAAAATTTCGATTTAGAGCATTGGCGGTATTGCAGGTTCTCCTTTTATAGGCAGGTAGTGCATATTCTACTTTGAACAGGTAATCTATGTTTTAGATAGACAGGTAGTGTATATTTTACTTTGGACAGGTAATCTATGTTTTACTCAGGCCGGTAGTGTATATTTTACTTTGGACAGGTAATCTATGTTTTATTCAGGCAGGTAGTGTATATTTTAATTTGAACAGGTAATCTATGTTTTACAGGGGCAGGTAGTGTATATTTTAGTTTAGACAGGTAATCCAGGTTTTACAGGGGCGGGTAGAGTATATTTTAGTTTGGACAGGTAATCTAGGTTTTATAGGGGCAGGTAGAGTATATTTTAGTTTGGACAGGTAATCTAGGTTTTACAGGGCAAGTAGTATATATTTTACTTTGGACAGGTAATCTAGGTTTTACAGGGGCAGGTAGTGTATATTTTACTTTGAACAGGTAATCTAGGTTTTACAGGGGCAGGTAGAGAATATTTTACTTTGGACTGGTAATCTTTGTTTTACAGGGGCAGGTAGAGTATATTTTACTTTGGACAGGTAATCTTTGTTTTGCAGGGGCAGGTAGAGTATATTTTAGTTTGGACAGGTAATCTTTGTTTTACAGGGGCAGGTGGTGTATATTTTTCTTTGGACAGGTAATCTTTGTTTTACACAGGTAGGTAGAGTATTGTTTACTTTGGACAGGTAATAATGTTTTACACAGGTAGGTAGGTGGTTGGGGTATATTTTATTTTGAACAGGTGATCATGTTTTACCACAGGCAGGTAGCGTATATTTTACTTCAGGTAGTGCGCGTGAAGGTATTGGTTGGTTGTGGAGAACGAGGGCATGATATATTATATTTATTATGGCCAGGTCAGGACCACCTGTCAGGACTCAAACCCCTACCCCCGGGGCTAGACAACCCAGTACGGTACACCATGACCAGCGAACCGATGTCGTCTTAATGACGAACCATCGTCTACAATGCTGGCCCAACATTAAGACATCATTGGTTAAACGTCAGGTGTTTGTGGTTCAGCAACACAAGACATTGACCCAATTTTAAATTCATGTTGAGCCATCGTCTACGACGCTGGCCCAACATTACATCACCATTGGTTGATGGTGTGTTGTTTTGTGGGCTGCACACAGCATCACGGCGGCAGCTTGTCCGCTTAGCTCTATTGTGTCACATCCGCCTGGTGGTGTGACCACTGCGCATGTGCCCGCCCCGGTTTGCAATCCGCTTATATGACCATAAACACTGTATATGTGCGTATATACTGAGTAACTGATTACATTGTGGATGCCATCAACTCAGCCGCATCTGTATGGATGACTCCATCCCTGGATTACGACATGGATAGCAGCAGGGATGCTGGCAGGATGTGCTGTCAGGGATTTAGGCGAGAGAACCCTCTGGAATTGTGATAATATATAGTGACACACCTGGCTCAGGTGTAAACATGGTTTGCCATCATTGACAGTGAATAAACAGCATACCGGGAAATGATGAGAGCTGTGCGCCTCTGTATGCTCTATCAGGTATACAGGTGGAACAATAAATGTGTAGAGGGATGATATAGTGTGTGATTATATAGCATTATGACTTTATGTGCCAGTAACCGTGTGGATAATCTGTCTCGTAACCTACACAGGTAGCTCTGACAGCCGTAAACACTGACCGGCACATCATCGATAACGAGTGGTCATGTGTGTGGTCAAGTACAGCTGACCACACTGGCCATAGCACTGGACATAGGCCAAAACTGGACATAAGCCAAAACTGGACATAGGCGGTGCGTAAACCTTGTGTATTCCAAGGATTTGACCAACCCGTATCTCTGATATCTAAACTAGGGCCCGAGGCCACCTGTGGATCACCATGTTAAGAACACTGGCGCACAGATTGTCTGGAAGGAAGAAAAAACGAAAGAAAAGGTGAGCTTCTCTTATTATGCGGGGAACGATTTCCTCTGGAAAAAAATGCGTATCAGTATTCCACTTCCAGCGGTGCATGTGTGCAAAGATACACAACACAACTTGGATCCAAAATGTCAAGTGTTGAAAATTACCCATACTTGTTTAATTTGAGAACAAACATTTGCAAATCGTGATATTTAAACACGCATTTCTTTTCAATAACAACACGTGAAAAGTTACATTCTTTTGCATTTACAAGACAGCATCGCCCATGCCAAAACTGCTATCAATCATAACATGGCTAACATGGTAAGGTTAACCTGTGGCATTTGTCGCAGATTTTATGGCAAACTCCTACGCTACACAAGATAAATTATTCCCAATTTTGGTTTTTATACTGAAAATATTTTGTGTAAAGCCAGAAGGCCGTATAACACCTTACTTTTCAAGTAAGTAGTTAATGCCTTGTGGCTTTGGAAAACATTAATGTTGTGCTGTTTTCCCTGAACAACAATACACACACACCTTGAATGGTTTGTTTCCTCTTTCTAAGATCTCTGTTGATTACAGCACCACACGACTCTGGTAAAACACACATTCCCTGGTGATGACAAGGTCAATATATCCGCGACGCCTTCAAACCTAAACCACTGTCTGGCGGTCTGGGCGAGCGAGCGTCTGACTCATTTAAGATGCAGACTCGTGAGGTTAAAAAGTCGTTTAACATGTTTCAAGTCTGAATATACCATTGTCATCTTCATCCACTACAAGCCGCGAGTTGCTATCGCAATTCTCGACTTGTAGTGGGTGAAGATGATTTGATGTGGGTGGAAAATTAAAGAAAATTGCTATGATTTGGTAAACCAGTTTCATGGAAATTATCTTTATAAAACCCTTATTTTTTGGAAAATTAAATCTGTTTACAGGGATGTAAAATGATGCTTTAATGCATCGTCAGAACTTAAAGGGTTAATAAGTCAGTGCTAATCCATGTCAATAACAGTGTTTTCAGCCTTTCATTTTGTCTTTGAAGCACATTGTGCGGGGGCCCAAGGGTAGTGGTTAGCACCGCTGCCTTTCACGCCAGAGTTCGGGGCTCGGTTCCCGGTCTCGACGGTTTGAAAGAAACAAAAACGTTTTTTCCCCATCCACGTGTGAAAGTCACAGGGAGCCTCCGTGACCGAGAGGTAGCGTGCTTGGCCTCAGACCGCCAGGGCTCGAATTTCGAATCCTGTGTCTGGAGGACAGTGTCATCTCAATCATCTCACCATCCTCAGGAGGTTCTCCTGGCCTAGTTTAGCCTATATGTGCACAAAGGTGGCCTAAAGCCCGATTCATTTCATTTGAAGCACATTAGTTGGAGAAATGCGTATTAAATTTGCTAGATTGGTATATGTTTTGATTTAATTAATACAAATATAAGCCATTTCGACCCACTTGAAGTTGTGGGTCTTGAGACACAGCTTCAAGTTGGTACAAAATGAAGTTGTATAGCTTAGCGCTTTATTGGTTATTTTTTTAAAATATCTCAGGAATATTTTAGAATTAAAATAAAACCTTGTTTGTAACGTGCATCAGAACGCGAAACTCACAATTTTGTGTTTCCCGGTTTAATACATTACTTGCCTGTTGACCAGAATAATAAACTATGTAACGCCAGACACATTTATATATCGCTCGTGTGGATTACACCAAATGGCCAGATGGTCGCACTGATATCAAAGGGTCGTATGTGCCACTTTGTGAAGTGGCAGATACCACCCTTTGAAATTAGCGTGATATACGCTATACACGTGCATCGATTCGGGTTTTCATTTTTATTAGCACATTAAGTACCACCTTTTAAACATGTTAAAGATAAAATGTGACATGAATCAGCAATATTTGAAAACAGTTCACCTCCATTTTGTCAAATCTGAATAATGTTCACTCACTTGAAGTTGTGGATCGCGTCAGCGAGACACAACTCCAAGTGGGTGAAAATTTAGATTGAATAATTTGGCGGTTAAAGGGCTAAACCGAGGGGTCGATATGCTAATATATCACGTCAAAAATCATTATAACGCATATATTATATTACATAAATAAATACACCTTAACCCTTTCTATGTTGAGGCATGATCGCCGCTGGCAAACTTACAATATAAATACATAAATAATTTTTAAATGATTTATTAGTTGTTTTCGATATAATGTTATCATGCTTATCATGTTTATGGTTATGTCTATAAAAGAAATATGAAAATCTGTGATGTGAAACTTTCTATGGATAACATCAGGAACACAAACCGAGAATATATTATCATGATTATACTATGTATACTGTATTTATAACAGTACTCATGGTAATGACAACAAATCTACTCGAGGAACTTAAGCTACCTGTACTCCTCGGTGGGCTTATCTCACCATAGTCATGTACGGGGATTTCATGTAGGTATGTTATGATTGGTCACCCGATGGTCACGAGTATTATCATGATTATGGAAAGGAATGTGCAACATTTCTTTGGTCGATACAAGAATATTTCCATCTATGTCCTTGGTTGGCATGGTTGGTGGAAATACACATTATGGTGTGTTGAAAAAAACATATTTTTACGCCAAGGGCGTTTAGCAATTTACATGATTTAGTGTCAGTGTTATTATTTCTAACAGCTGGCGATATATGGTATAATATTTATGTAGCACCATGCTAGTGCCAATCATACATACTCATCCTAGCGTGACAAGAGCGATTAAATAATAAAATAGCAGTCAGTACGACCAAGGTCCTGCGTGTATTAACCATGTTAACCCAACAAAACATGGCACATTGATCAATTGTTGGATTAATGTTGGGCCACCGTCGTAATCCAACATTGGGTCAAGTGTCATATTTGCTGGAAAGATACTAAAGATGTACATAGTGGAATTTATAACTTTGCTATACACGGCTACTTATATCATGTTTATATCTATACAGTATATATACATGATATATGGTAAACACGTTTTAATGAAGGGAATCAGTGTAATTTGTGTTAGTTATAGTTATATAATATTATTTCTAAATACCATAGGTTTATAATAATAATAATTTTAATAATGGTCATGATAATCACTGATCATTATAATGTACACTGTTTAAAATATCATGAATACACTCATTGATCCTGTATGCACCCAAAACGTTTTTGAATATTGATTCTCGGAACTTTACCGCATATATATAGACATTTATAAATAAATCAGATGTATATCAACCATTAGCCGCCTAGTGTCGTATATGTCACATACGACACTCTAGCTCCAAGGGGGTGGGGGGGTTGATATAGCTAATTTTCAAATGTAGCATCTCTATATCATGTATATCACACCACTTCGCTGCAAAAAAATTACAGCAAAACCTTCCCGCTGCAAACCCCGTGCTGTCTACCACTAGCAGGGACACATGTACAGCTAACGGTTCTGTTTGGAAACAAATATATTGGCCTACTTTGAAGTATTGTATGCAAATTTAATGCAAAATCTAGACAGGATTTATGAGCAGGAAGTATTTTTTTTAATGATGTAATTATCTATATCATATACGCATCAGCATTCCTTCATAGTTTCCGTGTCGCCCATCAGATTTTACAATGTGAATATTTTACATATTGTTTGAGCCCTGAAGGCCTTTAGTGGTATCATATACACATTATTCTTCCACCGCTATATACTTTATCTGTCATAAAATATGATCACTCTGTAGTTGATGGAGCATATTTAACCATTTCAGTGCGGGGATCGACTTTTGACGTCAGAATCAGACATCTATAATCGATCCCCGGACTCATAGAAAAAAATATTTATGATGGTCCTAGACCTAGAAAATATGTATTCAAATTATGCGGGAAGACTACGCCATTTATGATATTTTCAGACTGAAAAATTATCTGGCCTCTATATCTATATGTCGTCTATACTTAAATTATAATTATATACTGCAGTGGTTAAAGGGTGAGAGGATTGATTGATTTTATCTCGTGGGAGGCTTGTAAACGTGCATTATCACGTTATGTGAACCAGCCATTTAACCCTTTAGCCGCCAAATTATTCAATCTGAATTTTCACTCACCTAAAGTTGTGTCTCGCTGACGCGAACCACAACTTCAAGTGATTGAAAATTATTAAGATTTGACAAAATGGAGGTCAACTGTTTTTAAATATTGCTGATTGATGTCACATTTTATCTTTAACATGTTTGAAAGGTGGTACTTCATATGCTAATAAAAAATGAAAACCCTAATATATGCGGCACCGGCGGTTAAAGGGTTAATGTTCGCTATGTACGTGTTATTGTGAGCACGTACATCAATTTGTATCCAGGGGTTATGACTATGTCACTCACTGATTAATTCTACATCTCAACTTAGTCAAAAATATTTAATTAGCTGATTAGTTTTAATGTGATGCGGCAAGGAAAATGTTCATGTTTGTTTTACAAAAAATGAAATGAAATGAATCGGGCTTTAGGCCACCTTTGTGCACATATAGGCTAAACTGGGCCAGGAGAACCTCCTGAGGATGGTGAGATGATTGAGATGACACTGTCCTCCAGACACAGGATTCGAAATTCGAGCCCTGGCGGTCTGAGGCCGAGCACGCTACCTCTCGGTCACGGAGGCTCCCCACAATACTAACTTTCACACGTGGATGGGGAAGAAACATTTTTGTTTCTTTCAAACCGCCGAGACCGGGAACCGAACCCCGAACTCTGGCGTGAAAGGCAGCGGTGCTAACCACTACCCTAGGGCCCCCGCCCTGTTTGTTTTACAACAAGACGGCGATTTATGACTCGTTGTGAAAATAACTCGGTACTTTCCAATTCATGTAAATTTTAGGAGAATATTCAGCTAATATGGTTAATCAGTACCAAAGTTACCGGGACAACAGTATGCCAATTGGTTAGTAAACGTCCATGTACGGAAATTTCTTGCAGCACGTAAAAGGTCGATTTTGCTACGCTGTCAACAGATTATGATTTCATTGCATTCACAACACGAGAAGGGGGTAATATTCTATCAAAGGTCATCATCAGTAATCAAGTTAGTGTGACCTACATGTATCTATACACCGTGTTCACACTTGGCTTGAATCAGATAATTATAGTGCTTGTATTTGGCTCAGTCCGAACGAATGAATTGACGTGAAATCATTTATTTACGTATCACAAAATTATTTAGGTTTCGTTGGATAGTATAGCATATATGATATGGTTTATGTAAAAGATCTAAGATAGTAGTTTTGTTCATAAAGTTGCAGTTTGTTAACCATTATTAGCTAGTTTGTTAAATGGATTACGGCTGGCCACTCAAGCCACGATGCACACAGTTAAAACTGTTGTTCAACATGTTTAACATGTTCAAAAGGATGGATTCCAACGTTTTAATTGTATTGGTGCATTTGTGATATCGAATATCATGAAATAGGACCGAATATTATCCACAATTGATTTACAAGAACAAGTAAACCTCATTGTTTGTGTTATACTAGTGACGTACGTTGAATCTTTTATTCATCAATATTGACTTAAATCGTAATCAAACTGTGAAATACGCGCTTTACAAATCCATGGCATTCAAAGGGTCCATAAGAGAAACAAATCCGGTGAAATGATTACTTTATCCTAACAGGATTAACCACGGATATATTATTCAGGCTAATTACCTCGTGTGTACGCCGTCAGTCAGCATGCCCTACAAACACAAGCTATCAACCCAGTGTTGATTCAATGTTGGGCCACCGTCTCCTACGCTGGCCCAAAATTGACCCAGCACTATTTTAATGTCTTGCGTTGATCGGGTATTAATACCACATAGGTTATGTGTATTATCGTTCACCTTTCTAATACCGCAGACATGCTAATGAGGATTGCTAAGCAAGCACACTCTGGTAATGTTAGTTTATTGTTGGGTCAGCGTCGCAGACTGTGGCCCAACATAAAACTAACGTTGGTTAAATGTTGGTTCAATATCCTGTGTTTACTGGGCTGTGGTTTCAGAATGCAGTACAGCTATCTTTACCTTAGTCCAACGGCTCGTATTCTCGTACAAGTTACGATGTATCACCGGCATCGGATTGGTCGACATGGCCATCTCGACCAATCAGAAGCCTGCGATACATTATACCTTGTACTGGCTGATATCTATGATATATAAATAAAACCAAAAGGTAGATACAACTTAGTTAAAAAGTAAGCAGTTACTGCCTTGAACATCAGAATAGTTATGTCACTTCAGCCACAATAACACATAGGGGATTTTGTGGATCAGCGAGTCTGACCGTGAGCCGGTCCATGGCTACCACTAGATCCAGGGGCCCATTCAGTGCCCGATCCATGGCTACTATATGACAAATGATATGTTGTAAATGATGACATATAAGTCATTTGGCTAGTACTGCTGGCTTAGACTGCACAATGCTGGTATTCTATATATATTGCACGTTACGCATTATTTCCATCATTATATTTATATCTTTGAAAGCGGTAGTGAAAATATTGTCTTTCTGAAATACGGTATAGCAAAAGTGTAGGGCCATATCTTATTGTCCCGTTTATAGTAGATTATAATTGTCCTAATAACTCAATAAACGTTTATGTGCGGCCATATGGATCTTGATGGATCTACAAAGCATGCTCAGTTTAGATCTTTTATTTCCATCCCTGCTATAGCATTATATTGTTCATTTTTTTATTAATTCTAAAGAGCAACTTAAAGCAACTGTACTATCCCAAGCTCTGTATAATTTCAGTCTTGGACCTATTTATGTTTTTTCTTACTCTATAATAACTGAATGATGTGTAGTTATTAGGTGGTCCAATCATGTGACAAACTGAGCCACTCTTCAATTGCTCAGAGATAGACTGTTATTCTTGATTCATTATTTTTTCTTGAAGGCATTGCGATTGTCGGTTCTTTTATTCAAATTATACGATATTTAGAATACTGTAATGGGATGGACCGTACGACATGATTTCCTGATTTTCTCATCAATATAATGATGAATTTAAATTATCATATATCTCTTTAAAATGCTGAATGTTTTTTGTGTGTGTGCTCAACTTGTTAATATTCAATTTTCAAATGCCACTTTACAAAGATTATTTCTTGTATGTGGGCCTTATAGGTTGTGTATATATAATATAACAGTATGGCTCATTTATACCTATTGGTTTTGTACTATTTACAGAATGAATGCATTTTCAGATTTTTGCATTTTTATGGACAGTAGAATAATTTACTCTTTATTCAAACATATCATACTATCCTTACAACATAGTATCCTTGTTACAACGCACAATTAAAATGATATCTGGTTTTAATCAGTGTTAATACAGCATGGGTTTTCCCAGATTATATTGTTTTTCACTCGTGTGCACATATTGATCAATTTGCATAGACCCGTATTGACAAGCGCGACTCACCAGCTGGCGTTATTAAGCCACTTATTTGGTTTAGCTCTGCAAAGCCAAAAGGCAGTAAATGCTTACTTGAAAAGTAAGCAGTTACGGCCTTATGGCTTTACACGTCAGCATATCTGTACGGGGGTTATCCCACCGTTTGACCGCCACAGGCGCCACTCACAAGGCCAGTCATCAAAAAGTAATGTTGATGCCTTACCCGTTCACCTCACACATTCACCGAACCTTTTTGTGCATGATGGACTACTATTGTCCATTTCCTGCTGACCACCTGGCCCGTCTGTCATTAACCTCTGCCCCATAGTCACATCACGAAACGGGAATTTTTATTCCATACAGGGGGGACTCGCATTTGTATGAACAAAACTACTTATAAATTATTAATAAATGATAATCAATTGGCAACCTGTTAACCCGTGCTTTAGTCACGTAACAAAGCGGCATTTTAAAATCCATACAGGTCAGAATTACCTAGAAATTTTAATTATTTGCATGAAAATCAATTTATCAGCAAAATATTGCAACAACCAAACACCCTGTGCTTTATTCACATCACCTGATCCATAACTTCAAGTAAGTAAAAAATACTCACATCTGTCTGATTTGAGACTAAACGTGTGCAATAATTCGACACAACCAGGTAGAAGTTATTACTGTTGTCAGGTGATGCCCGGTGATTTAGATATGTCAGGTACCATCCATTCTCATTCATCAGATCCACTATCCTTCCACTAGCGTCACCCACCTAGCTGTGCTAGTGTGGCCCTGAGAAGGAGGCTGCGTGCCATCATGACCATGGTGCTAAATCGTGCAAATAAATCTACAGGCAAAGTGTTATCCAAGTTACTATATAACAAGTAGCATAGAGAACACTTTGTTCGCAGAGAATTACTATATTCGGGGTCGAATAAAACAGAGCATGGCTATTCCTTGCGCACAGTTTCTGTGTTCTGACATAACACGGTTATACATGTATATCGTTGTTTGATGTGATAATACTACAAATGATGATGTTGATAAGTACCACATTATCGATCAGATAGTATATCCGCGTGGTGAATCGCTGTAACCGTTGTGCTGCAAAAGAAATAAAATGACACTGAAATCCATAAAATAGTTTGTGATAGATGCTCAGTTAATCAAAATGTTTATTTTCACACGTGTTTATTTTTCATAAATAGTCTTATTTTTCGTCATTTGAAGCTGGAAATTGCGTTAGCAATTCCAGCTTCAAATGACGAAAAATACAATTGAAACAATTCAGCAGGACCAGGGTTAACAAACCTTCTCTTACATATTGGATTTTATAATTTTGATGGTATAGATTGGTATCCTTATTGTGATGGTCATCAGATAATACGTTGTAAAATTGTTCAAATTAAACAAATATGAGTAACGATAGCGAGATATAACTTCAAGTGGCTAAAATGAGCTTAGTGAGAGAAAGTTTAATTACTCCTGCTGGATTATTTGTTAAAATTTCTCATCACTTGACGCTGGAATAATATTGCTGACACAATGTGCAACTTCAACCGGTAACGAATATAACAGGGATTTTCATTCTTTACAGTATAGTATCGACTTCGTAAAAACTAAAAACTTCTATGACTTTTAAAAGGTAGCCACATTTATTAAACATGTTGAAGTATGCGCTGATTTATTTTACATCGAATATGTAGCCATCTAGATATTGACGACTGTGGATTTTTACGGCTGCATCCTGTCTGTGCTGCATGTCATTCTATTTATCTTGCTTCCATGTATAGCATACCTCGGATCCCTCTCCCCTGGCCGGCATACCGTAACACTATGTCAGTGGCAGCAACATGCTGCAGAAACAAAAAACACAAGTGATGTAATAACGAGAGAGATGCATGTGCCATACCATGATACCCATACCGGGAAGTATTGTTATTCACAATAGTTGTGGTCAAAATACAACTGGTCCCGATGGCTCAGCATGTTCCGGTAAAGCTCATAACCTACAGTCATCAGGTTCGAGTCCTGGTGTAGCCGTTTCAGCGTACCCCCGTTTAAGCATATACCGAGGGTACAGTAACTAGTTTTAGAGTATCCCCGGTACGCTGAAATTAGTTTCAACGTATAGATGTTTTATGCCTAAACACACATTTCGTGCGCAAAATCTGCGATTTATACGGCTAATAAAAATATGTAATAACTAGTACAGTCGCGCTTGGCTTTAATGGTTAAATTGTTGAAAATAAAACAGGCTGATAATCAAATTTGTGTATCACGGTGAATGATATCGAATCAACCATAACATATTAAAAATAATGCATCATTATCGTTGGCATTATCATTATCATTATCCCAATACAATGATGATATTGAACTACAATGGGTACTGACGCCTATGAG
This sequence comes from Flabesymbios commensalis, assembly GCA_964017125.1. NCBI lineage: Eukaryota > Metazoa > Annelida > Polychaeta > Terebellida > Flabelligeridae > Flabesymbios > Flabesymbios commensalis. The sequence goes on from OZ024913.1 coordinate 68,666,660, forward strand.
ACTCAAAAGGTTACCGTGTATTATGTATTATCAGAGATGCGCATACAACATGTATTACGCCCGTAGGCGTGTCTCTGCATGCATTGTTACCGTGCCATGACAGCAGGGCGTTGTCTAATCTATCGACTGAATACGATATCATTTGGAGGCTTGGGTCCATATTATTATGATGTCACAGCCCTACCACAGCATATGCCACCCGGCTGTCAAATAAGATACAAAACCTTACTCTATATAAACCTAATGAACATTCTACACACAATATCTTCTTTGTGCTTAAGCCTACTTTTTTATCGTCTTATAAGCCACTCATATAGATGTCATCTTGCTATTAAAATATCGTATCACAATATGGCAGATACGACCCTTTGTAATGAGTAAGTCAGTGAATATTGCTTTACGTCGCCTTCTGCTCAACCATGGCAATATCGCGACAGAAGGAAGCCGAAGTTGTACACAGTACCCTAGGCAGCACTGTATACTCCATACCTCTGAACAGTTTGGAGCACTGCGTAAGCACATCCTCGATGGCAAATATCCGACCCCAGTATTTCTGAGTTTCTAGACACAGCCGCACCCAGTGAACCGTCGGGGCCTGCCCGACCCTTTAAAATCAATGTGACACTGTAACGTTCACCCTTTACACGCTAGTGACCGATTTATTAGTCATCTGGCATATTTTGAATACAATTAATTCAACGGAAAAAGCATTAAATTTGAGCTGTTTACAGCTTCAATTTGATATATCAGTATACTAGTATTACACGTGGGTGTTTATATAAAATCGGTTGATTTTCTTTCACAGTGAGATGGGAATTGCTGACAAAGTGAATGCAAATATAATGATATTTCCATGTCGCTGACGGATTAATAGTTGTAGTTAGATGCCAGATGAAGAATATTTTCATTTGATATTTTGTGACACAATTTAGTCCACAATCTTCTTGCACTAGAAATGCAATAATATATAGTTCAACTGTAATAGGTATGATAATACTGTACAATGCTGGTCCCTTATTTTTCATGTGCTGGAATTCTACACTGTTGTGGATATTATGCTAATGTGGGTATGATTTATACTCTCATACTGGGGGCTTTATTTATCATGGTTATAGCCTGTGCTCTGCACTCAAACACAAGATGCCGAGAAAACGATGGCTCAATGTTGTGTAGCGTCCCAATGGCTGACCCAGCAATGTGCCAGCATTGTCTCATGTTTGTCACGGTCAAGAACATACACAAGTATAGTATCTGATGATGGCAGTGAGAAATAGACAGCATCTGATTATGACCAGCTGACAAAAACATACACCTATTATCATGATCATCTAATCATGGCAGTGAGAAATAGACATTATCACCTGCTGGGTCAAAGGATGCGTAAATCGCAAATATGTACGCACCGTTGAATTGGTATTATTAAGCCAATGTATGCGGGGTTTGCGCAATATTTTTCAACGTTAGGCTAATAAATCATGTCTGCCTGGATATGTTCTGCGTTGTTTTCGATGGTTCGGGATAGAAAATATTAATAATAATTAATAATTCAGATTTATTTCGTACTCGAAGTACATAATACATAGTATACACAAAAGAAAAGAAATTCACACAGCAAAATTATACATATTAATCACATAACATATAGTCCAGCAGAAATGATAAATGTTCTTTACATAAATTTATTACTCTGTAATCACGAGATGATATTAACTCTTTAGCAAATTGTACAGTAGCTTTGTCGTCATTCGTTAAATTATTATAGTGCATACGTTTAACTATGGGGAAAGATGTGCTGTACGATGATCTGGCAATGGCGTTGCGGTCTAATTGGTACCTAAAACAGACTAGAGATATGTTATTACATAGTGGGGAACAACTTCCTTCCATGGCAAGTTTCACACACATGTTAACTATTTGGTTTTCATTTCTAAGTAGTTAATGAACAAATTTAATAAATCTTCTATGGATCTGGAAATCAATAGGGGGATCATCAGCTATCTCGTATACAAATTTACGGTGTGAACGAGGAGAAATTTTATAAATACGTCTGACAGCTTTATACCATGCTGTATATAAGCGTTGAGATTCTTTCAGTGTTAAGTCCCAAAGCTGAGAGCCATAAAGCGGCATACAGAAAGTTTTAAATAAATGATACTTGACTGAGGAATGACAATGAGAAAAGGTCAATAATAAAACATTAAGCCTCTTATTAAATTCAGAAATTCCATCTGAGATGCGTTTTTTATGGGAATCTTTACCAATGATATTTCCTAAATGTACACCACCTGATTCGGCAGAAATTTCTTTACCTTGAAATGTGATATTGATATTATTTACACTTGTCTGAATATTCGAGTACACAATAAGTTTTGATTTGTCAGCATTAAAAACAACATCATATTTACAAGAAAATTGTTTACATATATTCAACATTTTTAATAAACCTGTCTTAGTAGGGCATAATAAAACAACATCATCTGCATACGCAAGAGCTCCCACAAAGGTGCATCCAACATAACAACCAATACCAGATTCTTTCAGCATTGTCAGCAATAAATCGTTATAAATGCCATACAATATTGGCGATAATACACCACCTTGTTTTACACCGTTGGATGCCAGAAAATTAAAAGATTTTTCATTTTCCCATGATACACACATTGACTGAAGTATATACATATTAATAAGAAAGCGTAAAACTAGGGGACATAGAGCCTTTGTTTTCAGCTCATTAAATAAATGGATATAATTTACTCTATCAAATGCTTTACTGGCATCAAGTAACACAACGAAAACGTCTGACCCTCTCTGTTTGTAATAGTTTGTTACTTCATCACAAACGCGAGACATTAACCAAGTATTGTCTTAATGTTGGCCCATAGACTTTGACGCAGGCTCAACATTTATCCAACAGTGTCCCAACGTCTCGTGTTTGCATTAATACTGCTGCTCTGTTGCCACATCTCGTCATTATAATACTAGCTGGATATCTCTAAGACGCACGAAACATTGACCCGATGTTGGTTTATTGCTGGCCCACCGTCTTCGACGCTGGTCCAACATTGAACCAACATTGGTTCAATGTCTCGTGTTTGGTGGGATAGCTCTGAGTAATAACAGTACCACGCTGTTCTATGAACATGATGAAGGTCACTGCTTTCAAAATACTGACCATGACGTCGCTCTCACCTTAAAATGTGAGTGTGCTGATTGAAATCCAAGTAGGGGAATGATCGCTCTTTCATGGAATCAAAGGGCTCACGCCCTGGTGTAGGCTAGTGGTTGCGCCGAAAATTATTCTGCAATAGGTTATCATGGCCAGGTTTAGCCAACCTGACGCTGCCATGTTTCCGTTGCACTACAGTGAGAACGAAGATCTCCGAAGCCTGCAGGATGGGTTTAGCCTATATGTGCACAACAGTGGCCTGAAGTCCCATACATTCATTCATCAACCCTTTAACCGCCAAGTTATTCAATCTGAATTTTCACCCACTTGAAGCTGTGTCTCGCTGACGCGATCCACAACTTCAAGTGAGTGAAAATTAGTCAGATTTGACAAAATGGAGGTCAACTGTTTACAACTATTGCTGATTGATGTCACATTTTATCTTTAACATGTTTTAAAGGTGGTACTAAATGTGCTAATAAAAAATGAAAGCCCTAATATATGCGGCACCGGTGGTTAAAGGGTTAACGCAAGAATCTATGCTTCATGGAATCCAAACATTGGTTTGTTGACAGGATACGCTGCTGTGCCAGTTTTTCATGATGCCGTTTATGATGTTATTCCCCATCTAATCGTGTTTGTTGGTTTACTTGTTGTTTTTGTATTTAGTTATTTTCACATTATAATACACACTATGACACAAGTCCATATCAATATTTACCCTTGATAACACCAGTACCACGTCTACATGGTACAGTATACCAGCATGATTTTATATTGTTGTCATTTGCACTCTGTTCATTGATGTTTCACTTTTTGCTTTGGCTCGAAAAATAGAAAACAATTTGTTTTGCTGTACATATTTGTACATTGTAGCAAATCGTTTAACATTGTTAACATCTGACTTCAAAAAGGCCTGACCAAATTCAGGTTATGCAATGCCATCAAAATATAAATTTGCTTCAACAGACCTGACTATACATAAGGCTGATCTATGGTGCTAAGAGATAATAATGAATCTAGCAATATCTCTATATTAGAACTAGTCGTCGTTAACCATGGTATTCTCGTGCTGTTATCATAGACCACATATGCATACAACGTGCACCCCATTCTGAAAATGACAACTTTTCATTTCCTGTTTCTAAGAAGAATACATAAATCATCAGATAATAAATAACGAATGCTGAAAAATCAACCACAAGTCAGCGAGGATGAATGCGGTTTGGGTACACTCTAAACAATATAGGTTTTTTTAAAAAAAACCTTCAGTACTATTATTATGCAACCCCAGGAGAAGCCTGCAAGGGTTCTCTTGGGGTTGCATAGTAATAGTACTGAAAGGTTCCTTCTAAAGAACCTATGCTGTTTAGAGTGTGATGTGTGATGCATAGTTAATACATAGCAATGTGTGTTCCGCATGCTGTCAAATTTTATTTCTTTTGCACTAATTCGGCTTGATACAAAAGTGCTATCAATACGTTTTTTAAAGAGTGTTATGACAATCAATGACTAAGATTTAAAGAAAAATTATGGTTAAATGGTCTAAACATGTCCAAAAGAGCATTCATAGGAAACTATGTCAATGAGTTATCAAGTCCTTCGAGCACATGATTCGAACCCTGAATGTATATGACATCTCGGCCGCACCTAGATTACTAACCTGTAGAGTAATATAAAATTTAAAACACCAATGTTGCTTTAACTTTTGTGTTGAAACTACATTATATTTTCTCCGCTGCCTGCCTGTCAGACAGATATGATGTGTCAATGTTTCCTTAAACCTTTAACCGCCGGTACCGCATATAATCGGGTTTTCATTTTTTATTAGCACATTAAGTACCACCTTTTAAACATGTGACAAAGATAACATGTGACATCAATCAGCAATATTTGAAAACAGTCGACCTCCAGTTTGTCAAATCTGAATAATTTTCACTCACTTTAAGTTGTGGATCGCATCAGCGAGACACAACTTCAAGTGGGTGAAAATTTAGATTGAATAATTTGGCAGTTAAAGGGTTAATGGCGGGCCATTGTCACAGACGGTGGCCCATCATTGAAAACACATTGATTCAACCACTTTTGTTTGTTCAGTGTTATGATCATCATGATCAGCGTTGTTTCAATGTGGGACATAAAACCCACTTGTATCTTGTATCAACGTGTATCACTGAGCAGTGACTTTACATAGGCACACCCAGTCATCATCATGATGTAGTATCAGACACACAGGAAATCGTAAAATACAAAAAATAGAAACCTGGTGAATTGAGGGGCATAATATGTGACCTATGTATATGTAGGTCATGTTATCCCCAAGCAGTGTAGTATGTGGCACTCAACGGAGTGATTCATACGACCCCATGGCTGATAGATCATCTTCAGGCTGTAGAAATTTTGTCATAATATGTTGTCGATAAATGTGGCATTGTTCCATTTGTACATATTTTGCTGTCAGCTTGTCATTCCACTTCGCATGTCATATTTTTATCACCGATCTCACATTGAAAAATGTCCTGCATATCTGCTCCATTATACAGCTTACTATACATAACAATCTGATAACAACATGTATGACAGTTCATTAGATCGACTCCACATGTGTTTTCACCCCTGATATCGAATGTTTTATATGGGGAATAAAGACATATAAATATATTTTTAGAACCGAATGCTACATACTTATGTAATTCATTTGAACATCTTAAATGAGAGTCCTTTAATATAGAGAATAGTCATACCTGAGGTTTTTGTTTTTGATTTAAAATTTCAAACATGTCATGGCCATGATGGAGAAATATAATATGTATATTAAAGATTTTTTTTTAAATTTCTAGCATCAAATTATGCAATTATATTTTTGCCTTTTCAAAACAATTACAATTGGGATGACATTATATAATTGATGGTATGCACTGTATAAGTGAACAAATGACAAGCGAGAGAAATTCCATTTTTCTTAAGGTTCGATCATGCATGTATGTTAAATCAATCTCGCACACTTCGTTGGCCAATCAATTTGAAATTGCAGACCAAATCGTTGATAGAATGAATTATCAATGATACGAGGCTTTTCGCAGCCTAGATATTTACTAGACCTGAACTACAGGAAGCGGCATGTGGTTTGGCACGAGCACTGCAATAATCAATATAGGTCAATCTGTTTCCCTATTGAGTCTGATTGTAATATAATTCACGAGTGTCCAGAAAGACCTATGATTTTTGGTCATTACCATGATGCATACCAATTAACAGATAAAACGTACAACAGTGAGTGAGGTACTTTTGTTCTATGTCACTTTCTGCACACTATGACAATACCGCGACAGAAGAAAGCCTGGGATTATGCCATACTCTTTTCGAGTGCAGAGTACCATTATAGGTGGCATCTCACCCTCCATGTCTTTGAACATTTTCAAGCACTGCATATGCACAACGGCGATGGCAAACATCCGGACCGATTCAAAGAACCAACAATATTTTTATTTATGAAAAAATAGCAAAATTGAATTAACTGAGCATCTACCACAAACTGTTAATCAATTTTAGGTGTTTTTATTTAGTTTAACACTTACATGAAAATGAATATATAATGGGCGTATCCATGGTAATAGGATAAGGAATAATGTAATAGTGAGGAACATTACCAGTAGATTTAGGCTCTGTATATTTGGTTCTACAAAATCTCTATTTTATTTTGGTATGAAAAAAGTGTACCGTTGTTGTACTTGTTGAACTTTTGACGGATGTGGACTATATATAGGCTCACTCACTGTGAGGAGTGGCATACTCTTTATAAAGATATACACTCATGGGTCAGTGTTTACACTTCAAATTAATCAATTACACATCAACGATTATAATTATTTACACATTACTGGTTATTTAGATGTGTAAATAACTGGTTTTGCGTGTCTACGTGGCCACACAGAAAGGTATTGTTGATGTTATAATTATGACAGCCACGTCATCTCAACACCGTCTGAAATATGACTGGACAATATCATTACTGGACAGTGATCATTTATAATATACCCTCTCTACCTCTTGTCACATTATAATCATTTATAACATTTTCCTGCTGAGTTTATGTAGCATCTCACCCCCTGGTCACATATCATACATTTATAACATATTGCCGCTGACTGTATGTAGCCTCTCTCCCTATTGTCACATATCATACATATAGCATACATACATATAACATATTCCTGGTGAAAATATCACCAACAGCATTAACTCCTCGGGTTAAAGATCGTATCTGCTAATGTCATGTGAAGGATAAGATCTCAATAGAACCCAGAAAACACGGAACTTTAAACCAGCGGCGCAGACGGTGGGCCAACATTTGACCAACACCCTGGTTCAACGTCTCGTGCTGGCTGGGCACCTGGTAAAAGTAAGACTATGCTTATGATTAAATGGATAAAGGTGACAATGTTGGAATTATAGTAAGTTAAACTAGCCTCAGCCCAGCAAACACGATATACTGACCCAATGATGGCTCAATGCTGGGTCATCGCCTACGACGCTGACCCTATTAACCCTTTCAGTGCAGGAACCGACTTTAGACGTTAGAATCTGACGTCTATAGACGTTAGGTTCTGACGTCTAAAGTCGATCCCCGCACTGAACGGCTGAAAGAGTAAAATATTTATAATGACCGTAGACCCATAACCAGATAACATAGGTATTCAGATGAAACAGAAAGCGCTAACTAAGACATTTATAATGATTTCAAATTGAAACAACCCTTCTGGTCTCCATGGCTTATACAAAAATAATTCAGCGTGGTAATGGTTAAGCCAATATTATGTGAATGGCTCATGAGCCCAGATGGTGCGGTCTGATGAACCAAGCCAGTATCATAATCTCAACACCACCACGATACCAGTGTGACCATTGACCAGAGTGACCTTTATCAGTGTGACCTTTCACCAGTATGACCTTTGAGCACGCCCATGCTCAAATTTATAATAAACAGCTATGGTTCTGACGTTGCGTGGGCGGGGGCCCTAGGGTAGTGGTTAGCACCGCTGCCTCTCACGCCAGAGTTCGGGGTTCGGTTCCCGGTCTCGTCGGTTTGAAAGAAACAAAAATGTTTCTTCCCCATCCACGTGTGAAAATATCCATCTTTGAAATATAATTTTTGAAAAAAAGAATCACCATCCACAAACTGTTTTACCAATTTCTGTTGGGCTTTATTTCATTTTCGAGTCTGAAATATATTATTTGTACATGTAGAAGAGTTGAATGGTAAACCCTCTAATTATTATAGAACGTCATCACCTTCTAATTCGATCCCAAAATTCCCACCTCAAATCAAATGAAAAAACTTCTGTAATTAAATTGAGTAAAATGAAAGGTATTCGTTGGTGTTAATTATTTGTGTGCGCACATATTTGTCACTAGCACGTGAAGGGTTAACTGGGTTATTGGCTATAAAGTTATTAATCCCCGGATGCCCTGGATCGTCAGGGGATCGTCAGGGATTGCTGTTTGATCTTCAGCCTTGTACAGAATGCCGTAGGTGATTATAAGGATCGGATAGACTGGATCCCGAACAATCTCTGTCCTGCAAAGCCAAGCAGCAGTGTTTTGATTTGCAATGTAGATTTCAGATCGCAATACTTATTTTGAAAAAAATGCAACTACTTAGATTCTCAATGAGTCAAATCATATGCACTGATATCCACTGATACAGCGCATGTCTCTAGCCGCAAAGCCAAACAGCAGCAACTGCTTACTCATGTTAAAAAAAGTAAGCACTACTACTGTTTGGCTTTCAGCGCGCGGACCGACTTTAGACGGCAGAATCTGACGTCTAAAGTCGGTCCCCGCACTGAAGGATTAAATTATTTATAATAGCCGTACACCCACAAAATATGTATTCAAATGCAGCGGAAAGACCTGACTAAGACATTTATGGTGATTTCAAAATTGAAAAAAACCTTTGTATAATTATCTATCAGTAATTACTTACTGGTCAAAGTATGTATTTATTTCTCTCTAAGAATGAATGCATGCATTAATGCACAAAATATTCTACAGTCATGCATCCAGCTGCTTTTCATCAATAGAAATAGCTGTTTATTTCCGGGTGAGCAGTTACTGCTGTTTGTCTTTGCACTGCAGGCAGAATTCTGATCCTGAATCATCTGATCCCGTTAATCAGCCCAGTAGTATTCAGTGAATTATTACCTGGATCCAGATCTGAGTCATTGTAAGTGACCTTCTAATGGACGGATCAGGTGATCTGAGGCTGATTAATCCCATCCTAATGGTTTGTGTCGTTTACCGTTTCTCAGGTAATGAAACCATTCATCGATTCCCTGTCCTCAGTTCAGATTCGCTCACGGTTTTTCGTCCACATTTTGTGAAAATGGTATTGTTTTTATTCTGGATTTGTCTGCGTTACAAGCATGCTCCAAAAAATAAAATATTGACATCGAAAGCTATTTTTGCTGTGATCCCTTATTCACATATAAAGCGGTAAGGAATCTTATTTAATATTCACCCACTTCAAGTTGTGTCTCGCTACCGCGATCCACAACTTCGAGTGAGTGAAAATTACCCATATGTGTTTAATTTGAGGCCAAACATTTTGCAAATCTTGACGTTTGAACACTCATTTCTTTCCCAAGAACAGTGATTTGATCAGCAAATACAACTGATTAAAAACGACTATAGTCGTGCATAGCGTTGGAAATGTTAATAGAAAAGCACCTTAAAAATGAAAAGGTGTATCTGCCACTCTTTCAGCGCTGGGATTGACTTTATACGTCAGAATCAAACGTCTCTAGACGTCAGAATCTGACGTATAAAGTCGATCCCCGCGCTGAAAGGGTAAAATATTTATAATGGGCATAGACCCATAACATAGGTATTCAAATGAATCAGAAAGCGGTAACTAAGACATTTATGACAAAATAAATTTCAGCGTTGAAAGGGTTAACATAGCGCGGATAACCAGATCCACACTTTCAACCCCCAGATTGAAAATAATGATGACTTACTAGCTACATAATCTTGTACTTGCTTGTTCAATGACTATATAAGTTGGCCCATGAGATGATCAGATATAAACTACATTAATTAGCCACTATGTCATCTGGCCAAATAGTACCCTTGTCTTACTGGGCTTTGTATAAATTATGATTTTAAAGACAAGTTTCCATCAAAATAAAATGTCTTTGGAGCGGATAAAATAACATGTGGTAGATGCTTAGCTGAGCGAATAATTCAGTCTGAAACATGTCTAATTTTTCATAAAATAATAAAAAATATTTTTCGTCATTATTTTGAAGCTGGAATTAGCGTCAGCAATTCCAGCGTCAAATGACAAATATTATTCAGGGCAAGGGTTAGCGAGGGGTGTATGCTGATCTGTAAATTCAAAAGACAGTAACTGCTCACTTGAAAAGTATGCAGGTACTGCCTTTTGACTTTGCACGGCAGTATGTATGCAGACAGTACGTGACTGTATGGTAATAGTGTCACAGTCCCTCAGCTCAGCAAACAGGAAAAACTGGCCAGCGTCTGCCACCTTAGCCAACATTTAACCAACGTTCCCCCATAGCTTCCTAATAATGGTATTCACCTCATCAGCTGTAGGTGACGTAGGTATACGCCAGCCATGTAAACTGTAAAGCGGAAAACACATAGGACGCGATAAGCGCTACGCATCTAGCCAAAGAGTCGACTCATTGGCCAGAGTAGTAATCACTCTACTACGCCATACACACACCCGGCTACATATATGGTTTTTTGCTTGTTTTTTCGTCGCCCTCATGAACTTTTTTTTCAAATAGTCTAGATCAAAATTTTATTTTATTTCGGCGCCCTCTAAAAAAAATCTATGTTCAATGTTTTTTTTTCTTAAATTTTTTTTTCTGCCCTTCCTCATTAGATTTAAGACCGGCCGAGTTTTGTCTTAAATGTTTGTGTTACCGACCCAATGACAATGTAGTCTTAATCCTGGACCAGCGCCGCATACGGTGCGCCAAATTTACAACAACACCGGGTCATCACCATGCAGAAATTATTGGAAGAAATATTATTATATTATTTACTTATAACAGTATAATATAATAGTCATATTTATCAAAGTATTTCTGATATAATGTTTTGTCATAATGATCTAAAATTATAAGTTGACTTGGCAAGAAGTTTCTCACATACACTATATATATTGCTGAGACAGATATCCAGGCAACCGTATAGTATTTGTCGAGTATCTGCAAGATATAAAAATGTGAAGTACCACGATAAAATACAGGTTGTAGAGGCATGACTGACGGAAACTATCAAGTACTAAACTAGACCAGGGAGGTTATATATATAACTTCTTGATCAAACTTTTTATTCACAACTATGACTACATGTATATATCTAGACATGGTTTGCAAACCGTTATTTTTCAGATCTATGACTTATCATATACTCGACCTTTATTGTTGTCTTCTTTTTTTTCAAAATATTAGCTCAAAAGAGTGAGTGTGCAATAAAACATAATCTGAAGAATGCTTCTGCATTTTGCTTGAATATTACACTCATGCTATTTAAATGTACATTATGAGAACTACTGTAATAATAAACCCTTAAAGTGCTACATACAACTTACATTTTGTATCCACTTGAAATTGTGTGTCGCTACCGCGACACACAATTTCAAGTGGATACAAAATACTTGTACTTCACTATGAATTAAAATCTATGCCAATCTTACAAATTTAATGCTCATTTCCTTTACAATAATTTTTCTTTTTTTGAAGGATAAAACAGAAACGCTAAATCGGCTATAAACGTGATTTAATTCTTTCAGTACGGGGACCGTCTGTAGACGTTAGAATCTGAATAAACTGATTTGAATTGTCTACAGAATCAGCTTCTGACGTCTAAAGACGGTCCCCGTAGGCCTACTGAAAGAATTAAATAAATATAATGGCCGTAGACCCATAATATAGGTATCAAAATGAAACCGGAAGAGCTGACTAAGATATTTTTGATGATTTCCAATGGGAGAAACCCTTTGATTGTTCTTACAATTTTTTTCTGAGGGACAAATAGAAAGGCTAAAACGGCTATATGCGTTTAACTCGTCTTTAGACGACATAATTTGACGTCTACAGACGTCAGATTATATCGTCTAAAGAATTAAAAATTTATAATGACCAGAGACCCATAACATAGTTATTCAAATGAATCAGAAAGAGCTAACTAAGACATTTATCAGTGTTTATGATGATTTAAAATTGAAAAAAACGCTTTTATCTCCATGGTTTATAAAAAAATAATTTCAGCGCTGTAACGGTTACGGGTTGTAACCTGGTAACTACTGCAAAAACCCGACCTTAGCAAATATCCTTATATCAGAATATACGGGTTATCCTCGGTGGCGTTAAAGGTGATATGACTTGAATACGTGTGTTTTCAACCTGTAAAGTATATCTGATTATCGTGAGACGGTATGTGGAGTACTCATCACGAGTAGTTGACATGATGTAGTATTCCGCTTTGTTATACAGAGTCATTTTGACGACCACTTCACTGATGATAAGGGGGGGGGGGTGATTCAGGCTCACGTCCCGTGATGACGCTCTAGGTGCTGCCTAATTCATGACAATGACTTGATCATGTTTATATTTATGTGTGATGATCATGTACCATTATTTATTTAAAATATAATCTGTAATTTCACACTCTGCAATACCGCTTAACTTGTATTTTAAATTTATTTTAAATTATCATAATATTATGGAAATGACCAAAGGCTTATACATTGGATTATACATGTGCATCTAAGAAATTTATATTTATGACTAATAAGTCTGAAAGTATTTTTACTGAGATGTCAAGAATATATTTATCTGTCTGTCTGTGTTTTCCTGACGCATTTCCCATCTTCAAATGACAAATGATGTCATGACAATTGACAAATAACAAATGATATCATAGAACTTATTACCAGTTAACATTATCGACTTGACATTTCTTGACATTATCAGTGGTTTATAAGTATCTATTATTACTCCTTAGTGACGCAAGTAGCAACTACACATGAACCCTTTAAGCGCTAAGTACGACAATACTCGTTTTAACCCTTATCCTGCTGATCACGACTATTGTCGTTTTTAATCAGTCTTTAATTAGTCTAATTAGTCGACCAAATCACTGTTATTGGGAATTAAATGTGTGTCTAAACATCAAAATTTGCACATATTTGTGTTCAAATTAAACTTATATGAGTAATTTTTAGCCAATTGAAGTTGTGGGTCGCGGTAGCGAGACACAACTTCAATTGACTAAAAAATTAAATAAATTAACCAGCAGGACAAGGGTGTATCTGTTTATTAGTGCTCAGGTGAAATCATTGCTAGCATGGACGGTGGAATGTAATGTTTGTTTAAACATCAGGATTTGCAAATGTTTGGTCTTTCGCTGGACAAATGTGAGTAATTTTCGCCCGCTTGAAGTTGTGGATCGCAGTAGCGAGATACAACTTCAAGTGGGTGAAAAATTAATTAAGAGTCCGGGAAAAGAGATCGAGAAAATACACCCAAGCGTTTGAAAATTATACCAACCTGCTACATTTTACAACGGCTGTTAGTATCAAGATATTTTTTTCAATAATTGGAACAATACACAATTAACTATTGTAATGCAATGCTCTCGAGGTCTTTATCTGTATATTATACAAATTGCCGTCATTTTTTAATGCGTTGTCTCCACTAAACGGTTAATAAACCCTATACAGGTCTCAGCTGTTCAATTCAAATTGTTGTGTCTCGCCACCGCGAACCACAACTTCAAGTGCCTGAAAATTGATGTGGTTCGTGAAATTTAAGTCTCAACATATATAACATGTATAGGATTTAAGACATATTTTATTTTTAACAACTGATTATGAACTGCTACTGAAAACACATAATGGCTACTGTAGTTGACATCAGTACTCTAGGCGATAATGGTCTTTTTATTTAGAGAAGTATATATTTTGATCCAGGTTTTCTGGTTCACATGAGTTTTTTTCACCTTGAATTAAAACATAATTTCAACTCTTCAACAACAAATTCCAACATTGTTTTTAAGTAACACAAAACGATTTTCCAGCTAATTATCATAACTACTATTTTTTGCTTTTTAAAATTATTATTCCTTATTACATATCGTATTCAGTTATATCAGTCTCAATTCCAGGTAATTTAAAAGCATCCTAAATGTTTTGGTTTGATTTTTTACAAATGAAAATCTATTGTTTGGAATAATCTTATGCAAATAGATCAGTAGAATTCATCTATATACTCCTTTAGTCATCTTGCATAATTAATTTTACATCACATCAACGTCTCTGCCAAGCACATCACGATAGCAAATTAACATTCTTTTAATCATGTCTATCTACCTCACTATCATTATGTGTATTTTAGTTTTCGGCCAATTTATTCTTTGAAAATAATCATAAAGTTCCAGGTGTCATTATATTTAGGGGGAAATACGTCGAATAATATTAAAGGAGTAGGGTTATAATACCACTTATCATTCTATCATGCGCGAGATACGTGATAAAACACCGAACAAACAAACGACATCATCCTATAACTTAGAGCGTGAACTGACGAATATTAGATAAAACTTGTAAGTTGACATGCACTACTTTGTTATTTGCACCATTGAAACAGCCACACCTCCCTATTATTGGCGCCTGGAAAAATTCAACAACTACAAGTTTTTTAGCTACACAAAACTAATACCAAATTCCTCGCTAAAATAGCTAGCCGGCGCAAACATTATGTTGTCCACGAGCGACTCTTTGCCTCTGTGTCCTTTAGTTAAATATCATAGCATTATCAACTCGATTAATTATTTGACAGATTTTAATTAGGGGAGCCTTATGCTATTATGTTGGTCTTTATGGAATGTCATTTGGACGGAAATATATGTCTATACCAGAGCAAAATGCGGGTCCCTGAATATCATATTTTTTTTTAAAAGATTTCACAGGAAATTGACGACAGCTTTGGCTAATTTCCTGTAAAAGTATGTAAACAATTCCATGTAATGGATCTTTATGGACAAACAAGCACATTTATCTGGATCAGTATTGTCAGGGTTAAACGTTTAGTTCCTCAATTTGCATTCCTGAAAACTGCATTAATATCCTGAAGGTTTTAAAATGAACTTGATGATTATCGCTGTCCCGCTTGTATAATTTTATATTCTTATTAACACATTACATATCAGTTTTTAAGCATGTTAAATTTAACACGAGACATCAATCAGCAAGAATTCTGAACAGTTTATCTTCATTTTGACAAATCTCAATAATTTCCACTCACTTGAAGTTGTGGATCGAGTCCGCGAGACACAACTTGAAGTGGGTGACAATTTTAATTTTTAATTTGGCAGTTAATGGGTTAAACTATTTTAACCAAGGCTTTTTAAATTTGTCATCCACATCGGATGATCCTCGTCCACTACAAGCCGGGAATTGTGACAGCAATCCACGGCTTGTAGTGGGTGCAGATTACAATGGTAAATTCAGGTCTCCTAGGGTTAGTCCCTAGCTATTTGTTTTGGCCGCACCCCGTGGATTGTGAGGGTAAAAGGCTCAAACTCATCTATCATGGTTTGTGTGTTGTTGAGTCAAGTAGTGTTATAACCTGGATCTGACATAATAAGCCTACACTAGAAAAAATACAAGTATTTACACATGACACCTCATACAATGGGCCGGTACTTGTCGCCCTCTGGCTGACTGAGCATAACACGTTGAGGAATCTCAGTCGACTTTTTAAGTGCTGTTTATTGCTTTATGTTTTATTTTTTTAAGGTGACATTACTGACGCAATTCGTAGCTTGACCATTTCAGCGCGGGGGCCGACTTTAGTCGCCAGAATCTGACGTCTACTGAAGTCGATGCCCGCACGGAAAGAGTAAAATGTTTATAATGCCCGTAACATAGGTATTCAAATGAAGCGAAAAGAGCTAAGACATTGATGATGATTTCAAATTGAAAAAAAAACATTCGGGAGGCTTGATTTATACAAAAATATTTCAGCCCTTTAACCCTTTAACCGCCGGGGCCGCATATATTAGGGTTTTAATTTCTTATTAGCACACTATGTACCACCTTTTAAACATGTTAAAGATAAAATGTGACATCAACCAGCAATATTTGAAAACAGTTGACCTCCATTTTGTCAAATCTGAATAATTTTCACTCACTCGAAGTTGTGGATCGCGTCAGCGAGACACAACTTCAAGTGGGTGAAAATTCAGATTGAATAATTTGGCGGTTAAAGGGTTGAGGGTTGAAAATGGCAAAAAATCACCCTTATATTTAAAACGCAGATCTGTTATTATTGACAATGCGTGCTTCATTTGAGTTCTCTTTATCTTCACATTTGGTCACCACAATGTTTGTTCTGGAATGCAGTGCAAAAAAACGCTAATATCCGCCGCACGTACTAAAAGGGTAAACCCTTTAACAACCAAGCTATCGAAATTAATTTTATTAGCCGCTTGGCGTTGAATCTTGCTCCCGCTGTCCACAACTTCAAGTGGGTAATAATTCCTCATATTTTTTTAATTGAAAATCACACATTGGCAATTCTTACAGACTACCGTGATTAGATGACAAACACAGATTACACTCGCAAGAGCCGTTATGTGTGTCCTAATAAAACTGATTACATTATTACGATTATATCATTGACTGACAACCCAATCGGTTTACCCTTACAGCGCGGGTGTCGACTTTAGACGTTAGAATCTGACGTCGGTAGATCCCCGCACTGTATAAAAGAAAAAATATTTATAATGGCCGTAGACCCATAACATAGCTATTCAAATGAATCAGAAAGAGATAATTAAGACATTTACGATGATTTCAAATTGAAAACCCTTTTGGTCTCCATGGTGATGCAAAAATATGTCAGCGTTTGAGGGGTTGATCATTATATGAACCACAGGCACCTGAAGTATGTCAATGAGCAGCAGGGGTGCTGAGCCAGACGAAGGCGAGCCGTGTTGTCTGTCCAATAAAAAGACGTTTCAGCTGTGGTCAGGCCATGCCCAGCAAACATGATACGTTGGCTCAATGTTGGGCCGATGTTGGACCAGCGTCGTAGACGATGGGCCAACAACAGCCCAACATTGGGCCAATGCTTCGTGTTTTTTGTGCAATGTCTTGATCCGTGTTGTCCGTCCAATAAAAACACGTTTCAGCTGTGGTCAAGCCAATGTCGGAAGTTCACTGATAATAATCACTGGTAATAAATAAGAGTGATCAGGACAATATCTACCGTTTCCCAGTGTTTTAATGTGAGTTCACTCGGATTCCCATAGTCTGAACACAGTCACTTACAATGACAGGGCCAGTGTTCAGGCTATAACTACCTTGCCCATTTTCAAAGTTCTAGATCCCCCCTCTGCCAACACATAAGTACAGCTCGGTCAATTACTCTGAAGCCAAAGGGGTCGGCATGAATAAAACTTCAGTATCATATGTGGGAAATCTTGGTGCTTAGTACAGTATAATTTTTTAAGAAATCTGTTTTTTTAAATCTTCTTTTTTCTCGAGAGTACATATTTTTTAATGTATTTTTTTAGTTTTTTTTCTTGCGACGCTGGCCAACGTTTCAGACACGTAGTCGCTGTTCAAACATTAAAATAAGAGGATACCTCCATCAGATGATGAGATGACCGTGTGATGGGTGTTACAAACATCACACGCTGTAGTGATGCTTCTTTAATGTTGGTCCATCGTCTATGACACTGGCCCAACATTAAAACAACATTAAAGCAGCGTGTTTTGTTTGCATAGTGAAGGCGCGTGCCGTATCACCCTGATATGACTGGTCACATCATGGAGTAGTATCTCCATGGTCACATACAGAGGCGTGGTACTTCCCTGCAAACACAAAACATTTGTATAACATTTATACAACGTCGGACCAACGTCTTCGACGTTGGTCCAACATTGTATAAATGGTATACAAATGCTGTATATTTGCTGGGTTAGGCCTTATCAGTTACTGACCAGACCCAGCCAGAAGTGGGGTACATATTATACCTTATCAGGCAGTGACACGGGTAGAGGTGCCACCAGGTTACCACATATTACAGCATGACGACGGGGTCAACATATAGCGTATTTAGACAGTGAGGTAGTGGGTTTGCATCCTCTGCCTGGAGGATATTACTTCACATTTCTCAGCATGTACCACCGACTCTGTCATCGTGATGCCTGAGTGCTACCTGTGCAGCCAAAGAGTTAACTCGATTGCCAGTGATAATCACTCCTTAGCTTATCAAATAAGACTTTATTATTATCATCATCTTGTTTTATCAGCCACTATGATAAAGCTCGTATCTCTAATTTGAGAATCAATGGCAATTAATTATTTTACACGAAGTGGTTAAAAAACGTGTACTTTGAACATGTTTAAATGTAGTTATTTAAATGTTAACATAGTCTACAAAGGATATGCCATAGCTTTTAAAGTTTATAATTAAATTTTCATTTTTTTCTATGACTAATGTTAATATCATTACTTTTTATGTTTTATCTGATTGATAGCTCTATTATACGGGTTTTAGCGTAGCATCTGTATTTTTGAAGATATACGATACCATGATACTATCTCCATGACGTTTAGTACATGTCCAGTTCACAAGGATGACTCACACAGATATGCCCATATTTAGCATCTGTATATAAGCCTATACATGTAAATGTCAGGTCGTCAGTGACTCATTAAAGTGTTGATTGATTAGCTTCAATTTTACAGTCAGCTGATCATAATAGCTTTGCATGTTTTGAACATAAAACTGTAAAACTGGCAGTAGTGATTGAGTAGGCGATGTTTTTTATTAATTATTCGTTAATGTTCTCCACGTGGGTGTAAATGTGTAACATCCTAGTGGGAGGATTACAATTACCACCTACTACACGTATTCCCCCTCATCTCACCATCCTCAGG
Organism: Flabesymbios commensalis; assembly: GCA_964017125.1. Taxonomy (NCBI): domain Eukaryota; kingdom Metazoa; phylum Annelida; class Polychaeta; order Terebellida; family Flabelligeridae; genus Flabesymbios; species Flabesymbios commensalis. Next base: position 68,685,815 of record OZ024913.1, read on the forward strand.
AGGTTCTCCTGGCCCAGTTTAGCCTGTATGTGCACAAAAATGGCCTAAAGCCCGATTCATTTCATTTTTTGTATTTTCGCGTTGTTTTCTGTTTTCTTAATATTTCAGAATCCTCAGAATTACTATAAAATCTCTTAGATTGTGCTGCTAAATATAGTATGCCGTTTATATACCGTGATTACAATAAACATGTTAAACAGATAAACGAATGGCGAACACGTTATAACATTTAAAAATGTACTCACTTAAAGTTGTGTCTCGCTACCGCGACTCACAACTTTAAGTGCCAGTGCATAAAAATTGCTTACATATGTGCCATTTGAATAAAAGCATATACCAAACTAACAACGTTGATGATGATGTTGATTGTAAGACAACGAAACATGTCAAACCGGGTACACTATAATCAGGGTAAGAGAACAATAACGTGAAAGTACATATATGCGTGATTAGCAATTTAACCCTTCAAAGGCTGAAATATTTTTATATAAACCAAGAGAACAAAGGGTTTGTTTCAATTTGAAATCATCATAAATGTCTTAGTTAACTCTTTTTGCTTCATTTGAACATGGGTCTAAGGCAATTATAAATAGTTTACTCTTTCAGTGCGGGGATCGCCTTTAGACGTCGGATTCTGACGTCTGTAGACGTCAGATTCTCACGTCTAAAGTCGATCCCCGCACTGAAAGGGCTAATTTGTATTAAGATAACAATAACGTGAACGTACATGAAAAAATAGTCATGAATGATGACTATTCCTTCATGACTCGTGATATTAGCCAACTCAATGTGTCTCTATTTTTTAATCTCTTCTAGGTGTTATCAAGATTATCTAAATAATCAATATATTTTTTATCAATCCGTCACCTTTGTAATCTAAACGTTAATTTACTAAGTGGCATATACATGTATAACGATTACGACCCTTTTACATGTTTAATCATCAAAGTGATGCAAAAAAATGTAACTGGATGCCATTTAAAATATGCAGAATAATAGAGATGTCGTGTAAACGACTGGGCAGTAGCTTCATTTTCTCTGTTTTATATGGAGGGAGGGGGCATACCTGTCATTTTGTGGTCTTATATAAAGTGGTTTAAGGGGCTAGTTGAGACGGATATGACATGTAGTGGGTGGATTTATTACACTGTTACCTAATTGATTCAACCTCCTTTCTTGAACCATTGCCAATTACATTCCAGTACCGTGCTTGCCTTCTCACTTATATTATCATGATTATGCTATGCAAAACGAGAAAGTCGTATCTTCTCACTTATAAAGTAAGTAGATACTGCCTTTTGGCTTTGCACGCCAGTATTTATACATCTTCTAGTATTGATACAAGTCGTACCACGTGTAAACTGAAGGTCGTATCTGCCACTTTTTAAAGTGACACTTAATGTTGCAAATATGTCCGCCTGATCCACAACACACGTCTTCCAGCACCCACTCAGCGGCAGACCCGGCAGCGCTGACGTCACTACAATCTACACAACATATTGTGTGGACGCCACATTACAACCGTCTACTGAAGCGATCTAGCAACATGTCTTTTACGATGATAAAGAAACCTTAATTGACGATTTTGTGTGTCTACACCACAAGAAAATGACTGTGTACTAGAGCCATTTCATTCTCAATATGGTTGTATTTGTATCAGAATTAGCGATGGGATCAGGATAATGTATCATACGTTTACTGCTGTAAAATAGTACTTTAACCCTTTGAGTGCGGGCGACGCTTTTAAGCGCATTCCTACTGTTTTTCCACAACTAAAATTTGACAGAAATTGAACAAATATCCATGTATAAATTTTGAGTAAAGCCCCCATTGTGAAATTTAGCAGGTTTAATTTTTAAGTGAGGAGGTATTTTCCTTTCATTTGAAGTTGGCTATTGCGTGAGCAATGCCAACTTCAAATGAAAGGCAAATGTTAAGTAGTAATGAGGCACTTAAAGAGTTAAAATACTATTTTATTCGGAATATAACAAATGCTCTCTGCATTAAGTTCATAATTTATAACATTGAAGATGAAGCAGCCAAATATATGTTTATATACTATAGAGTCAGTAAACGGGAATGTCTAATTCCGGCATCATTACAGGCGGAAATTAAGTGATTCTGGTGTTTGACTGACGAAACACAGCATTTATATATTTTTTTCTATTATTTAGCTCATTTGCCATGTACTTTTAAGTGCTGTGAGAGTTCAATTATATTTCAAAATCAGGTCATTGTGAAATAAATAAATGGGGGGGGTAGGCTTCTGTGCACATACAGGCTAAACCGGGCTATGAAAACCTGATGATAATCAGATGACACTGCAGTCCAGACACATCATTTGAACTTCGAACTCTAAGAGCGGATTCATCAGCTCTCACCCATAGAGGTTCCAAACACTATCAAATCTTCATGAGGAAGAGAAATTGATCTCCTTGAAACCTTACTATATGACTACTGCGAACGTGGAACGAACTCTGAACTCTGGCGTGACAGAAAGTAGCGCTAACCACTATGCAAGCAGATGAAATGTCGGCGCTGATGGTGTTTTACTGGATGTCCCTGTCGGGGATAAACATCCGAGGTATCAGGAGAAACATATTATTTGTCAACTAGTGTTTCATGTCTGTGATCATGGTGATGTGGGCCAACCACAGACTCAGATACTGGTATCCCATATGCTATTGCCACCTGGTGAATAAAACGGAAAACTTTACTCTCACGCAATATTTGGTGTAACAAGGACTGTTTGGTTGACCTTCTAGTTTTCCTTGTCCGGATAAAAAACTTTATCATTTATGTACGATTCATCATTGTCACTATATATGAGAAACAACATTTGTAGATATTTTGTATACATAATCTAGTATTTATTATTTTTGATTCCCATGGTTGAGATTTCATGTATTTTTAGACCTATATTATTTATCTTTGATAAAATATCCTGCTTTAACAAGTAAAAAAATAAACCTTGGAAGTTGAGACATGTGAACTTCTACTGCCTTCCAACATACCAAGAAACCCCTTGTGGATCCGCCCTGTAGGTGGCCGAGCCGTCAATGTCTGGCAGAATAGCAGTCTCTTAACAAGCCAGTAAACATGGGACCGTGCCGTGTTTAATGGAATGTTAAAGTGAGGTCGTCTTCACAGTTATGCCACAGCTTGTAATTTTAAAAATTATTAGAGCGATGGAGACACATTTCTTGTATCATTTCAAACAATTATAGAATTTTAGGGACCGTATTCTCGTACAAGTGACATTACATCGTACGCTTCGGACTGGTCGAGAGGGCCATATCGACCAATCCGAAGCGTACGATATATCATAATTTGTACGAGAATACGGAGAATACGGATTCAGATAACGCCTGATAATACAATTATTGTATTGTAGTTTGAATAATACAATTAACGTCGGTGTTTTCGTAGTTTTTTTTTCAAACAAAATGCGTTGTCTTTAAAAATCGTAATTCTCTTTGAGGGCACATGTTTAGTGCAACATATTACATGTATGTGATGAAAACAACAAAAAGATCGATTTCACAATGAACAGTGACAAAAGGCAGTTCATTGGGACTCGCTAGATGGAACTACCGTACCGTACCGTACTCTCACACATTATCAAATCAATCTCAGCGGATCATATTTCCCTATACGAATCTTAAAATTAGATTATCTTAACTTTCTTTTTGTATTTCTATAATAAAAGTGAGGATCGGTATATCGTGTGATCCCTGTATGTTCCCTGTATGCTCCCTGTACCCATGCTCCCTGTATGCTCTCTTCTATGCTCCCCGTATGCTCTCCATATGCTTCCCATTTACTCACCGCATGATCCCTGAATGCTCCCATATATGCAGCCAATGGCGTGACATATTTTTATTTTGAATAAAAAGCATCCAACATAATTTAAATAATCCGTTAAAACAAAGGCGTGCTTTTCTTTCAATTCATATATTGCAACATGTTGTTCAATATTTTTTTCTTTTGCAATGAGGTGGGAACTGCTGTATAAATTTACACCTCATTGTAGAAGAAAATTAAAAAAATCTTGTTGCAAAGGTTGATTTGAAATATGGTATGCCCTTCTTTGTTTGTTGGTGGCATATAATAAGTTCACAGGCGCTTATCTAATCAGGAAAACATACTATTATATAATCAGTGAATATTTTAGCATAATAATGTCTATGATCAATTGACTGACTACAAAGTCTTATTGTATAGTGTGTGAACAGTTATCTGCTGCATCTACTAAAAAAAACTAGGGCCTGGATATCGATTTGATTTGCTTAATAATGTGCTCAGATCTGATTAAATATTCTTATCGCCCTGCCGAGCAATAACGGTTTCAGTCTTTCCATAGATTCCTTGGTCTTACCATACAGCTAGAAGCTCTATAGTCTTACCAAGGATACTAGAAACCCTTGTAGTATCCTTAGTCTAACTATCCTGCCGTGCAAAGTCAAAAGGCAGTATCTGCTTACTTGTAGAGTAAGCAGATACTGCCTTTTTGCTTTGCAGAGCAGTATAGATAGTGGTAAAATCACTAGATATCTGTTTTTTCTGCCTCAGTTTTAAATAGCTATATGCTGGTTTGGGGACAATTTGATCATGCAAAAAAAGAGCTTGTTCAAAAAGAGCTTATCCGCCAGCTTATGACTTATGTCTTATGACTTATGGCAATATGGGACTTTCTGATCTCACATTAACAGATTACCAGGATTAGTGGGCTATTTTGACACGCAATGGAATATCTCATATTCTGTAAATAGTAAGCTATAAGAGACGGGTTTGTTTTTTAAACATTTCCAGCTATTGATAAAAGCATATGTGGATAGCTGTAGATAATGGGGAGGAATTGTTATTTTGTGGACAGTGACGTGTGTATTTTGAAAATTAATGACATATACAGTCATCTGCAACTTAGGGTACAGTGCCCATCCATCAATGTGTTATCAGGCATATTCATGTACTGTAGCTTTATCCAAGTACTAATATAATTTTATTTATTATATATATAATTTTTTAATCAGCTGTATTAATTTGTTTAGGTGTAAAACCATATAATTACTTAACATATTAATAACTAGATAGTTCATCCATGGACCCAGTACTGACTAGGTGCTCGAGACAAGAATGCTTGAGAGTGGAGAGACTGTGTCATATATACACAGATTAATTAGAACTTCAAACGAAGTACTTCAGATAAGTCAGAGAGCTAAGGAATGTGTGTCCGTAAATATTTAAACCAATCGCGTCACTATCTGAGAACCACTGTCCAAAATATAATGAATGGATGGATGGGACAGTTGGCCACTTCAGTGCACATACAGACTAAACTGGGCCAGGAAGGTGAGATGATTGAGACGCCCTCCAGACACAGCAGTCAATTTTTTTCAGGTTTTGTGGTGAAATTTAAATTGACAAAATACATAGGCCTATAGTTCCCTTTTAATTTGAAAGGGTGTATCTGCCACTTTACAAAGTTGCAGATACTGTACACCCCTTCATTTCCAATGTATAGTGCATGCTGGGGTGTTCATTCATAAAATACCCACGTATAATATGCATTCAATTTCACAGATGTTGCAAAATATATGGTATATACCCAGCAAACACGAGATATCGACCCAATGTTTGACCAATGTTGGTCCACCGTCTACGACGCTGGCCCAACATTGGTCCAACATTGTGTCGATGTCTCGTGCTTGCTGGGATACTTTCCATGCGCAGTGAACACGAAACATTGATCTAATGTTGTTTTGACGTTGGCGCACCGTCTTCAGACCAACATCAAAACAACATTGGGTCGTGTTTCCTGGGTGAATGTGTGTTGTTTCCATCCCAACCGACATACAGACGTCGGTTTATTTGTGGTACAACGTCTCAGGCGTTGTCTCAACTATTAGCCAGCTTTTGACTAATGTCTCAGTTTTGGCAGTGTTCATTGGAGTGGTCAGTGTAATATACGCAAGTTGGTCAGACAGGCTACCACAACAACAGACTCATGTCATAACAACGCCATAAAGCCAACACAACATGTATTGTTATACCATTGCTGGTTTAGTGTTGGGCCAATATTGCTTATGGTTGGCCAACATTAAACCATCCTTCGTTGACATCTTGTTTTTGTTGGGATGCTTGTGAAACTCTGAAAAAAATGTTTGTCATCTATAAGTTTGTATTATCAAAAAAATCAAGCATATTCGAGAAATTATAACCTGTTTGATTTTCTGTTTTCTCATTACCGGGTAATTGTTATCTTCAGTCTCTTTGATTTTCTCTTTTGGCGTTGTTATGTTATTTTAATTATCCACGTCCAGCGGCCATGGGTAATAAAGGGTTATGATACAGCCCATAGTGAGTTGAAACCACATGGCCACCGCAGGTCACACTGAAAAGAAAATAATGCCGTATATACTGGACCGACTTCACAGTCACTGGGCCAACGTTAAATCTACTGCTGGCTAACAAATGCTGATAGCTACAAAGTCCAGCGAGATATGCCAGTAATATGCCAGCATATGGCGTTCCACCAATGCTGGTTTAATGTTGGCCCAGCGTCACAGACGCTGAGCCAACAATAAACCAACATTGGTTCAACATCTATTTTTTGCTGGTATACGTGGAGTGTCCAGGGCTGTTATGATGTCACCCCAGTAAACACGATACACTAAACCAATGGTGATTTAATGTCGGCCCATCGTCTCCGACTCTGGGCCAACACTAAATCACCATCGGTTCAGTGGCTCGTGTTCGCTGGGAGCCTGTTATCCAGAGGTCTGCTGGGGGTACTGACTTATACTGGCATGTCTCCATCACGAGTACTGCTAGTACTGCTTTAAATCAGTGTAATGAATGTAGAGATCTACTTCACATCAGTGTCTGTCTGTCTGAGATACAGACACGCGCCTACTGGTCGATAAGCCACTGTGTACTACATGTTCTATGAGCTGTGCAATCATTTCAATCGTCATGATATCAAGACAACAGGGAATGAGCGCTCTGGATAACAATATATTGTGTGCTGTTTGATTGGTGGTTATGATAACAAGCTAGTCATACTACAGGTAGGCCTAACTATCAGTACATTGTGTTTGTGTATGATCATTATCAAGAATATGTATTATATCGTATTCTTTGCTATAATATCGTCGCCTGGGAGCTAAAGGATCCTATCTGACACTCGTTAGAGTGGCAGATAGGATCCTTTAGCTCCGAGGCGACGATATGTAGTAGATAGACAGTTGTGGGGTTGAAGTTTAGCGTCACAGCCTTAAAAACGAAACGTGAGGTCACAAGTTCATATCCGGAAGCGACTTGTGCAAACAAGGAAAATAGACTCTGATTCTATTTTCCTTGATCAGTTGATGCAAATAAAGCAGTTTTTATGACAAGTAGAGAGATGTGATGTCATTATGTTAACCTGGTTAATAAAATGAGCCAAGTAGTCCCATCTCGTTACCATGGTTATACTGCTATGTTTTATTCGAGGACATTCGCAGGTGGGTTTTTCATAGAACATAGCAGAGGATGACACGATATGTTGCAAAATGTTTAAAAATGTATCATTACTTCTAATGCATCGCAAAAAACTAGACATTGAATCAATGGTGGTTCAATGTTGACCCATCGTCTGCAACGTTGGGACCGACATTTAACAAACATCGTCTCAACGACTTGTGTTTTATGAGAGTACAGCCCAGCAAACACGAGGCGTCGACCCAATGCTGGCCTAATGTTGGGCCACCGTCTGCTACTTTGGCCCGACATTAGGCCCGCATTGAGTCACTGGGACACTTATGATTTTACAGTCGATGCTGCTGTAATGTTGGACCATCGTCTGCGACGCTGGACCAACATTACGCCAACATCTAGTCAACGTCTGTGATTGCACGTTTCTAAATGAGAGCACTACTCTGCAAAACAAAAATGCAGTATCTGCTTACTTTACGAGTAAGCAGATACTGCATTTTGGCTTTGCACAACAGTACAGGTGAGGTGTGGCTACTGTATACTGCTGATACTGAATCCGTATACTGGACTATCCGCATACACGTAGCCAGCCTCTATACGGATACAAACACAGGTGATAATATGACTTCTCCAGACATTATTGGTATTCCGAATCCATTTGGCGACCGGCCCTGGATCTGGATTGATCTGTATCCCTGTTACTAACATCAGTGTCTGTCAGGGTGATCCATGTGGTGGTATGATGATCATTAGTAAAGGGTGCTGTAACAAAGGGTGAATTGATTGCGATGTGTACAGGTGTATAGTGTGTGGTTATCACTCACACAGACTACATCACACCTGAATCCAGACAGACAGACAGCTGCTGGGAAAACCCAGTGATTAAACATGTTAAGTGTCTGCACCGTGGATATATAGAGGCATGTTAAAGCAGCACGAGGTAGGCGATTATAATACCCTTATATCAGCATTATAATGAGCGATGCACATCATAATCATAGATATATCAACCTTAATGGGCCAATCACTCTTTGCATCCTACAATCTTATCTGATTAAATCACTGTTATGGGGAACGAAATATGTGTTTGAACATCAATATTTGCAAATGTTTAGTCTCAAATTAAACAAATATGTGTAATTTGTCCCCACTTGATCATGTTGATGGCCGCGGTAGCGAGACACAACCTCAAGTGTGTAAAACACTATATTATTTTAGCGTTTTAATGTTCAACTTTGATGTCGACCACAGTAGTGTTTGTGTGTTTTTATTCCCTCTTGTGTAACCAGTTTCTGGAAGTGAATAGGTCGTTAAATCTGTGAAGCTAGCATACGATGTAATAACCTATACATTTGATAAATTAAAGTAATTGTCAATCACTTGAAGTTGAGGATCGCGGTAAATGTTTAAAAATTACCTACACCATTTTTGCTTTAGTGTGACTGGTGCTGACACACTGAAAGAGATAGCGATTTTGCTCTCTTTTTCCATCCCCGAAATCTTTACTTGTAGACCACGTTATATCCAGATACAATGTCAATTCCTACTGCTACTCTATTTTACCATGGTAACCATGCTTTATATATCACATCTGATAAGGAGGGTCCTTAACATGCTTAAGTCTCAGATATCTTGTTGCTTCTAGTTGTCAGTGGTTGTGCCACTGGTTAAAGTATTGGAGGATCCAGATATCCCTGCTGAGCAAAGCCAAACGGCAGTAACTGTTTACTTTCACAAGTAGGCAGTTACTGCCTTTTGGCTTTGCATTTGTTGATCTTATGTCCGAGTAGGGTTTACACAATCAATAGAACAGAAGAAAACCGGAGCATTTGTTCGTCACATTGTGATAAACATGTGATTCATCCTGATACCATGTAACAGACGTCCTTATGCAAATTATTTCCAGCCCCTTGTGAAAATGGTCATTGTTCAGTAAGATGTTATTATTTAGGTTATTTGTGAAGAAGAAATGCCAGTTTTGGCGAGAGCCTCGCAACATTTAACCAACATATCAAGCCTGAATTTACACCTGGAATAAATCTTCATCCACTACAAGACGCGAATTGCAGTCGCAATTATTCTCGACTTGCAGTGAATGAATATAGCGTGTATGATTGAAATGACTTGTAGTGAGTAGCAAATACGCTACATTTGTCGTATATCACGTGTACACATTGTTGCATGATATTTTTTTCTAAAAATCTTAGGTATATGAAACTAAACATGCTAAATTCAGGGATGAAGATGATGTGTAGTGATGACTTGTAGTCAGTGACAAATTAAATGATTTGACGTATATTGTTTAACCTTTTCACTACCATACATGACGGAAATTTCCGTCGTCATTCGTCAATGAACGTAATCATAAAATGACACAAATTTTCGTCAAATATATACTACATTTATGTATTTTTCGTCATTTGAAGCTGGAAATTGCGTTAGCAATTCCAGCCTCAAATGACGAAAAATAGAACTCCTACACCAGTATATCTGGATCCTGGCATGCACTCCGGCCTGGAAGTCAAAGGGTTAAACACTTTTGTATTTTTTTCGTTCTAAGAATCTCAGGTGTAGGGAGTTATGTTTTCAGGGATGAGAAATCACGGTTTGAAGCACAATGAAGGTTTAAAGGTTTCTCTTTAGTTTAACGTCGTAGACGTTGGATGAACATTAACATGAACATAAACATACATTGGGTAAACGTGTTTGTCTGGCTAGGCATATTATGTAAATATGTCTGAGATTGTGATACATGGAAAACTTTCGGAGAAGATGAAATGGGTTTTGTATTGTTATTGACAACAATATTTTAAATATATTTTGCTCAATTTCGTGTGTGGAAACCTCTTCTGCTATTTTACCATGTCCTTATACATCAAAATAATATTAAGACCCTAATTATTCTGTTAAATAATTAATTTTAAAGATTTTTTGTATAAACCATGGAGCACAAAGGGTTTTTTTTCAATTTGAAATCATCATAAATGCATCTTCTCATGTAAGGCTCGATGTCAGGCAAATGCATGAATGTCTTAGTTAGCTCTCTCCGCTTCATTTGAAAGGCTATGTTATGAGTCTACGGCCATTAAAAAAGTTCTACTCCTTCAGCGTAGGAGCAGTCATAATCTGACGTCTAAAGACGATCCCCGCGCTGAAAGGGTTAATCCCACACGCAGCGAAGCATCAACTCTATATCATGTTGCAAAATTATAATAAATCTTGTAGATATTGGGTAATTAATCAAAAAGGTGTCGTTAGCTATTTGACTCATCGTGCTAATCGTGTATAAGTAAGTACAAAATTGAATTCATAAAACATTAACATTGAACATGTTGAATCACGACCTGGTGAAACATGTAGGTTATCTGGGCAGACTATCTTAACCCTTTAACCACCGATGCCGTATATTTTCGGGTTTTCATGTTTTATGAGCAAAATGAGTACCACATTTTAAACATGTTAAAGATAAAATGTGACATTAATTAGCAAGGTTTGAGAAGAATTGACCCCCATTTTGTTAAATCTTTATAATTTTCACTCACTTGAAGTTGTTGATCGCGTCAGCGAGACACAACTTCAAGTGGGTGAAAATTCAAACTGAATAACCCTTCAAGCGCCAAATTATTGTTCAGTTTTGTTTTATTTCAGGCCAAACATTTGCAAATCTTGATGTATAAACACACATTTAGTTCCCACTAATTGTGATTTAATAACCCTGATAGCGATGTTAAAAGGCTAACAAAACCGTTTCAAAACGACTATAGTCGTGCCTAGCGTTATAAGGGTTAAAATACTAAAACCTCTCCAGTCATGTGTGCAAAACAATGTGGATAAGGTCCTTTAATCTGCCAGGCTATGTGGCTCACAAAAAGTCAGCAGGATAGCAACGAAGGCATGTTTACACGGCTGGATCCGTCTGGATCGATCAAGGAATGCTGCAGGTGCATGGGCAATAAACATTATAAAAGACAGGGTAGATATATGTAGTGCCAGGTATACTATATGTTACATTTTGTAGATGGTGGTGTGATACCGATTTACGCCATGTTTTCTGTGCAGGATATCTCCATTGAATTAACTCATTAACCACCAGTTATTTTGAACTTTTTAATTCAAATTTTCTAAGAGATTTAAACATGTTAAACTTATTGACCAGTATTTTGAAAAATCTGTCAGTTTTTACTCGCTTAACGCCGTGGATCGCGTCAACGAGATCACAACTTGGTGACTGAAAATTCCTTTTGATGGATATAACAGTATAAGCCTAAAGGGTGTATATTTTTAAGGTGAAATAAATGTATGAACCAGTGAGCAATTATATGTTTTTTTCCCGAAAATTTTAGCTTAAATTTTTAACAAGGAGTTTTGTCAATGACTAATGGCCGGTGAATTGTGGCATTGTTTTAAAAACTTAGGCTGGAAAGGGGTTAAATTATTTCCGATCCGTTTTATACAGGCTTTGCTGCAAAAATTAATTTACCTTGATTAACCTGACACGTTTTCATCAACTGATAAATCATATTGATTCTTTGCACCTGTCTGTGGCTGGTAGGGTTATTGGCAATTTACTATCAAACGCAGTGCACTGATCCAGTCCTGGGTCAATGTTGGTCCACCGGCTCCGCCTCTGACCCAACATTATACCGGCATTATGCCGTGTCTTGTGTGTGTCGACTCAATATATTGCGCACTATCCCGGCCCTCGCAAGACGTTGATGCAATATATGTTTTAACGTTGGGCCAGCGTCCTAAACATCAAACCGACATTAGTTTAACGTATTATGCTTGCTGGGCAGTGTTAGCCAGCAAACTCAAAACCTGCAACCAAGGATACAAGAATCCTTGGGGCACGTCAATGGTGCAACCAATGCTGCTATCACCCTTACAGAGCTACAATAAACATTTAAATTATCATCCAGTTGAAGTTGTGTCTCGCTACCGCGACCCACAACTTCAACTGGATGAAAATTACTCAATTTTGTTAAATTTGAGACGAAACATTTTGTCTTGATGTTAAACACAGTTTGCTCCCAATAACTGTGATTTAAATGACTAATAAAACGGACTAATAATCGACGTCCCCAGCGCTTGAAGGGTTATGCCAGCACTGGGTCTATCCCACCAATGTTGTTTTAATGTTGGCCCATCGCGTACGCCACTGGCCCAACATTAAAACAATATTGGGTCAGTGTCTCGTGTTTGTTGGGTGAGAGCCTTGTACTTGCTGGCCAGATACCTGAGTACAGTGATCTTGTTATTGGTGGTCTCTCAGAAAGCATGATCCTTTGACCAATGTTGGCATAATATCGGTCTCTGCTCGATTCGCACCGATCTTAAGCCGGTTTGCCAATCCAATCCAATTCTATTCGAAACAGATCTGTCCAAACTAGAACCGCATTGACCAAAACATCAAACCTGCCTACAAAAAAATTTGGTGGATTATATCTTGAATCGGTTTGTCAAACCGTATGTATCTTTGGCTCAAACTGTAGACTGGCTGTACATTTGGATCTGGAGCCGGATTGCCATACCAGATGGTTTATTTGGCTCAAACTAGATTGGACCGTCACTAGGCAACTGTGCTATCAATTCACGGCGTTGGTTTCGGGCTTACAAACCGAAGCAAACCGGATCACTGAAGTATTTTGAGATCTGTGTGAGTCAAGCAGGGCCTTAACCCTGATGTCCACCATAGTAGACATTCTGTGTTTTTGTTAACACCCGTATAACCAGTTGTTAAAAATTAAATGCGCTTCCAATCTTGAAACACTGATATATGTTGGGACTTAAATTTCACAAATACCACAAATTTTCAGTCACTTGAAGTTGTGGATCGCGGTAGCGAGACACAACTTCAAGTGGATGAAAATTTAAATTTCTTAGCTTAGTGTTCTAAGGGTTAAGATTGGTGCAAATCGAACAACGCCTTATTGTGTATCCCAGCATATACAAGACGCTGGGATATTGACCAGCCCAGCAAATACAAAACATTTGTATAACATTTATACAATGTTGGACCAACGTCTTTGGCGTTGGTCCAACATTGTATGAATGTTATACGAATGCTTCGTATCTACTTGGAGTACAGTTATTGGTAGTTTGGGTGGTTGTCCTGTATCTCCAGTGGCCATCGGGCTATCTGGCACGTGTTGTGGTCAAACACTACGAGTATTATCACCATATTGGTAACAATAGCCTCTGGCCGGTGTTTGCAGAGGCCACAGAATGCTCTGATCAATGCCTTACTATTATCAAGCTGTCCAGGGCAGCGAAACACTCATCTGATAATCTAAAGTACAGTATATCTATAACTCTATGCAATATGGCTACTTGATGTAGTTTTTATATATTTAGAATGTTTGAAAAATAGGTAATTTGTTCATGAAATTACAATACTGAACAGACAATAATGGACCGATTATTATCAGTATTGTAACTTTCAAAATGTATTATTTAATTGGGGTTTGCTCCACATGTAATATGCTGATTTTAATTTCCCTGTTTACTAAAGACAATGTGTTAAATGCGGTGCAGAATAAACCAAGCAGAATACTCATGTATATTTAGGATATTGACAAATCTTGACCAATCGTATGTATGTCGCTTAAAATACCGGACCTGCATTGTGTTGAACTTAGTTAAATACCCTCGGCATACTAAAACATGTAAAACAGAGAGCCAGAGACGACATATTTTTTCCAAAAATGAGTCACACACACCATTATCATGATTATGACCACAATTCTGTACACATATTCGATAGCGATCGCAAACCTTGAGTTTGAAAACTGAAGGTGCTCTGCCATGGGATTTAAATATATTTTTCAGATGATAAATGCGTGAAAAATGATATATATATATTTCGCGTTTTGTTCTCAATAAAGGACACTGTGCCATATATACGGACAATGGGCAGTGTCGTTGTTCTACAAAAAACATGATAAAGTAATCGAGCTAAGATATTAAATGTTGAGTCAGCGTCATGGACTTTGCCTAAGCATATGGCTGGCACATCGTCCTTGCTTGTCGGGATGTGAAGATCATAATGCACAAGAAGAGCACAAGAAGGGGGTCATAAAGATTAATACCATAACTAGCTACATAATCCCCTTAGTGACTGTTATCACCCATTTGCACGTTCATTAATCACGTAAGGCAAGTGATACATAATGTATTGTCGTTTCTATGAACATGATGAATCAACTGTGTCCGAGCTAAAACATGTCTCACTGTACAGCAGGCATGTTTTGTCAGTGATACGTTTCTGAATATACAAGTAAAAGGTTTTTATATGATATGGATTGTTTAGTATCTTAATATATAATCACAAATGTTACAACGTATATTGTATTTATGCATGGATGTCATGAAACGCCCTTGAGACTTTGTATCTTTCATTCTTCCAAGTAAAGTTACAATGAGTGGATTTGATTCACGATGGAAGAGTGTCAATGAAATAATATATTGTGATGCATTTTTGACCGAGACGAGATATATATTTACTGGTATTGAATTTTCAGTGTGACATTCAGTTTAAGGTTATCTTGCTCAACCACTTTTAAGTGATGCTGATGACAGTGACGACACTAAAACGTGTGATACGTGAATAAAGCAGTATCATCTAAGAATAGTAACTATAAAACATCAAGATTACAGGTCATTTAATGGAGACTAGGGGAAATTTAGCTGATTAAGAACCTGTCACTGGTAATTCCCAAGTGTGATTATAAGACATCCGACAATCGTACTTTATCATTTTCTTTTTCAGTGCACGATTTGTGATATAAAGTGCGAAAGACTGTGTCAATTATATCAGAAATGCATCTGCTTATATGAATATTTTAGCTAGACGAATATTTTTGCAAAACATTGATGATCATATTCGAACCGCACAATATGTAGCCTTTGAGAAAGGACAACTCCAGTTCTCAAATACCTCCCTGGGATTGATAGGGTTTTAAATAGAAAACTATAGTAACAGTGCTCACTTTAGAGGGCTATTAGAGGAGAGTACATATGCCTTAGCCATCCCTGTTATTTTCTATATTAAATATTTTTTTCCACCGCACTGACGCAGAGAAGAATCTATTTTCTGGCCTGAAATTCAGCGTTTTTCCCATTCGCCTGGGTGGTGACCGGTGGTGAAGCTGTCTGCGGTCTTGCGATGCGTTCCTCTGTTTGAGCATGTTGAGGTAAATGGAATTTATGGTTTTATCTGAATTTAGACAGGGAATATATAAGCACCGTGCAGTTTTAATTTTCTTAACTATTGCTCCTGGGCTCCTGAGTCGAGTCATTTGTTTGGAGTGAGCCACATTGTGAAATAAGTAGGGCATATTGGGCAGATTAATTCACATGATTCAATCCTTGAAGACTAAATCCGGTGTGGTTTCTTATATCGTGACAGTGGCAGATCTAGAGAGGGGGGTCAAGGGGGTCAGGACCCCCTTTTCCTAAACGAAATTGCCTCAACATCGATCAAAATTGCCAGAATATCGGTATTTGAAGTTTCTTGAAGTTTCAAATACCGATATATTTGCTGAGAAAAATCATTGATTGACACCTGTTTATATTTTTTTAATCCGACCCCCCCCCCTGTTCTAAATTCTGGTTCCGCCCCTGCGTGGTATTTTCTCAAAAAGACAGATACTGTCAATTAGTGTCGGCAAACACGAGGCGTCGATCTAATGTTGTTTTAATGCTGGTCCTACGTCTGCGACGCTGGCCTGATTTTAAATCAAAATTGGATCGACATCTCGTGTTTGTCGATTGCTCAGTAGTATGCCTCACTGAAACCATATGTAACTGACAAGTAGCAGACCACCAGAGACGAAACATTGCATCAATGTTATTTTATTGTTGGTCCACCGGCTGCGATGCTGGCCTAACATTAAATCAACATTAAGTAAACGTCCAATAGAGTATAGTCTCTGTATTGACTCGTGTTCAGATCAATACATCATACATCCCTGTGTTTATGTCCGCTCACTGCTAAAAAGGTCATGCCTAACATGTGTAAAAATGAGTTACCAGAAAATATCAGACGCTGAACAAATGTTGGTTCAATGGTGGACCAATGTCGTAGACGCTGGGCCAACTTTGAACCAACATTGGGTCAACGTCTCAAATGTACAAATGTACAAATGTGGCAATGTGTACTATAAACTCCCATAGCACCGGTACTAAGTAGCACCGGGACTTGAAATGGCACATGAATAAACAGATCCGGTGACCAGGAGATGACATGTATAGTCGGCTACATACCTGATGGTAAACTATATACCTTAACCTATGTATATTATGATAAAACAATTATCCTCCCATTAATTCACCCATTGGATGTGCGGACAAGAACTGCATAATTACTATTTCCAAGGAATTATAAATCTTTATTCAGAATCCTGTTTCTTATTTTTAAGAATTGACTTCAAATTTTAATAAATGTATACTTGCTGTCCAGCATATACGAGGCGTTGACCCAATCTTGTTTTATTTTGGGCCAGCGTCATAGACATATGTAATTGCAAAAATGTTATTTTAAATTTCAGATGTTTAGTTGAATACAAAATAATTTTTATTTACGTGAAATGGTGATTATCGATTCATAATTAGCCTAATTTAAATTGAACGAATCCAGTGCACAGAACTTACGGTTGACAGTTCGAATTATGTCGCGTAGACGTGATGAAAAAATGAAAATTAAGTAATGTTTTAAAAGCGAAACTAAATGACTACTCATTATTATGATGTCATCTATTAACATGATTAAATAATTGATCATTGCGCTTGTATAAAAAATAAAATAAGATATGTTAACTGTATGATCAGTTTTTTTATGAAACATTTACTAAAAATAATTACTTATTATCATGATTATACAATGACAATTTTTAAGCATTATCTTTTTGCAAACAATAAATGTATCAAATTAGGTCCAAGAATGTGTTCATGGCATGTGTCATACCATATACGTGTACTTATATTCTATCCTACTAAGACTACTACAAAGCCAAAAAAATGCCTACTTGTAAGCAGTTTAGCTTTTGGCTTTGTAGAGCACTTTATCATATAGACACACGATATGATACAATCGAACCTGGATATAAATCTTTTTTATTTGATAACAAAGTGATAAGGGTGAGCGTACAGGGGATGTTCACACACTTGATGAACGGTTGAGGTGATGAACATTCCTTACGCATATGGTTGATTGTTCGCCCCTTACCCGGGGCTACCTGTACTCGCGTGTGAGCAGTTCACCCCTCACCAGGGGTCTGTCTGTACTCGTGTGTGAGTAACAAAGAGACAGGAATGCACTTAGAAAACACACTGATATCACGGAAGTCATTTATTAAATGAGCATTAACATTAAGTGATAACAGCTGACAACAAGTGACTGAATATTGCTTTACGTCGCTGCGTTCTATACATTGTGACACTATCACGACAGAAGGAAGCCCGAAGTCTGGAGTATGCCCTACTCTTATCAAATAAGTTCAAGGGTTCTTGACACAACAATATTTAACTCGGTTGTTCTTTAAACATACCTTTTATCAATTTTCTCGGGTGTTATTTTTTTTTTTGTATGAAATTTGTCTAGGGTGATATTGTCATCTTCTCCCAACATCTCTCAAAAGTTGGTGGAATTTTGTTGTGTATTTTCGAAATTAGATAATTTGACATTTAATAAAGTATCAAAATTAGAGCTATAATTTCATATGAAAATAGGATCCAATAAAAAATCACAAAGAAATTAAATAGCAACCGAGCAAATTAAAAAAGGCCACTCTAAGCATCTGGTGTAACAGACTAGACGTTGTCACAATGCTACTTCAATGTTGGTCCAGCGTCGTAGACGGTGGGCCAACATGGTTCAACATGGCGCAGCGTTGTGTAAGATACATATATATGGAATAACCCAGAAAACACCAGAAGTTGAGCCAATATGGATTGTTGCGTGCGCTCAGCTATTAGCGACATCTGGTGAATAGATATTATCGTAGCTCCTTTCTTATCGGTTGCAATTATTCGCTGCATTTTGTCATCGCCACGAAAAATAGATTTCAAATCAGTAGAGCGTATATAATGTCGTAGGGGGGTTATGGGCCTAATTTGCTCGTTGTACAGATCTACAAAGTACATTAGGTTTAGAATACATAATGTAAATCTCTGTGTTTCCATCATTATTATTCTACATCGGTATATAATTTATAACGCTGAATGAAGTACAGACACTTCTAGTCCAGTCATTAAAGATCTCAGGTTCAACAAAATCACTTCAAAAGGTTTTTTGGAAAAATTGATTCTGGCCCCTGAGTAGTCCAGCTATGTAAAAACAATAGTGGTTTATATTCCCCTCTCGGTGACACCTTACCCTCAGCCACGTCTGATCTATTTAGTGTGGACAAAACAAAAAGACACGAATTTGCACATTTGGAGGCCATTTTGAATTTTTACATGATGATATATTAATAAATACATTCTGTACATATCCAATTGTGTTCTTTTATACAAAACACAGAAGTGTGGATACCAATATCTTTATTATGGCATGCTGGAAAGACAGTATGCACTGATTATAGGATTTCACATTTGGTAATGGCGGCCATTTTGTAAATGGCTTTTTTGGTACTTTCTCGAGCGAAATTTTTGGTAAACTTTTTTTGGGAGGCAAGTACACATGTTAGCGAATCTAAAAAGGCTAAAAAAACACTTTTGAAGTGATTTTGTTGAAACTTCGTATGATTCTGGCCTTCTATGACTGGACTATTCTCCTATTGACCACTTCAAGGAATAATTTACTCCAGAAAAAATTGCAACAGTCGTGCATGTGCAAAGGATCGATGTCTCATTCTTGCTGGGATGTATATCAGGAAGATGTCACAAGAATATCCTGAAGGATTTTATTTTGATATCCGCAGATATCCATCTTTGAGGTTTGATAGACGTGGAGTAAAGTGGGGGGGGGGGTCTTTTATCATTCGAGAAAGACTATTATTTTGGCGACCTGAACAATAGTTAAATTTCCTGATAAATTCATTCCACTTTGTCGAGGATGCATTATTTTTCAGGTCTGTTCGACCACCCACACACGTTCACCTGTGCGAAGTCTTGTTACATCTTTGATATAACGCCCCACCTAGTGATTACGAATTGAAACTTACTTCTGAATCTTACTTTTGTTAGTTTTGTTGTGTACCTAAATCAATGTTAATGGTACGGGGTTTTCATCAAGAAATCTTCTTTAATAATAGTGGATTTTCTTCGGCCTTTTAAAGCATTTCTGGGGTATGTTTTCCTGGAGGGGGGGGGGGCGAGCATTGTATTAAAATGAATATCGTCAATTAATTCGTCAATATTCCGGAAATACACATTGATAATGATATACATGTTCACATTATTGAGACTTATCTTGTTCTTGAATTATGAATATACATGTGGATCATAGTGTTTAATAATAATAATGCAGATTTATTTTGTACTCGAAGTACATAATACATAACATACACACAAAAACGAAAATCACACGGCCAAATTATACATATTAATCACATAAAATATAGTCCAGCAAAAATGATAAATGTTCTTTACATAAATGTATTCCTCTGTAATCTTTCTGGGTTTATGTCACTAAAATTACATCAGAATGATTTGTTTTAAAATCATCATTGGTTTATATTATCTACCGAAATCCATCTTCAACCATCAAGTAGTGTACGAGCTGCTCTCTGTGTACAAGGTGTCCAAATCATATCAGTGTATATTGTAACTATCATCAAAGACTGCAAGCCTTGCACCCCTAGCACAACCATAGGCGTGTTTAATCACTTTTATTGTGACCGAAATGAGCGTTTGGAACATCAATATTTGCAAATGTTGAGTCTCAAATGAAACAAATAATTATGAGCAATTTTCATGCACTTGAAGTTGTGGATCGCGGTAGCGAGACACAACTTAAAGTGTATGTTCGGTTCCCGGTCTCGGCGGTTTGAAAGAAACAAAAATGTTTCTTCCCCATCCACGTGTGAAAGTCAGTATTGTGGGGAGCCTCCGTGACCGAGAGGTAGCGTGCTCGGCCTCAGACCGCCAGGGCTCGAATTTCGAATCCTGTGTCTGGAGGACAGTGTCATCTCAATCATCTCACCATCCTCAGGAGGTTCTCCTGGCCCAGTTTAGCCTATATGTGCACAAAGGTGGCCTAAAGCCCGATTCATTTCATTTATATCAGTGTATATTGTAACTATCATCAAAGACTGCAAGCCTTGCACCCCTAGCACAACCATAGGCGTGTTTAATCACTTTTATTGTGACCGAAATGAGCGTTTGGAACATCAATATTTGCAAATGTTGAGTCTCAAATGAAACAAATAATTATGAGCAATTTTCATGCACTTGAAGTTGTGGATCGCGGTAGCGAGACACAACTTAAAGTGCGTGAAAAATATAATTAATTAATTAATTAATTGAGCGCTTTAAGAGTTAAACCAAGGATACTGATACTACAAGGATGTAGTATCATTGGTTAAACCAAGTTATTGTCATATTCAAGTCATCTCGATAAAGAGTTTCTTTCCATGTTGTGTGCATGTACATCTGCTACAATATAGGTCTACGAGAGGATCAGCTTTCTTGTAGGCGGGAAGAATCTCCGGGCTACGCGTCGAGGCGTGACGCACGGCGCAGTACATGCACGTGCCACGCACGTAAGACGGACGTACGTAAATCATTGTGTAAATAGGGCGTTTATTATTCCGCTTTGATACAAAAACTCAGCTGCTCTGCTCGCCGGCCCAACCCTTCTAACACCCACCTATTGAGAATCAATTCTATTCATGTTGAGATGCAAATCGCTGCCGCAATTTATATCTCAACAAGCCCAAGGTGAATACAACTATCCCGATTTCAGGTCGGTAAGTTTACAATAGAAAAACATCAGCCACAGACTAGTCAGCCGATCATTATATTATATAAATCAACAAAGTGACAAATATAGAAACATGCACATCAAAATGAGATATATTAAATGAAAGCTCAGCAAATCTTTTGTGTGATGGACTATATTTTGTTTTCAAACACTTGTATGTATGTGTCAGGCATTTGTGTGTTTTGAATTTATTTTGACGATTTTAACTTTAGTATTTTATTGTATTCATACTTTTTACCAACATACTGTTAGTTGATGTATATGTATATTTGATCATTTATGATTCGATGAATTCAAGTTTTTATTCGATCAACTGGTATCTCACGTAATGAAATATGCGACACTATACCTGTATACTCTAAACAATGCAGGTTTGTCTGGTAGCAGTTTTCAGTACTTCACCATGAAACCATGGGATTGCATGGATACGTACTGAATAATTATATCTAAAGAACCTGTACTGGTGTTTAAAGTGTGGTGCGTAAATGATTAACAATGGGCCAATGTTAGATGAAGGTATTATGTTTGGCGGGGTTTTCATTAAGCACACACATAGCTGCGGTATATATCTACATGTACAGGTGACGTAGTGAGCTGGGGGGGGGGGGTGATACGCCCCGCTGAATGTCCTCACTACTCACTAAGGTGGGTTATAACGGACACCGGCTTGATAGTGTACTATACTAAGTGTGGGAATCCAACTACCATGCCAAGAAACTGGCCAATATGTTTGTCATTGAAAGAGGAAATAAGATGAGCTCTTTAAATTTAGATAATATAATAGCTCCTTCACCCGGTATGAAAAATAGATAGGTCACTAGATATACATGAATTATTCATAGATAGACATAGAGTGTTGACGTCAAAATAGTCTTGGTCCACCATATGATTCGCCAATAGCATCATCGTAGCATGGACACCATGCATCAATAAAATTTGCTCACAAGCTTTACTATAAAAGAAGGCTTTCTAACCTTGATGGTATGGTATGAAAGGAATCTCATGCAAAAGCCTGTTTGCATTGAAAAACATGTTTAATATGTCATATCACACCCTAATAAAAGAGAATTAAATTTATCAGAGATGTGCAACACTAACTTTAGTAAATGTAGTCATATTTTTATTGGTACAGAAGAACTGTACGTCTGCTACTTTTACATATTATTTTGACTTTCACAAAGGATATATCTGACAAATAAACTTTACACTAAATATGAGTTAACGGGACTCGGTGGGATGACATCAATTTTGGTAATTTGCTTTTTATGAAGCAGTGTATCCTGCAGATCATGATTGCAATTTTTTTTTAATTTTCATATTTTAAAAAACATTTTTATCAACATTTCTAAGAATCCACAGATAACACAAACAAACTATTTGTACACCTAAATGATGGTTGAATGTTAGCACAGCATTGGGCCGCATGTTGCTGCCGTCAGCCCAGCGTTAGACAGACAATCGGTGCCCCATCTGACACCAATTAACGTCGGTGTATTTTATGTGCTCTGGAGTAGACTTTGATCCCACCGTCTGAGACGGTGGGTATTTGTGGTATACTGCATACTGTTCTGTTTACATGGCAATATATGACCTGGAAATAAAACCTGATTTTTTTTAAAGATTTTTTGTATTTCAGTTAAGATCAGAAGGCTATGTAACTTCATATAAATATTTTTCAGAATTCACATGTCAACATATGTTGTCGCTGCTTAAACTATGTCTTTTTCAAAATACTGAAAGAATTAAAAATGTATAATGGCCGTAGACCCCTAACATACATATTCAAATGAAGCAGAGAGCTAATTAAGACATTTATGATGATTTCAATTTGAAAAAAATATATACATATTTCAGCATTGTAATGGTTTAGCGCTCAGGTGGAGTGTATGAACAGATGAGGAGGTAGTTTTTCCTGTGAGCACCGTATCTAAGGCGTGTTCACCGTCAGCCGTGAGTTCAGGTAGAGGGGGGTTGTTTATAGGAAACCCGACATTGGGAGTTGAGCGGCGGCAGACGCTGTTGTGTGAACCTGTAGACATAGCTATAGGGATCAGCTGCCCCCCCCCTCTTGGACAATCATTTACACCCAGTCTATTATCACCAGCACATTCCTAGGGATCCTGAGTCTAGGGATCATATCAGAGCACGATAGCCAGGGATAGCGGCCGGAGGTGTGTTTATCCGAGAGGCTACAACATACAGTCAGGGCGTGAAGGCTGACAAGTCAGTGTGGTGTTGTAGAGATGTGAGGGGTAGAAGATGGAGCAAATTGTCAACAAACAAACATCATTAACATATTGAATTTTCATGTGAGGACATCTAGCCAAACTTATTTTTATAAAATCTATGATAACCTATCATGATAATTCTGAACTTTGGATCCTAAACGTAAATCTGACAATTCACAGTGTTGTGGTCGAGATGTGAGTGGTAGAAAATAGAGCAAATTGACAAAAACAAGCATCATTAATAGACTGAATTTTTATGTGAGGACATCTAGGGAGGCCAACTGGATTCTTACACAATGTATGATAGCATATCCGAACAATCCTGAACTTAGAATCCCGGGAGTGAATCAAATCTTCAAAAGCAAACACCATTAACAGATTCAGTTTTCAAGTCACGACATCTAGCCAGAATGTGTTAGGCCCAACTGGATGCCTACATGTACATAATCCGTATGACAGCATATGATGACAGACTAAGCCAGCTTACCTATCTGTAGTCACACCAGGTGATTGTATATTCAGCAGGATAACACGCTATCACCAGTGACAATAATGATGAGAATACAACAGACAAGGCACGGATATTGGTAAGTCTACTTTGGAAATATAGATTTTTAAATTCAAGTAAAATCTGCTTGAATTTTAATTATTTCAAAGGCAGATCTGGACCAATTCAAAGGCACATTGGTCATTCCAGATTATTAAATTTTCGTGGGCACAATCGCTTGAGTGGGGCCATATACAAACTCAAATTGCTTGTACGAAATAAATCTGGCATTATTATTTGCAACAGGCCAAATATGTACTGGGCATAATACAAAAATAATAAAAAGAATATATAATTGCAAGTGTGGTGAAATTTCGAGCTTTTGCGTGTGTTACAAGCTGTTTGCGGGCCGACTTTGTTTCAAATACATCGTCTCGTGTTTTTATATTCATTCTTGGTATAATGTATTGTATCTTATTGCTCTACGTATAGCCATGCTGTGAACCATTAGCTCGTAAAAAAACATACAGTGCTTTTATTGCCAAGAAATACGACTTCAATTTACAGAATACAGAGATCTGCATTACATAATCCCAACCATTTGCCTGGTTTGGCTGATGCAAATTGCATCTGAAAAAATAGGTCTTCTGTTGGAATGAAACGGTTGATCTTTGTGGTACTCCACCACACACATGACATTGCACCAATGTTGATTTAATGTTGGGCCAGCGTCGTAGACGGTGGCCCAACATTAAATCAACATTTTTCAATGTGTCGTGCTTTCAGGGACAATTATTATCCAATCAGTCCAGTGATTACAGTGAGATTTGTAGTGAAGTGAGCGGAGGGCTCGGTAATTTCTGGGGAATGTTAGGTATGTCAGGCGATATGGAGACAATCACGAAATGCTGGGTTAATGTTGGGCCAGCGTCGGAGACGGTGGACCAAGATTTACCCAACAATGTATCAACGCCTCTAATTTCCTGGTACATAACAAACCTGGCGATGCATGCACTGATTGACACAGTAATTCTACCGTATCAACGACAGAGATTGGTATAAAATCAGATTTATTAGACGTGTGGACGCAGGGAGTCCGGGATCCATTTGTCAAACAAATCATCACCACTGACTCCATGATGCTACATTTATTCATGTCAACGAGGACTTCTTAGTCCACGATACCATTTGACCGGAGTAATTGGTTTAGAAGTTCTTTACTGGACAAAATAATAAAGATGGATAAAGCTATAAATTGAATACGCAGTTTTTGTTTGTTCTATACAGAGATGTGTACATGTTGTACATGTGCTGGTGTAGCTCAGCGACCCGTATCTTTGACAGAACGTTATGTTTTTATTTAGATGTACCGTTGTAATCGTTGTATTTTAGATATGTTATTTGATAAGTTTTGATTATGCCATGCACCAGTCCATTGATGTATTAACATCCATCAATTTTAGTGCATTGCATTAAAATGATAATAAAAATCACATAAAAACATGCCAAGAATGTTATCAATAAAATCTGTAGATTTTAGTGAATTCAAATGCAGTTCAGCTCAGATATTTGTACGTTAGTCAACTATATTATGTATCCAGAGCTATTTCACCATTCTCTCTGAATATCGCTCACCCTGGGAATATGTGCCACCATTACCATTGAGTTGACATTTCTGGCCCCCAGCAGACCGCGAACGTGTAGTTTCTCTCATCCAAACCGAGTGAGAGAGTTTATTTACGATTCAAGTATAATATCCCTTAACAACTAGGATACTTAGCGGAGCCATGTTAACTACAGGCTGGCATTGAATACTGTCTGAGAATATATGCTGAAACGGGCCATTTGTAGCTTGTTTTATGCTAGATCTATGGCTGACATTCTAAGTACCATATCATTTATTCACCTGGAGAATCATCTCTAAGCATCTTAAGGTTGATATTATCTTCACTTCCTCTCATTATCATTGTGAAAAAATAATCTTTGTTCTGCTAGGCCCGTATATATAAGGATTCAAGCACCTTTACAGCAACATAAAATCGCTTAGAAATTGATAAAAATAGTTGATGGGCGATGTTCAGTTGATTTGTTGATCGTATTATGCAATTTCAGTAAAGTCCATTTTCACAAATAGAATTATATTTCATCATTTGAAGCTGGAAATTGGCAATTCCAGCTTCAAAGCCATGAAAACTACTATCCAACAATTCAACAGGATAAACTGATAAAGGTAAGGATGCTGTTAACTTTTCGAAGGGAAATAAGATTAAAGTTAAGATAATCCTGATAATATTAAAGTTAGGATTCCTAGTAAGATGGGTCACAACAAGGAGGGTCACATGTACACGGATATTTTGTTGTTCAGTTTCAACATATTCATTATGCAGATATGACTTTGTTAACCATGTTAACATTTTATTATTTGCGCTGGTTGAGAATGAAAGGAACTCGGAGATACACAACAGTCTCTTGCAAAAGAACTTTCAATATAGATATAGTAGAGTACATTTACAAAACTGGATATATATATAATACGGAACACAGAAAACATTTACAAAAATTTGGTTCAAACGATTAACCTTTTGATTCCAACGTAAAATCTAATATTTTTAGATATAAACTGTTTGCCAATCAGCCGGATTGGGATTATGCGTTGCAGATTTGGTAGAGGTTTCCATGTATTTTACAATCAAATAGTAGAATGTTTCTTTAGTATAAACACTTTAATATAATTATATTCGTGAAGTTACCTAGCACCTGAGCACAGGAAAGGTGTTTCGCTGAAGAGATATATGCATGAGGTAGTTGACTGTGGGAATGTCAAAAGGTGATGCTTAAACACGGGGTATGTTGCATGGTGCTATGGTCATGATGGTAGTAACTGAGCAGTCACGAAACCCAGTAAACACGAGATCTCCTCCCAATGGCGGTTTAATGTTTGGCCACCGTCTACGACGGTGGCCCAACATTAAGCCAACATTGGATCAATATCTCGATTTTTTTCCTGAACAGCGACCTGCACCCTTTGTTCATTGTTACTAGTATGTGCTAATTGCAGTGACAGCTGTGTTACGTCGACGGTCGTTAAATAGGATGTTTTCACGGAGGCCTCTTATCGCCAAACAACCTGCTTTGGTCGCTGATCCCAGATACAGACTTATGTCCACCATGTGTAGATAATCCACACGGAAGTCAAACATTAAGATAAGACAGGCAGAGTTCAATTGCCAAAACACACGATTTTTGCTTCAGATTCATCAATAATTTCATCAATGCGATTTCATATCGGCAATCTAACTATATTTGTTGTAGCAATATCCTTGGTTGCAGCAAGGAAAATAGAATCTGATTCTATTTTCCTTGGATGCAGCACGTTATAGGGTGGCCCCAATGAGAGCAATACATATGTGTCTAAATAGAGGTATCCCGACGAAATATATTGCATTGTATTTTATTTTTTGTGATTAATAAATGAAGTCTATATATCTACATTTATTTTTAAAGTATCCATGGAATGCGTTAATGGAAACTACATTTACATTCAATTCAACCACCCTACACACTTTTGATATACACTTTCGCCACGTCTGATGAACACTGATGAATGTAAAGACTTTGATACCCGTTTGTTTACGCCATAACACAGCTACAGTAATATGTAGCGTTATCAGTGTCGCTTGCCGAGAGATTTCCAGAGAAACCAGGTATATAATTGGGCGTGTGCAGTGACCGTCATCCAGGCATGTCACGCCAACATCACACTGTGAGATCACTGTGAGATCACTGTGAGGTTTGTATGATCTGCGTGGGACACATCAACCCTGGGCCTGCCGAATTAAATATAACCACTGCTCCTGCTGAAATGTTGGCTTTTATTTTTTATTCTGAAACTTCAAATAACGGAAAATATATATATTTATAAAAATCGACATTCCCGAAATCTGATTGTTTGATTAATTTAATAAATTAAGCTTGTATCACAGACTATTTGATCAATTTCAGTAGTATTATACTCGGTTTGAAACTAGTTTCAAAACATGTGTCCTATGTGATAGTGTACGTTTAACCCATAAACCGCTAAGCTATGTCGTTTTTAATCCGTCTTATTGTCCTGTTAAATCACTGTTATTGGGAACGATAATGAGTGTTTAAACATCAAGATTTGCAAATTTTTAGTTTGCAATTAAACAAGTATTTTCACCTACTTGAGGTTGTTGGTCGCGGTAGCGAGACACAACTAGTGTATCTCACGTGACATTTGATTTGCGTCTGATATCGGAATAAGTGAACTTGCGAGCGCGATGGCTGTGTTGGTGGTGGTGGAACCAGCGGAGAACAAGAATGTTGTTTATACCAAAGATTTTGGACAGACAGACAGTCCTTGTTTATATGAGGGAGTGTTTGATTGTGTCATTCTACCTCGGTTTCATGGTATAACTCTCTGGTTATTACCGATACATGCAAACAAAACTGAGAAAAAATAAGTTTGATGAGCTGTGACAAAATTTGAAGTGAAATTATGTAATATTAAGGCATCAGTGTGAACCCTGGTGCGAGTATGTATAAGCTGATAAAGGCCGATGCTCTATAGGTCATATTATATGAAATGTATGCTAAACAAAATTGAAAATGTATTTATTTTCATTGACAATACAGCTGTAGAGGTAACAGTAAATATAAGATGATTAACACCTCTCGATTTATGTTTGACCGACAGTCTATGAATCTTATTTCCTAAATCCGACAGAATGGACAATCATCACAACATTGCACTTTTTCTCCAATAAGGGAGTATAGTTGTGTGACTGTAAGCTTTGTGTATGTTATCAGGGCTGTGTTATACTAGCAGGGAATGACACCAGAATGTAAGTGTGGTCTTATCAGAGGTGATAGATATAATACACAACAGAGCGAGATAAACCGTAAGAAAATATACACTCTCACACTCACAATGCTAAGAAAGGCTAGTGACTGCATTAACCTTATGTTGGTATAATGCTGGGCCAGCGTCGCAGACATTGGTCCAGCATTAAACCAACAGCAATAAGAAAATATACAGACTCGCCTTCAGAATGTTAAGACTAGTAACTGCCCTGACCCTACGGTTTAACCCTTCAGGCGCCGAAACGTTTTTTATATCGACCATGTTTTTTATAAAATTTTTAATCGTCATAAATGTCTAACAGTCTAAGTCAGCTCTTTCCGCTTCATTTGAATACCTATGTTATGGGTCTACCACCATTATAAATATTTTACTCTTCCAGTGCGGGGATCGACTTTAGACGCCAGATTTTCTAAAATCGGTCCCCGCGCTGATCAGGTTAATGCTAGGCCATAGGATCTGTTTATTGAGCTGTCTGGGTGTATAGATCGCATTAATCCTACGTTGTAGTAATGCTGGGCCAGCATCGCAGACATTGGACCACCATTATTCCAGCACAGGGTGTATATATTGAGTTTACATGGTGTACAGCAAACACAAAACATTTGTATAACATTAACACAACGTTGGCCCAACGTCTTCGACGCTGGTCCAACATTGTATTAATGTTATTCAAATGTTTTGTGCTTGCCGGGTAGATGCTCGTGGGATAAGTACTTGATATAAATCACGCTGAGGCGGGAGGAATGTTCATAAAAGCAGACCTATGTTTGACAACAACACCTAATTGTTGAGCGTAACGTGAGATAATACGCCGTTGTCAGGGTAAGAAACCTCGTAGCTATACACCAATGGCCCTAGAGCCGCCTTAAATGTCTCCTCTAAGTCTGGCAGCGAATACTAATGTGACAAAATTGCCTGATGGTGACCTTGATCAGCGCTGTCAAGGTCAACGTAACACGGATTGTGCTACAGAAATATATTTTGAATTTTGGAAACCGTGTCTGTTTACATGTTATACATTGACCACCACATGAGTGATTATATGACCTTGATCTACTTTCAAGGTAATCAGTGTCATCTCCATAATGACATAAAACTGCTATTTTTACTGAGAAAAAAAAAAAATTTGCTCTAAGGAAAGTGTTTGTCGTAATTGATGTTATTCAAAGGAGAATCTAATTTGCGTACGTTGCTATTCCTAATATATCTCCCTCTTTATATTAACCCACGCACAACTATAGTCATTTTAATCTGTTTTATTAGTAGGTTAAATCACTGTTATCGGGCATCAAATGAATGTTTAACATCAACATTTGCAAATGTTTTGTCTCAAACTTAACAAATATGACTTGAAGTTATGGGGTTCGCGGTAGGTTATGTTAGATAGTTCTGATGCATATTTTATTTGCCCTGTGCTTGTTTTAGTTTATAATGTCGTTTGATTTTAAGTTAGCATGCTTATATCAATTTTCATGCGATTTTACTGAACTAATCGTGTTGTACATAGTCATGTACATATGTTCATTTTAATGACGCATAAGTCTGCATAGACTTACCGTCGTCAATAAATATCTATCTATCACAACTTCAATTGGGTTGACATGTAGTCAATCAGTGTTCCCATTCGTACATTAATCGTAACCAACGACTTATCACTGAGAAAAAAAAACAGTTGATAAAAGGGTCTAGGTTTTAAGGGAGTGCTTGTTGTAACTAGGTAACCAGGGAATGACAAAGACAGCATGTTAACAAGGATACAGGGAATATTCCATTACAAATCAGCCACTACTAATCCTGAGAGGTATTTTCTGACATTCCCCTGGTTGCCTACGTGGATTATCATTCTCACGATTATTATATAGACAGAAGCGTGACGGAAACGACACAGGCGATGTGTCATGGTGTGTAATGGTGTCGTACAATGTTGGGGAACGGGAACAGAATAATAATTATTGTACTGTTCACTAATGTAGTCGTATGTCAACGTGTTTATTTATTTGACTTTCCAGTTGAAAACATGTAAAAACTGGTACAATGAATCATTAAGTAAAAGCTTCCAACACATTATTAACTTAAATTGACGGGGACAGGTCGAGAGGAGGCCTCTCAATCATGTAAATTAATTAATGTTCAAGTTACCATTATTCCAGTATAAAAATGACTTGCTTTAATCTACGAATTCGCGAATTCATGGAATAACGTAACGTTGATATGCATGTAAAGCGTACACTTCAGAAAAAAATGTGACGTCTGAAACCCACGTCTAGAAAATGTTGTTGTGTGTGTAACTATATTAGTTATTTAGTGCCACCCTGAACACACCCTTGCCTCCAACCATCACACTCGGGATGTTAAGCCAACGTCGGTGTAATGTTGGTCCAGCGTCGCAGACGGTGGGCCAACCTTAAACCAACGCTGGTTCAACATCCCGTGTTTGATGAGATGTCTACAATACATGGGGCGGGGGTCCTAGGGTAGTGGTTAGCACCGCTGCCCTTCACGCCAGAGTTCGGGGTTCGATTCTCGGTCTCGGCAGTTTGAAAGAAACAAAAATGTTTCTTCCCCATCCACGTGTGAAAGTCAGTATTGTGGGGAGCCTCCGTGACCGAGAAGTAGCGTGCTCGGCCTCAGACCGCCAGGGCTCGAATTTCGAATCCTGTGTCATTCATCTCATCATCCTCAGGAGGTTCTCCTGGCCCAGTTTAGCCTATATGTGCACAAAGGTGGCCTAAAGCCCGATTCATTTCATTTCATTTAATTTTTGTCTACAATACATACAACGAGTTTTATAAAGATTTGTTGCCTTTACTGTTGCGTAAACTCTGACAGACGCTGTGTAAATACGAGACGCGGACACGATGTAGGTGGAATGTTGGGCCAGCGTTGCAGACGTTGGGCCAACATTAAAACACCGTTGGGTCAACGTCCCATATTTGCTAGGACATGACTATGTCTAGAAAAGGGAAACCGCTGGAATTTTCTTAAAGCTGACACTGTAGAACGATCATTAAATAAGTAGCAGTGAATACTTAAAATAAAAAATTCGAGCGCCTATCACGACTATAAAAAATACGTGTGTTTTAAAGGTGAAGAGTTGATAATTTAAGATAATTTTCACTGCCTTGAGTCCATTACTAGGCTCAGACGAGCAGACAGGTATGTTGTTGACCAACCCAATAAAATACAATGCTGGGCCAACGTCGCAGACCAGTGGCGGATCCAGGAAATGACAGACGGGGGGCGCCGATTGTTGCAATAATTCATACACACCACATCTGGCACTTATATGTTCTAGGGGGATCCCCCGAATTTTTTTGAAATCTGAGGCTTCAAATGACGCATTCATGATCATATTTCGGCCGAAATATTGTCGTTTTTTTGTTTTTGGGACCCTGAACGGGGGGGATCCGCCACTGCAGACGAAGGGCCAACATTGACCCAGCACTGGGTCCACCCTCCTGTGTGTGTTGAGCGAGTGCCAATGGAGGAATGAAGACTGAACCGAGCAAACGCCGGGTATTCACCCAATGATGTTTCAATGTTGAAGACGGTGGGCCAACATTGTAACAGCATTGGGTGAATGCTGGAAAAGGATGGAACGATGAACTTATGATGCTTGAATGTTGGCACAACTTCGCAGACGATTGGCCAACATTAACCCATCATACGCTGAACCTCTGGTGTTTTTATGAGTGTCCCCCCCCCCCCCGCCTGGTTTATGGAGCGTCAAATTGTCCACAAATAGCCCACACTACCACATAACTTATGTGCCATGAACCAGCTAATCTTCAAATCGTGGGCTGTAGGTTTCAGACAATTGAACATTGCTTTGTCATTCAAATGTACATTTATCTCCGGAAATGTATCCATTGAAATACCTACCGCCTTGTGTCGGTTCTGAACATTTAAACACCATTTGCTTGCTTTTGTAAAAGTAGGTAGGCACTATTTATGACAATAAATTGTCATATATTATCAAAGATTATGGTATTAGTTTTTCACGTTTAGGAGTTACACAACGCACTCTTTTTAAATAAAATAACTTACGTGTAATATTGTTTTGCTTATTTGTAATACAGATAGAACCCCTATTGTATAGATGTAGATGCAGTTTTTTTTCATTTATAACAATATTCAAGAAGTAAAGTAACAGATTCTGTGCTGTACAGAAATAATAGCTTAAAAATATTCTTCTGAACTGAAATAATTTGTAGCTATGATTAGATTATGTATATTCCTAATTTGTATATATATATATCACTTCCATAATTATATTGCAATTTTAGAACTGTATTGTATCATTGGATGCACAACAAGACACATATTGAAAAATAGTATATTGGCTAATATATATGCACCCAGGTATAAATATCTTTTAATAAATAAAATAACCGAACCAAACATGAAGCTTAGTTCACAAAAGAAATACAATTTTCAAAACTTAACAGGATGTAAAACCCCCGAGCCAACTTGAAGTTAGTTTCTAAAAATAAATATTTGGCAGCTACACCCCCTTTATCATAACACTGAAACCGCCCCTGTGGAGCAAGCCTATCTATGTACCATCGATAGAGCACGTCAAGTCACTCATACATAGTGTTATGTAACATGTGTAAGATAAGCATTATGTGGCCCAATGTCAAACAGCAGTAACTACTGACTTTTCAAGTAAGCTGTTACTGCTGTTTGCCTTTGCAGTACAGTATTGCACACAGTGACAGCCCCCTAACACATCACAGGCGAAATGAACGTTCAATTACACAGTTGAACGTTCAATTGGACAGCGGAGGTACCTGTGGGAGTATCAGTGAACGCCAAATTGACGTGCCCTGATTGGCTTCATGCTTCACTATATGGTGACTGTCATCTCTGTCATCTCAACCGCATAATGCTCACTCATCCACCGTCTGACTACTGTAGGCGTTCAACCCTTTGTCCTGCTAGGCTCGTATATATTTTCAAGTTTCAAGCTAGTTCCAAACTAAATTAAATGTTGTTGTTTTTAATAGTTTGTGAAAGGTGATAAGCTCATCACATAATGCAATCTGGGATTTTTTTTCCGTTATTTGAATCTGAAAATGCGTTAAAAACCCCAGCTTTGAATGAATGAAAAAGAGGAAGAATCAATTCCGCAGAATAACATGGATAAGGGTTAAATTAGTGCAATTTTGTTCTACTGGTCTCTACGCTTTCCAGAGTGTTTTTTTTGCTATTATTTATAGTATTAGCAGTTATTTTATCTCTGGTGTTGATGCGGGAGACATATCATATTAACCATGTTAACAAGTATATTTTTTTAAATTATTTTAAATCATTTAATACTTGTGCATATAATAACACCACTTTCTATTTTATCATATACACTGTATCATATAATGTACTGTTGGTTTTAATGACGCATACGTCCACTCAGACTTCCCGTCGTCAATAAATATCTATCTATCTTCAAAATAATACACGCCATTAATCAAGATAATTTATCTGAATTTAAATTACTGACAGGTATTGTTTTCATCTGTACCATGTCTAGAATCGCCAGCGAGTTTTGACTGTATGTGGAAGACAACTTTGAGTTAAATCCCACAGCACCTGAGGGGTTCAATGAGCCTTCTAATTATTATTCACCCTTCCTGTTCACCCCTTTGGGGTAGGGGCCGTGGGGGTTGCTGGAATGTGAAACATGCACGAGTTACAAGTGTACATTTGAACGTTCAAGTGTCATATATTTGTAAGGTAGAGAACACATCTGTGGTCTCTTTTTAACATGTTTAACCACTGTTAACCCTTAAAGCATTAAATTAAACAATTTGAATTTTTACCCACTTGAAGTTGTGTCTCGCTACCGCGACCCACAACATCAAGTGGGTGAAAATTATTCATGTTCGATTATTTTGAGACCAAAGATTTGCAAATCTACTATAGTCGTGATTTGCGGTTATATGGTCAATACAAAATGGTGTGTTGCTATAAGAGTAGGTTATGTATTCAGGGACAAACACACATAAATTATTATTAGTTTTTTTCGTATTATAACTGTGATTTTTGCTTATTTATTGCCTATAGTTTACAAAATAATGTTGTTGTGATCGAGGCTTTATATTTATGTCAAAACAAATTGTGTTGGGTACACAATACGCTTTTCTGTATAGAAAATCAGGGAATATAGGAGCATATGGTTTGTGTTATCTTATCATTTGGTGGTTATATAAGTCCCTCCGGACCG
Source organism: Flabesymbios commensalis (assembly GCA_964017125.1). Lineage (NCBI taxonomy): Eukaryota > Metazoa > Annelida > Polychaeta > Terebellida > Flabelligeridae > Flabesymbios > Flabesymbios commensalis. The sequence continues at coordinate 68,721,038 of OZ024913.1, forward strand.
CATATTGTAGTATTCCGCGGGATACGCCCATTGATTAGTTAAGTGGCCTGCTCAGTCTTGTCTTTTTCCTACTGGCTCGAGGGAGGGGCTTAGGGTTGGCGAGCGGTCGGATGGGTTTTCAGCTAACAAATTTAGACTATAATGATCACGTTCTCTGTGAATTTTCACTTTTTAGAATCGCATATTATACTCCTTATTGAAATGATTCACCAAGCCTTCATTAAACATGGTTTTACTCTTAGATTAATCGTTTGACGCCAGGGAAAATTTTGTTCGAAAATTATTGATTAGCGATTTTCTTCTTCAATGTCCGACTTTATCCTTATCATTCATGTATAAATATTTCACTAATCAATTTCAAACTGGATTATCAAATGACCAAATTTGCATAGCTTTTCGCTACGCGATACTGAACAAAATATCCCCTGGACGCGATGCACAATACGACATAATAAGAATGGATGAATATCCACGAAGGGATACATTATTCATTGGCTAAAAACTGACTGTTGTTTTCAGACCAAAGTCACTCCACGTGAACCATGATCATAACCAGATAAACACCCAGAAAATGAGAGATTTTGGGCCAATGTTGGCAATGGTTTAATGTTGGTCCATCGTCGTAGATTTTAGTTCAAATTTAAACCAACATTGGTTCAACATCTCGGGAGTCTATGCATCGATTGTTGAGGCAAATTTTAGTTTCAATAACAATTATTGGAAATTGTCTATATCCTAATTTAACGAGCCTCATTTCTAGTGTACATTAGCGTCATCGTAATTGGATCGTAATACATGTAGAATGGACGAGCCTTTGTCAGTTAGAACACGTGTTACTTGTAGCACGCCTCCTCAGCGGGCAATAATGCTAATCAAGGCTTCAACAGGTACTGCACATTTTACTGGACAACCCTTCACCTACCTCAATTCCGCAATTCCCACCTCACAGTGAATTAAAATTACCAAATTTCAAGATAAATTCAACTCTTGTCCTGCTACGTCCATATTCCGCAATTCCCACCTCACAGTGAATTAAAATTACCAAATTTCAAGATAAATTCAACTCTTGTCCTGCTACGTCCATATTTATACGGTCTCAAGCAGATTTTAAGACAATTACGTCAATTTCACTGAAATTGATAATATAGCTCGTGGTAGATGCTCAGTTAGTCAAATAGCTCAATTTAGAAGATGTATATTTTTAAAAAATAGAAATAGTTTTCGTTATTTGAAGATGGTGATTGCGTTAGCAATTCCAGCTTCGAATGACGAAAAATACAATATAAATAATTCAACAGGACAAGAGTTAATTACTATATTAAAGATTCCAACCTCCTGATTTTAATGAATAGTTGCGTTTATATTGCATTATTATATCAAAATGAATATGTTAAGATAGGACTAGCAGGTAAAGGGTTAATTAACCTCGTTCACTCGTGCCAAGTGGTGACTCTCAAGCCTCACACTCGCCATTAAGGTGCGAGTGAACATTAATTGTATCTAATAAACGTAACAAGGTTAGCGAATCAGAAGATACGTGTTTATCTACATCTGATGATTAGGTTAATTATGAGTTAAATGAGGATTGACAGCTGAATGAGATCAGAAATGAATCAAGATGGGTCAGGAAAATGTCACTCGCTGTACATATAGAAAGCAGTAGTGCGGAATGATTGAAGGCTTCCAACCGTTTTCTTAATATCATTACACGCCGATCGAATTTAAAGCGACTCAATCAGGCTAAAAGCATAAAAAAATCGGTGATTTTATTTTAGCTTCTTAATATGACCATTATGACGTGAACATGTCCATAGGCTAGAACTGCAAAAGTTTTTTAATTTTTGTGATGCGCATTTACCAGTTAAGCGAGATATAAAGACGAAATTATTGTATTTCTTATTTTGGACATTCATGTCCGAAATTAGACATCGGGAATTAGAAATTAGAATTAGAAATTAGAAATCGGGAATCGGCCACCGTTTTGTTTATGGTTGATGTTTGTAACAATAATAGAGTGAATTAGGGTTTAATAATGGTAGTTTTAGTTTGTGTATAACACCAGTGGTACGATTAAGTAACGAGAATAAATCACATTATATTGTGGAAGACAAATGTTTCTTGCCCCTTACAACGCTGAAATATGTTTGTAGGTTTTTTCAATTTGAAATCATCATAAATGTCTTAGTTTACTCTTTACGATTCATTTGAGTAGGCCATCTACTTATGTTATGGGTCTACGGCCATTATAAATATTTTAATTCTTTCAGTGCGGGGGCCGTCTTTACACGTCAGTATCTGACGCCTCCAGACGTCAGATTCTGACGTATAAAGACGGTCCCCGCGCGGAAAGGGTGAGACTCCCTCGTCGCATTTACTCATATTTTAAATTAAATTTATTGGCTAAACAATTGTACAATTCATGCCAGTAAGATGAATACTAGTAGCCGGGTTCCAGAAAGGTTAAGACAGATTCTGTATAATTATTAATATGTTATAAGTTACAAATCGTTAAACAAAATGGCTGACGGTAGCTATCTTGAAAGAAATTGACACATGCAGATGTGTGACAGATGTACTGAAAATGAATTTTTATATTCACTTTTACTTGAATTACATGTTATCGGGTTGATTTGAATATACACTTAGCAATGAGCTTTTATTTTTTACTGATTCTTAACCATGCTGTTTTTATGTGTTGTAGGTGAGTGTTTGTTTTATGAAATAAATCTACAACCAGGTAGGACACATTCAGAAATATAACTAATTAAATATTTATATTTTAACTGATGAATTAAGTTTACTTTCTAGATATATGACATATCCACCTGCAAAAAATATATTTAGAAAGCGTAGTGCGGAATGATTGAAGGCTGTCAACCGTTTTCTAAATATATACACTGATCTAATCTAAGACCAACATTTTGTGTAATGGTTGAAGTTTGTAATAATAATAGGGTGAGTTAGGTTTTGATTTTAGTTTCTGTGTAACACCAGTGTTACGATGAAGTCACGAGAAGAAATCACATTATATTGTGGAAGAAAAATTGTTTTATAACCCTTACAACGCTGAAATATTTTTGTACAGACGATGGAGACCAAAGGTTTTTTTCAATTTGAAATCACTATAAAGGGCTTAGTTAGCTTTTTCTGATTCATTTGAATACCTATGGGATGGGTCTACGGCCATTATAAATAATATAATTCTTTCACGGGGATCGACTGCAGACGTCACAACCTGACGTCTACTGACGTAAGGTTATACCGTCCGAAGACGGTCCCCGCACTGAAAGGGTTAAACAGTGTTAAACCTAATTTCCCGCTAATTTCCCGCTCTCTTCAATTTAGCTATATATACTCGCTGATTGTTAAGTGTTTCTCCAATTATATTCATCCTGACGGGAGAGGTATAGTTTTGTAGTACTTAGAAACTACCTGAGGTAGTTTCTGAGTACTACAAAACTATACCTCTGTTTTCTCAAGTCACCATAAAACTATTTTGTTACGCCCCGCTTACTCCTGTGATGTGAGGTAGTGTTCTTGTGGGGTACTGTAGTTATGAGTATCAGTGTATACACGTGATCTGGTAATGAGTACCCGGCCCTGTCAATCACATGTCAAACACCAGACTCAGTTTACATTCATGTACAAACACATGATTGGATAAAAGCTTCTCAGCAAAACACTATAATGTTGGCCTAATGTTGTTTTAATGTTGGGCTAGCGTCGAAGACGGTGGACCAACACCAAAGCAGCATTTTGCCCAATGTCTCGTGTATGTTTTTTGTGTGTTCTCAGATTATGTAATTAATTGTCTACAAATTAGTCCACGATTCATATCAAATAACATATTTTTTTCTTTTTAAAAAGTCAAAAGGAACGTAATTTCTACAGAAATAACCTAATCCTTTTATCCCAAAAAATCTCAACCACAATAAGCTATGAATTTGATGTGGATGAAACTTATAGCACACAGAGGGTTAACCATTACAAAAGATAACCCATACCAGTCTGAATATTTTGTGTGTAAACCATGGAGAACAAGGGTTTTTTTTTAAAGTGTCTTAGTCAGATCTTTCCGCTTCATTTGAATACATATGTTAAGGGTCTACGGCCATTATAGATATTTATTTCCTTCAGTGCGGGGATCGACTTTAAACGACGTCATAATCTGACGTCTATGGACGTCAGATTATGACGTCTAAAGTGGGTACCCGCGCTGAAAGGCTTTGTGTCACATAGTTACAGCATCACAATATATATGTCTGTAATACAGAAGCCATGTACGGTATTCTATTGGCTGTTTCGTTTTTATCTCCCGCCCGTAGGGGAAGGGGGATTTTAGTCGCGCCAGGATTCTGTCCGGCGTCTGGCGTCCGGCGTCTGGCGTCCGGCGTCACGTTTTCTTGTGGGCGCAAAAACTCAAAAACTACTAGTCAAATTCTTTTGAAATTTTAACATGACATTCCTAGCAACATGGAGATGTGCGAGTGATATTTTGAAGATGCTACCAAAATTCAAAATGGCCGCTAGAGGTCAACTCCGATTTTTTTGTGAGCGCAAAAACTCCAAAACTTAAAGTCGGAAATTATTCAAATTTTACTATCACATTCCCCACGATATGGAGATTGGCAAGTGATTTTTTGAAGGTTTTTTAAATGGCCGCCATGGATAAACTTCATATTTTTTTGTGGGCGCATTTACTGAAAAATTAAAATCAGTAATAATTCACATTGTACAATCACATTACCCACCATCTGGAAATGTGTATGTGATTTTACTGAAATTTAAAATGGCCACCACAAATCGACTTTTTAAATATTTGTGAGCAAAAAGTCATGGCGGGGGATGATATAGGACTTCAGTCCTCTTGTTTTATATTTTTATGAGAAGCTGAAATGACATGAACTCATAGAAAGGAACAGTGTTTTAATTAAGTCACATAAATCTCTCACAATAACAGCATAAAAACATATATACGTATAATTATTGTTGTAATGTGTTATCTTGTCATGTAATATTACACACTTAAAATGTGTTTGTACCTTGTACTAGAGCTATTTCCATACCCTCTATGGAACGTGTTTTCTTCTGTTGCTAGTGCTTGTAATAGTACTGAGAATGAATTGTAATGAGAACTGTATTCACACAGTATCTTCCTGGCAAATCATTGTTCCGGGAGATCTAGCAATTTTGATAGTACTTGTATAATAATCATACTGAGGACGATTTTTACAGTATACACAACAACTTCCCGAATAACAAAACACTCATGAACGCTGCATTCTTTCTGTTTGTTACCGCCCAATTTATGACACCCTCTGCCAAAATCTCTGAGATAATTAGCCAGTCTGTCCCGGGTGGTGACACGTCTATGAGCAAAAAGCGATAAATAAAGCGGAATGGTGATTTTCCTTATAAAACACAACGTGTATACAATCAACGTGCTGCCATTATACTGTGTGTTTTTCACATCATCTACCACATTATTCGTTTTCATATGTACATTAAATCAAACAAACCAATAATTAAAAAGACGTTGGCGCAGTTACGACAGATCCGTTTGACACCCCCACCCGTTTAAAACGTGAATAATGAAGATATCATATTTGTGAGCGAATCTGATAAAAAATAAAGTTGAGTAATTTGACATTGATCGTATAGGTTTTACGAGCCACTTGCCATCTGATGATGGCTTAATGATGATATTATGTTGGGCCAGCGTCGCAACATTAAACCATCATTGATTATACGTCTCCTTACACATGTTAGATATACCAGACTTTGAGAGAACATATTTGAGTGTTACCTTGGTGTTACCCAGTGTTCAGTAGACATTGATTTTAGTATCCTATTTGATGGCAATTTAATAGCACACCCCCTCGGAAGCCAAAAGCTTTGCGTGAAATATTTCTTGTCGTTTGCGATTCTGAAATTTTTAGTGATAAGGGACGCACCATTAGATATCTGGGGGGGGGGGGCTAGAGTTTTTGTTGCTTGCAAATTTTTTTACCTCCGTGAGAAAACAATCTTTTTTTTGCGATCAACGTCCGACAATTTTTTTTTAATGTTTCGTCGAAAAAATGAAATATGTTTTTTATGTCGTTTGCTTTCCCTATTATGTACGTTAACATTTGGTGGTTTTTATGGTCAACATATTTTTCATCAATTTTGCCACATTTTCAACAAACTTTTTTTTTCTATCAAATGGTGCATCCCTAATGTTATGGATCCTCCTAGAGTATATGACATGTATAGTATCACTGATCAGAATATTTTTGTATTATTACAATCTTAAAATCCCAGGGAAATATAAACCAAGGAAATAACAAATTTAACAAGGCACCAGAGAGCATTATACTAACTGTATATAAGCTTCAGAAACGTGGCGTTGCATATTCTGATATTTATAAATGATTGTTGTTTGTCGTAGAGATTGTTGTGAATCGCATGTGTCACCGGTTAAGTCTATTTAAGTCAAGCTTTTCTTCTCAGCAGATCAAAAACGAATATTGTATTTTAGGAACTGAATGTACACCGAAGTGTCAAATCTTTTGCCTAGATGGCTGTCGTGGCATACTGCTATTTTATTCGTGAACATTTAACAACAGCGATGCCCATTTGCATTGTTGTGCCATATTTTTCAACCGTGTCCTCCCTGATAACAGACGTATAAGCACATCGCAATCCGTCGCGTGGCCTGTTTTATTACTCTAGATTATTTGCATTAACCCTTAAAGCGCTAAATTGAATAGTTTAAATTTTTACCCACTTGAAGTTGTGTGTCGCGTCCGCGACCTACAACTTCAAGTCGGTGAAAATTACTCATATTTGCTTAGCTTAAGACCAAACATTTGCAAATCTTGATGTTTAAACACGCATTTCGTTCCCAGAAACAGTGTTTTAATCGGTTAATAAAACGGATTTAAAACGACTATAGTCGTGCTTAGCGGAGAAAGGGAAATCTTGATTACAAATCATCAAGATTTTACATGTAGAATCATCAATCATCTGACAGAGCATATTATATTATCAAATTAGCCAAAAAATGTTCTTGATTTAACTATAACATGTATACCATGTCATATAATTTCTTGATGGCGTGATAAGCTACTTATGCATGATATAGCGACACCAACAGGCAGAGGGTGTAAATGGCCAGTGACTTTGTGCCATTAGATTTGGACATACCCAGGGGTGATTTTGATCTCTATTCGAAAAGATAGTGCGCATATTATAATATAATGTTGCGGTCATCTCGAAGTAGGCAATTTTAGTCAAGCTTCATAAAACATGGAAATATGCTAAAAAAAATCGATATATTACAATCATACTGTTATTAACGATATATCTATGCCTGTCAAGTATTAATAGCGGGGGATTTCAATTGCCAGAGGGAAACCACAAAATAACCTTGCCTACTGCGATACATGTATAATTTAGCTGATAACAGCCGTCTTTGTGGGTGCACTCGCACTCATGGACATAAACTGTACGGTAGTGTACACGGAAAAATCATTGGCAGTAAGATGTAGGCTCGTGCATCTGCGATGCAACATTATTCGAGGTTTATTTCACTTAAAATCCTGAAATTAATCTTATCCTAATTTTCTCTTATTTCCATTAGAAAAGTTAAGACCAGTCTGAACTTCTCTAATGCGAATGCGTGAAAGTATACGAGCAATGCTAAGGTTCTTAGTGGGGTAAACTCCAGGGATGTTTACTATGAAATTTGACTAATATCACACACAATCACGTACATTGTGACAGAAACATTTTCAGACAAATTATCCCCTGATGCTTGCAGTATCGGTGCCGATAGTGTTGGCCAGAGGCTAACATTCCTTAGTGAGTTAATGAGGTTGATTGACAGTCACCTCACGTTGTGATGCCTTGAGGAAGAGGTGACACACGGAGGTGTGGCGCCCACCTGTCAGCACACCTCCCCATCTCACGCCTGATACTCCACCAGATTATAATATTATACTCTACACTCCAGCTACTAACACATCATGGGGTAATATAATGTCCCGTGCTAATATATACATGGATTCATCATTCTGATAGCTGATAACCGTGTGTTTGGAGCAACACTGTCGCATGTGATTTTGTTCTTTGTTTTTGACCACATCATTGTACAACCGATTTTGTTATCCAGAGGTTTAGCAACTGTTGTTTTGTGTAGAGTTGTTAAGCGTTAAAATAGGGACAACACAATCAGTTGAGCGATGGTCATGCCAATGTCATGCTAATGAAAGAAAATATATATATTTTGAAAAAGTGCAAATCTACAAACTAGCACTTTTGGAATCTCTAAACATCTGTTACAGCATGTTCTTTCAATTTACTGTTTATCTAGGAAAGATAAAACACTGGTGATGATGATGGTTCAATGCTGATACAACAACTGGAACGTTGGCTCAACGTTGATCCGTCTATTGGCTGCTCAGTTTCTCAGGAAACACAAGACGCTGACACAATGTTAGCTTAATATTGGGCCAGCGTCTTTGACGCCGGCCCAATATTAGGTCAACTTTGGAATAATGTCTCGTGTTTGTTATATGCTCATTCCAAACACTAGTAATTACCATTTTCACCTTAACTACAATAAATTGAAAGATATTAATGATAACTATTACGATTTCTATCACCATGATCACATCTTTGTGTGTTTTTAGGTAGTTTCGTCATTTCGAACTTTCAACATTTCTTGCGCCCAATACTTATTTTTATCGAATTCCAGAGGGCCTCAGATAGTATTGTTTGACTTCAATACAATTATCTTGCTCGCTTGGTCGACAAATATAGTCCGGGTGAAAAAGTGAATTAAATATATTTGCCAAATGGTTTTGACCTTCAAGCTTGGCAATCAATGCCCCTCCGAACATTCTTGGTTATTTGAAAACAAATCAACCTGTCACACGGTATGATTAATAGATTAATCTGTGGTGATCTGAGCATGTAAACTATTTAGATGCGATGCAGTCAGTCATAATCATCTGGGTATAAAACACAGAACACTAGAAAATGTGTTATGTTGATAAAAAATCTGTTTATTTACCTACCGTTTTAATGAAATTGTGTTTTTTTATAAATCGTGGCGCATATTATTTGTATATCCAACCACGTCTTATACAGGCCTACTATGTATGTGATTGAATATCATAAACATGATAAATAAGGAAATAAAACTAAGCATTGGGGCAATGTGTTCTCATGAATGTGACATAAAACACTATCCGTAACAAATAGCTATATGTAGAATAACATAATTAGCCCCAATGTACATCTGAAATTATGGGCTTTGCAGCCTGCTTATCAATTAAATATATTAACTGTTTTGTCGATTTGCTTGATATATGGTTATTTGAAATCGCAATAGAATTTTGGTCACGCTACTGCTTTGCATCCATTTGAAGTTTGAATGACGAAAAGTTTTCCATTTTAATATGAAAAACATCCATTTAAACACATCGCAAATTGAATTATTATATTATCATACCATCAACCATTCTATCAATGATTGCATGGTCATTTTATCTTGTGGGATATTTGCTTGAAGCCGTACAATTATATATAGATATATTGCCCTAACAGGGCAAAGGTTATTATAGTGGTCATCCTAATATGTATATATTGGTGCCTGGAAGCATTCAGCTCTACTGCCAAATGCTTCAGGCGAAAATCCTCTTTATCATAAAGTGGGAATAAGCCCAGCAAATACAGCACGTTCTCTATTATGACGTCTAAAAGCGTAGATGGCTGAGATGTCCTTGACCCGAACTGTTTTCTTTGAAGAGCTTCTTTTTCAGGTCGAGCATTCTCGACGTGCGAATTACAAGCAAACAAAACCAGCTGATTTAGCTGGCTGGCTTATGGCGCATGGAATGTGAAGCGCGAGTACCACTGAGTACCATTGTCATAAGTACGATAATATTAGCTCTGGTATGTTCTTTACAATTCTATAATATGTCTAAAATAAGCCACCCTTCACCTGCCCGGCTTAGATACTGACGTGCAAAGCCAGAAGGCAGTAAATGCTTACTTTTAAGGTAAGCAGTTATTGCCTATTGGCTAGCAGTATAGAAGTGTGGCCATTATCTTATAATCCTCAGTGTCACATTAAAAAAACATAATCCTTTTTATATACTCTGAGGAATGTGTTCGATCAAAGATGGGATATAATATTATATAGGATTTAACGTCATTTATTCTGACTCATAACGCTTCACAAATTTAAATCTGACTGTGTGCTTAGTTGTATCTTACAGGTATGTTCGTTTTAATTTAGTTACATTTTAGATTGAATTTTAAATATAGATTTACACGTAATATATAATATTAATGAATATAATTTCATTCGTCATTACGTCGATATGGGGATAAATAGACCTATCCATGTATTGATGTATTAAAAAATGACAGAACAAGCCGTGGCGAAATTATATCTTCTATTTCTGTGAAATAAGTTGTAAATCATCATTATCATTGATTATTAACACTATCTTCAAAGTCCTTAGATTTGCAACTTATTTGTATGATCAGCGGTCGTTCACAGTGGATTCAGCTGTGGTGGCGCTGTGCGGTGGACACAGGTTGTACTGTGGCCTCTGCATAATCTCTAAATATATCGCTTTTCAGCGTGAAAACTGATCACAGTGGAATGCACTGATGACAAAAGCTGGCAATTAGTACAAAACATCCGCTGGTCAGGAGTAGCTATCACGGGATACAGCCGGTGTAGTCATGCATGACGATATATCTTGTCTTCAGGGGTGACCCAGCTCAGTACGTTGTGCCAAAGTTGTTCTAAGGCTGGCCCAACGTTGGCCCAGCCTTAAAACCACGCTGGTACTGGTCAGCAGTGGTCAGTCGGGGTGTCCTGACCTGCCCCCGCTGATCGCTTGAAATCCTGTCGTCCACACAACAAGCGACGCCCTTGAATTTGTTCGGCAAACAGCTCAGCTGAAATATTGTTCTAGTTGGTGGACTCTGCCAATAAACATAATGCCGCGCCAGTTGTTTGTGGATTGAACGCAGAACAAGAAACCCGATCAGATTTTGTCCAACGCTTTGTTGATATCCATCAACATCAAACGCGTCCAGTGCACCCTGGACAACAGAGTGGACACTTAACGCTGTGCGACCTGATCTGACTGTAGCGGTCTGGATCACAACCCTGTCAATGTAAAGTAGTATGTTTAAAATGCGTAAATAGCTAATAACCTAGATTCAAATAATACTGATTTACATAATTTTGGTCACATAATTATGTGATATACAAAGCAGATAAAACAATAAAATGTGTCAATGTGAGATCATTTACGTCGGATTCAGTCGACGCTTGGGAATGAAAATGGTATCTTCAGTAATGGACTTGGTTAAATACTTCAGTGTCCTTTCATGATGAGCAGAAAACACTTGTCATTCTTGCATTGTCTGCCTTAATATTGCCGCTCTTCATCTCCCATTAAACTGTGGACTTACTGAGAATGTTATTGATTAAATAAATAAAGCACCACATATTTATCTTTTTTATCGCCATGAAAAGAAGGGAGAAGCGATGTGCTACAGGCCAGACATATCTTATATAAACATTATATTAACTAAAAAATATATACGCCAAGGTCCGCATAATCGATAATTTAATTGTACATTATATTATTCGGAATGAAATAAGTATTTGTATAAATAGTTAAGTACACTGGATGAAAAAAAATCGCTAGACCTATAGCCATGGGCCGGACCACATAATTATAGAAAAGAAGATCCATCTTTCCAGCCACTCTAATACTGAAGTAATCATTCATTCAGAGCAGACTGACCAAGTCTCCTTCAATTAAGACGACTTCATGGAGATCATAATATTAATGTAGATATGCTTAACACACGTGGCTCCACTACTGACCCAGAAATGTTGTGATGGATGAAAAGTGATTTCCACTCTCGTGTGACTGACAGGAGAATGTCTTATCTCTGATATCTTTAAGTACTCGGTACTGAAAACCACAGACACACAACTGATTTTATGTGAGAAATCATTAACAGACTCCCAATATATTTCACGAATGTTTGTGAACTTGGAAATTTACCAAACTTTGAGAAAATGAATACCAGGTTCTATTCTACATCAGATGTCCGGTGGGTCCAGGGAATTATTTTTGTTGAGGAATGTCTGTCGTGACCTCAGAAGATGGACAAATACACAGAATGGAGCTTAACATTCCCTCCTCGTGTATTACATGTTTGTCCAAGTAACTGTCAAGGATATCAACCACCATGGAATGGGTGGAACTCTCAGCACCGAAGATGCCAGCCAATAGCATGTAGTGTTTACTCAATGTTGGACCACAGTCGGCGAGGTTGGCCCAACATTGATAAATCACCTTGGGAACATCGCCAATGGGAAATACCAGTTTTAAATGTATACGTGAAATCCGCAGGAAAGTGTGACATGACAATGCCATGTTATAATGGACGTGTTGTATTTTGTGATCGGGGAATCTTCTCCGTGTTTGAACGCCTTTCATCGAGCATGAGCCGTCACAATGTAAACCTGGGTCAACAATTTATATGTTGGGGGAGGGAGGGCTTCAGAGGGAAATATGCCGTGATTTCTATGTAAGTTATTTGCAATACAGGGTGCAAGTGTACATATCTATTCTGAGATTTATTTCAATGCATATTTTGTCACAACATGAAACGGTTAGCATGTTTAGTAGCATAAGGTCAATTTAAGTAAAATTATTGTAATGTTTGCGCTTCATAATTTTCCATGATTGTGCACAAGATCCCAACAAACACTAGACATTGACCCAGTGTTGGTTCAATGTTGGCCCACCGTCTGCGACGCTGGCCCAACATTCAACCAACACTAGATCAATGTCTATATTGTTTGCTGAGATCCCGCGGCTCTTGACCTTGTACACAAGGCGGCGTCTCAGATTCCCCGATTATCGCTCACTGTGTCACCCCCTGTTCTCGTTTATTGGTGGTGAACTGTTTGCTGGTTTAGTAAGCCCAGGCACTTGACACATGGTCAGCCTACAAACCAATATTAGTATTTGACCAGTATTCTCCGGTCTCGTGTGATCATCGTGATTGTGTTACATGGTGGCTAACCTGTTATATCACAAAGGTACATCTAACACTTGTGCTGCTGAATGTTTTTTTTCTATTTTTCATTCATTTAAAGCTGGAATTGCTAACGCAAATTCCAGTTTTAAATCACGAAAAATATTCATACTCTACCCAGAATCACATTAACCAGTCACGTGAGTGGGAAATTATTTCGTTGATTTCTCAGTCAATTCTCAACCAATTTTGATACAATTTTACACACATTATTTTCTAGTCATGTAGCGACTACCCTGAAGTTCTAGTAGGTATTTCAGAAGTTAGACCATTTGACATGTTATAAAGACTAGCTTTTACACTATACAACATTTTTAAATTACATTTTCAGGGTAGTCTCCGCATCACTACAAAAAAGTTATTGTAAAATTTTCTGAAACTTGGTTGAGAATTGACTGAGAAATCACCGAAATTCATTCACCACGGTAAATGTGAATCCAGGCATAGGCCATATAATAGTGAAATATAGTCAAATTGAATGGTCCATTAGCTAATCGTCTGCCACAGACTATTTTTCCAATTTCAGTGATGTTATAATTGCTTTGAGATAACTAGCAGCACAAGGGTAAATGCACCTATATTCTATTCTTTAATAGCCTACGTTCCTGTTCCGACGTGTAGTGAAAATAAATATTTTTTGCAATCTCGTTAAAAAAAATTCACGACTCAGTGGTTTAGTATAGCGAATTAATATAACTTTATGGAACTGTTACAAAACGCCTGAAGAGAAAAATAGTTTGACTGCGAAACCATGTCCTTCTCTTACCCGTTCCAAGCCTTGATTAATTAAAAATGTATAGATCTTAGATGCCATGCTGTTAAGAATGTGCGCATTTTTATTTGAAATGCTGTTTTTTCTCACTATTTTTTCACTTTTTTGAGAATGACATTATGCATACATGTACAGCAGCGTGTTGTATATATGTGACGTGTTCTAATGACCCACGTGTGTGACCCCCAGCGGGGTATCCGCCGCGGGTCAGTCATGGGGTCATATGATGAGCTTTAATTGATGTGGTCAATATTTTCTACTGCATGGCCATGTCACCATACACTACTCTTGTAGCCACGTTTGAATGGCACATTGGTCCAACCGTCCAACGGTGGATGTCTGTTGGTCCAGCATCTACGACGTTAGACCAACAATATTATTGGCAAATATTGGTTTCCGCATAACCCCTGTTTGTCTGGACGGTCAGCTGATATAAAAAAATCTTTATTTGAAGCTGGAATTGCGAACGCAATTTCCAGCTTCAAATAAAGAAAAATATCATTATTTATGAAAATGATGGAAAATATGCCTCTCCCAAATTAAATTAATTGAATACATAGCGCAAAGTATTTTATCGATTTCTATTTCATTTTGTTAGGTTTAAAACTGGATTAAAAAGTAAATGTTTTTGGGTCTAGTCGTACAGGGGTTGAACGGCTACCTAACCTGTGCAGCAGTCATTTTCAAAAAGTTTAAAGTACTCGTGACCACTGATCAGCAATGGTGCATGTAATTGGGTAAATTCGTGACATCGCCCACCTCTGTATAAAGTCCGTTTCCCGCGTTTCCCCAGCTGGTGACTCGATTTTCTAAGGTGCTTCATTTCAATTGTAACTTAATGGCGGGTCCACGAAGGTGGCTTAATTTGCGTCTCAACCCTTTCTTTTCTAAATGTGCTTTCAGAGGCAGTTTTTCAAGATGGTTAACATAGATCAAGCGGTAGTTGAACATCCGAGAACTAATGCCATCGGGACCTGAACTGAACATTTTAAAAACTTAAAAATAATAATTATCCGCATATACCGACACACATCGAGTGATACAAAGAGGATCAGAGTGTTTAGCCGGACACTAAATATACCTATTATACTTGATGAATCATCACTCTATTAGGGTCAATCCACACTTCACATGCTATAGCTCTCTCGGCGTTTCAAAATGCATACGTCCCTCGTAGCAAGGAATATCGCCCTACTTTTTAGTCTCTAATTAATGTGAGTTCAGTTTTCGTCCACTTGCAATTGTGTCTCGTTTCCACCATTCACAATTTACAGTGGTTGAAAATACTCATATTTCTATTTATTACATTTTCCATTCTAAAAAGAACAGCTTGTGGTGGGTCAGTGGATATTATGGGATACGTTTCGTGTGAGTTGATATTTGTCTTCGTAGATCTGCGTCTGATATCGGAATAACTGCGTTTATGAAAGGATAGCTGAAGTCAAAAACGCTCCAGCACTCTAATTACATGTTGATGGTGGTGGAACCAGTGGAGAACAAAACTTTTGTTTATACCAAGGAATACCAAGGAGTATCAATGGTTTTGGTGTCGCTTTGGTACTGCTAGCATTTTTATTGTACCAAAATGGGAGTTCAAGGGATTAGCCACCCAGTTTGAATCATGATTGTCTAAAAGTAAAAACTGGTGCATTCATAGTTGGAAAATTTTGTTTGTATTGATAATATTTTAATATTATCCCTTGCTGACCTTAAAGCGCCCCAGTACAAATTTAATTTTTCACCCACTTGAAGTTGTGTCTCGCTACCGCGACCCACAACTTCCAAATGGGCGAAAATTACTCATATTTGTTTAATTAATATTGAGAACAAACATTTTCAAATTTTGATTTTTAAACGGCGAATAAAACAACTATAGTCGTACTCATCGCTAACAGGGTTTAACGAAATTATAATTCAGGGACTTTGCTGATGCACGTGGCAATGTTTGAATTTGTGACAACCATGTGTACCATGATGACTAAAAATAGACAATTTATGTTTTGCCCTCAGCACGAAAGAGGTTACCGATCAGGAGATTTGTGACGGCTGTATGGTGACAGATCACTTGACCGACGATGACCAGGCCGTCACCAGACGTGGTGGTGGAATATATGGCCAGCTTCGTAGACTGTGGGCCAACTTTAAACCAGCATTGGGTAACCGTGTTGTGTTTGCTGGTCAGCTCTTACGAGATGTGCCCAGCGGTCAATCTAACGAGTGGTCACGCCGTGTATTATACTCCGTATTAACTCTTACAATGCTGAAAAAATGGAGACCAAAGGTTTTTTTCAATTTGAAATAATCATAGATGTCTTAGTGAACTCTTTCCGCTTCATTTGAGTACCTATGTTATGGGTCTACGGCCATTATAAATATTTTAATTCTTTCACCGCAGGGAGCGACTTTAGACGTCAGAATTTGACGTCTATAGACGTCATATTCTGACGTCTAAAGTCGGTCACCGCGCTGAAAGGGTCAAGTACTGTCATTGAACGTGACATTGAGTATTAGCCAGGTGTGCGAGGATTGTGACAATATAACAGAGAGACAGATGTTTTATTGACGTAATTATACTCCAAAGTACAGAATCATGACATTTGTATTCATAACATGACAAGAGGTTATGTATATGTAATGGGAGAAATGTACCATGTGTACAATTGTTTTCAGTATCGTAATGAAATACATGTATTTCTGGATTAATTTTATACAGAATTAATTGTGAAATAAAAAGACATTTGATCTATCCAACAAAATTTCAAGGTTGATCTTATCTTGATGTTTTATCTTATTTTCATTAAAAAAAATATTATTAGATTTAACTATTCTAATGGCAATGGAATGGGAGAAAGTTAAAATATATTTTTTAATATTTCCACTCTCGGCCACCCAGGATACTGTAGCATCCCACGAAGTAAGATCTATACTGTTCAATCCTGGAATAACGCATGATGCGCTGGTTTGGTATTCACCCAACATTATACCAACATGTCTCATGCGAGGTTGGATCAAGGATTCGATACCATGGATACGGTGAGAACATGCAGTTTGACACTTCAAAAGATGATGAATTTATGAAGATGTCGTTGTCTGAAAAGTTAGTCTAATATTAACACTTGTGCTGCTGAATTGTTTGTCATTTGAAGCTGGAATTGCTGACAAAATTTCCAGCTTCAAATGATGAAAAATATTTTTATTTACGAAAATTGAGATCTCCCAAACAGAATTAATTGATTACATGACCATCTTCATGAACTCGTATATATCAGTACATGTGTCCACCCAGTGCTGGACCAGTGTTTCATACTAGATTGGACACGGTTTGAATTTGAAATAGAGTTTGACAACGTGAGGAGACGGGTGAAATGTGAAGACCTCCCTGTCATTCTGGATCAGTTTGACTGGATCCGACCTGAATGAATCCCCTGTTATTCACCCCGGCCTGTACCCCGTGACTCTGTAAACCATCCTCATGTTTAAACCCTTTCACGACTGGAAGAATTTCTACTGTTTTTGCTCATTATTTGAACCTGGAATTGCAGAATCAATGTTCAGTGTCAAGAGGGATCAATTTTCTTCAGTGTTACGGAGATAAAAGCTGAAAAAATAAAATTTATTGCAAACTTGAAAGCGATTATGAGATGAACAAAATATGAATCATTAATAATGAGAGACACCTACCTACCCGGAACTCTTCTGTTAATCGCTGAACACAATTGAGAAAAATTGATCCACTGGGAAAGTAATGTTTTCAAGCAACTTTTTTTGTGGATTTAGTCTTATCAAGAACTTTAAATAGGTCTTATGCAAAACGTTACTTCAGCAAAACTGATCCTAGAAAACCCGCAACGTTCACCCAGCGTTTGTTTGATGTTCACCACAACGTCAAGCAAACGTTGCACTAACATCCAGTATTAGATGTTTTTCCATCTAGCCTAGCAAGCACAATATATCGCCCAAATGTTGCTTTAACGCTGGCCCACCGTCTATGACGCTGGCCCAACCCTAGCTCGACCTCTCGTGTTTGCTGGGAGGAAGTGTTTGGGATTTAGCTGTTTGATTGACTGATGCACTCTGTCAATTTAGATTTGTCTGTGAGCGGGGCTTCATTACGTACATTACACTCAGTACTTGTGTGGTACCACATATCACGTGTGTGGTACCGCTTTACTTGACAGCCAGAGTACAAAAGATGAAACACTAACCTGGCCAGCTTTGTCGTTTTCAATTATTTAGTGATTTACAAGCTCAGTTTCTTTCTCAGTAATATCTCACCCCTGGACATTCCCGGGGAGGGGGGGGGGGGTGTTTTACTACTAGCGCACTCATTAAAGAGTAAACAAGGAAAGTTTAAGACACAATTGTTTTATATAATTATTTGTAATCTATCGAGTTATAAAGTGAATAATATACAGGGCGTCTGTATGAAAATTTCTCAAAAGCAATCTCCGGTTTTATTTACTGTTCTCTAAGTGAACAGCACAAAACTGAAAATAAACATTAAAAACTAGTAATGGGAAATGAAACTGAAGTGAAATAACGTATGTATATAATTTTGACCCTTTAATTGGTCTCATAACCGGGATATTTTTACTCACAAATCTCCGTTAATATTTTCACTTTATAATATTATCAGGAAGTTTTGGATATATAATTTCACAAGTGATTGATATAAATGTTGCAATCCACAAATAGTTGGTAGTCATATCGTCACCTTGGTATTAAAGGGACGTATCTGCCACTTTGTAAAGTGGCAGATACGACCCTTTAATACCTAGTGGACGATATGAGATCTTATGCACTTCACACACAGATCCTGTAGCACGTGATAATTCATACTCCTGTTTTTTAAACACACTCGCCAGGGTGAGTGAGATCTCCGTACACAATGTGTGTATGTTGTTTATTATATAAACTCCACAGTTTTCACACAGCTATTTTATTATCTCTTCAAAAAAGTTTATCACGTTAGCTCAGTGACTTAACCTCTGGTCATCAAACCTGATAATTATATGACAAAACGATTGTGTCTCGTCTTGGACGATTATGGTGGCGTTGTTTTCAAAGTGTTTCAAACCTTACAAAACACGCTTTTTGTAATATTTTCTCAGAGTTCAATACCGGTTTTAGTATTTTATTGTTAGCCTAAATATATAATAGGATTAGCCTAAATATATAATAAGGCGTGTATACGTGCCCATTATAATACCCCTGAGGAGCGAAGGGTTGACACATTGCCATGCACTTGGACACACAGGTGAAGTGTAAAAAAGACGCTTACAGTTCCAGGTAAAAGCTAACATTTTCACCCAATGCTGGGCTAATGTTGACCCACCGTCTACGACGCTGAGCCAAAATTAGCCAAGCTTTGGGTGAAAATGTCGTGTTTGCTGGGTGAGGGATCCATAAAGAAGAGGATCCACAATAGCAAAAGGCAGTAACTGCTTACTTTAAGAGTACCGCCTTTTGGCTTTGTAGTTCCAGGTGAGGATCCTTATACTGCCGTTCAAAGTCAAAAGACACAAGCTTATTACTTTACCCATTATCCCACTAAATTAATGTATTTAAATTTACAGACACTACCGCGACCCACAACTTCAAGTGGTTGAAATATTTGTTTAATTTGAGACCCGACATTTACAAATCATGATGTTTATACATTCATTTTCTTCTCAATATATGTGATTTGATCGAACGGATGAAAAACGATTATATAGTCGCGCTCAGCGGTGAAAGGGTTAGACAAACACTTACTGCCGTTCGGCTTCGCAGATCAGTTCCAGCGCGGGGACGGTCTATATATCTCAGGATCTGACGTCTATAGACCGTCCCCGTATTGTTAATGGTCGTACACTCATAACACATGTAACATAGGTATTCAAATGAAGCGGAAAGAGTTAACTAAGACATTTATGATTACTTCAAAATGAAAAAAAACCTTTGATTTCCAAGATTTGTACTGACATATTTTAAGGGTTAGAGTGAGCAGTTACTATCCTTTGGCAGAAGAGGATCCAGATAGACGTGATCCACGTGGACCTCACAGCGCGGTCTGGATCAGTCAGGATCATGCCCATCTGAGTGTCTACGTCTATACATCACCCAATCAGTCAGTCAGCCAGAGAGATGCCACAGTCTGAGCCAGAAGTGGTCCGATGGTGGCCTAGCGTTAGCTCTAGAAATAATAGAAAACATGAAAAACAAATAAATTATTACCGAGAAACATGCAGAGATAATTCAGTTATTTTAGAAAATGCAGGGAAAACACGGATTTTTATCCGGTGGGGAAACACTGTGGTGGGGTTTTTCAGAATATAGGTGGAAGATATGCATATAAAATTGTAGAATAATAATTTGATATTTGTCCATTTGTGTTCTTCATTTAATTAATTATGCACATTTGTATGATCTTTAAAAATGCATCCTTAATCGCTGAATCTTTTTATGTGAATAAAGTTGTCTGACATTGGAGCAGGTCGGAAGGCGTGTAGGCCACGTTATTGTTGAGTGAAAAGTCAGAGAAGATATTTAGAATGTTACTTCTGGAGCTCTGTAGGTATACTCCCTGCATTAGATTCTCAACCAAGCCTTGTTCAATGTTGGGACAGCGTTTTGCAGCGTCAAAACGCTGTCCTAGCATTGAACCAAGACTGGGCTAACGTCACACAACATCCATGCCAAGTCTCTTTTAAAATAATTACGTAATCTTTTTGTAATCTGTGTCGCACACAATCATTCTTCTCACATAATAATGTCCATTGTTCACACTACTGTTTATTACTATACAAACCACCTCATTCCTTTGTCTATTGTTAACTGTGGCATTTATATTGCAAATGTTTTAACAAAACTTACAACCATATCATTCAGACGGAATAACTCATTTGAAGATCGAATGTAACGCTAATTATGTGTCTATATATTACATCACTACGTGACTATATACAGGCGCGTTCTTTCACCTGTCCATTCATGTACAGACCACAGTATTTTCATTCAGTTACCGCCATCCAGTATCCACTATTTGGCAACATGCTATTTTAAACACAATCATTGATTATGCAAAGCACTCGGCTATTCAGGTTACATAAGCTTCTCCTATTAGCATGGGCAACCAAACATGACTGGAGTTCTTTGAGGATAAATTGTGTTTTGTCAGTCAGTCATTTGGTTGAATGATAAGGAGTATGAAGTGGAAAATAGGCTGGTGCGGATCGTTTATGCCTAGTTTTGTTCTGTTAGATAAAAAAAAAGTATGTTTATGCAGAAATATCATCCTATATCACATGAACTTGATATATTTGAAACCGTATACATCTGTAACTCTAGGCATAGAGACGGAGTACCGGGGGTATTATATAACTAGGAAATCTGTTCAGACACACATCTACCGACCCAGCAAACACCAGACGTGAGCCAACGTTGTTTTAATGTTGCTCAACCGTCTACGACGCTGGCCGAACATTGAAAAAAAACATTGGTTCAACGTCTAGTGTTTCCTGTGAAGTATGTAAAGTACAACCTCACATTGCAGATCACACTTCCACTGATAATGTGTTTTATATATCTTTATATTTCCTTCTAGATGGCTCATTCGGTCCGGCTGTGGCTCGAAACACAGAGGTACTGAGTTCGAATCCCGGATGTTTGTCATCGGGGTTGTGCATATATTATTACAATGCTCCAAAATGTGCAAATGACTGTAATGTGCAGTGCTGTCTTTGGTATTGTGCAATATAAAGAACCGACATACTTCTGTCGCGATATTGCCATGATTGTGCAGAAACCGACGTAAAGCAATATTCACTCACTCCTAACCTTTTAACACTCATTTTTCATGTTTTTATCCACCATGAGATGTCAATTGCTGCCGCCATTCCCATCTCAAGGTGAATAAAAAATGACCTTATTTTATGAAATACCTAAGTATAATATCTCAGATTAAAGCTTACCGTGTTTTATTTGATGATTAGAAAATGTTATTATGTTTTGCATAAGTGTGGCAACAATGCTTGAAAATTTACAATTCATTTAAAAGTGTTGTGGGACGGTTGGACATATCAACTTAACTTAACTGAAAATTTGTTCATTTATTGTGTGAAAAGAGTTGTTTCTGATTGTTCTGTGATGTTGTATAATGGAAAAATTTTCCAAACAGGTAGCCGAAAATGTAATTATACTAACGATCCTAGCGAACCACAGCTTGAACATGGTGGTGATATTGTTCGGTTGATGGAAAACAATCTGACAATTGTCTATCTGGTCTTTGGCGATATGGTTTAATGCAGTTTTTCTCGGTAATAAAGGGGTAGTGTTGTTTACATATAATTTAACAGAGGAAACATTTTTCTGTACAACATCAAAGACTGTGTACTGAACCAATGCAGGTTTAATGCTGAGCCAACGTCTACGACGTTGGCGCAACGTTAAACCAACATTGGCTGGCTGCCTCTTGTTTCACATGACAATCACATCAAAGAGACGGTTCTCGGTCGTCCTGACCCCCATAACAGTAAACCCCGCACGTCCTGGGCAGATGCCTAAATCAAATAGAACAGGTGACCCTGCGACAAAGACCACAGTCACTGGTCTAATGGAGTTTTTAAATTTGCCCGGGGCAAGTGAAAAACGTCAAACACCACAATTGGTGCGTGAGTGTGGTTCAATGACAGCATGTCGCCGGGCTGTATTCTTTGGTGATTGTTCTCGGGGGCGTTATGTTTTTTTCTGAAATGTAAAGTTGTACATACCCAGCAAACTGAAAGCGTTGAACCAATGTTGGTTTAATGTTGGACAAAATATATTTAATTGTTTAAGTTCGCATTGAATGCAAATTCTTCTTTGAAACGGTGTCATTTATTTGAGTGAATGTTCACTGATCAGTGATCAGTCTCCGTATCAAGTATACATGCTATGCTTGTGCAAAATATGAAGTTGGTCCATCATGGCAAGGTGGTCTGCATAACCATGACATACATGTTTCTTTCTTGAAGCAGAATATATAAAATAAATGTATTGCCAAATGTCAGTGGACTGTTAGGTGGTCTTTAGTTAGGTATATTAAAGAATCATTCAGCTTCAAAACGCGCATGCCTGGGACGGTCAAGTGTAGGCCAACAGTAGCCTATTGAGTACAGATTGACGGCATTAATATAGCCACTGAACTGATTACAAGATACTACTTAAACGAGACATTGATCCAATGCTGTTTTAATGTTAGGCCAACGTCTGCGACGCTGGCCCAACATTGAACCAACATTAGATAAATGTACAATGTTTGAGAGAAAGTCCTCCTGCCCAGCAAACGCAAGACATTTGTATGACATTTATGCAATGTAGGCCCAACGTCTTCGACGTTGGTCCAACATTGCATAAAGTCATACAAATGTTTTGTGTTTACTGGGTGACAATACATTCGAGCTTGGGGGTCAAGCAGTTTCCAAATCCCCGCAGTAATACAGTCAGTTTGTTTGCAAGTAGGCGACCAAGTAGGGGCAAAAGACAAGGGCTTTGAATTATTACCTCATAGATGTCGCTCAAGTATATATGAACTTGCTGTGATTTGAGAACTTGCTCTTAATGAGGCTTTGGGTATGAAACGCATATTTAGTAATATTATGGAATAGGGCCTTAGCTTACCCACGGGCACTATTGCCTTCTGGGGGGGCGAATTTTGACAGTTGACTACACCTTTAAGTTCTTGTGTATATATATAGTGATCAGTGAGGGGTCTAGGTGCACTGATGGTGGGTGTTTGAGGTATATATGCGCCTGGAGGATAGTTTCTGGTATGCCTTTCAGGTTTTCTGTCTCTGTGATTCTATATTCCTTGCTGTGATGGATGTTATGTGATATACGTGTTCAATGTGAACACGTAGGGCTAGGTGTTTGAACACTGTTTTTTCCTATTATTATGCGGATATATATTATAATATACTACCAATGTGGATGACATGCGACGTGTATTTTGCTGAGGGATGGTTCCCCTTTTATTATCGCTGGAATTGGAACTTGTGTCCATCCAAGGTGGCACCCCAGCAAGCACGAGAAGTTAAACTAATTTTTGTTTAATGTTGGGCCTGCGTCGCAAACAATGGCCCAATATTGGCCCAAACCCTCATTTACTTATTTGTATATTTTGTAGCGTGGCTGCACAAATTTATGCTTCTAAACAAATGATGCTTCTAAACATACTATAGTAGACATTTATTTGGGGTTTATTGTACTGTTATAGCTGATTCTTTTGTACATGTAGTTTAACAATCGAGAATCATTGGTGACAATGCAAATACTAGCCGTATGTATATACACACCTTTATTTACCTCAGTGACTTGTAAATTTACACAGGAGAACAATGAAGCCGGCGACAAGATAGTGTCAATTAGTTTATATTGTGCTCCTTTAAGTCGCTGGCGTGACTATGAGAGAAACAGCTTGTCTGTTCTACAAAATACCTGTATTATGGCGTATGTTTGGTAAATAAAAGGGCAGTATTGACTATTCATGTTATAGCGCAGCCCTATGTCTGGTCAATGCAGTAACTACTGTCCATCAAACAGTGTCCTTATATATCCTTAGAACTTTAGAGCATAGTTCCTACTACTTTGATCAAAGAAATTTCACCGTATTGATTATTTAAAAACAGCCATAATTGCAATCCACCTTGTCATCCAAGCTGCAGACGGCACAGACGTTGTGCCAGCATTAAAGGGATATGTCCCATATCTGCCTGACTGTGACAATGGGGTGGTATTTTACACTGCTTCCAATTTGGTCAGTAATTGTGTCAGGCTATCAGGCCCTGTCTGTACTGCCCCCTTATCAGCCTGGATTACAGTCACGTGGATAGGGCTACTTGTCATTCAAATGCCACATTACTCACCCTTTGTCTTCTAGAGCATCATTATTAATAACACTTTTATTGTTATAATTTATCACAATTACGTAACATCAGAAATGTTTATGTATTATGCATATCTGCTAACATGCATGTTTTTATTTGCAAGTATTTATTGCATTTGATGAAGTTTTTTTATTCAAGACGGGTTGTTTTGTGTCCGAATTTAATTGGGAGCTCCTTACACGTAGATGGTTAACCCTTGAAGCGCTCAATTAAATAACTTAACTTTTCACCCACTTGAAGTTGTGTCTCGCTGCAGCGAACCACAACTTCAAGTGGATGAAAAATACTCATATTTGTTTAGTTTGAGATTAAATATTTGCGAGTCTTGGATGTTTATACACTGATTTCGCTCCCGAAACGGTGATTTAATAAGGCAATACAATGGATTGAAAAAACGACTTAAGCTTTTAATCCTTAAATTGCTGCTAATTGTTCTATAACAGTTACGTATTTAACTCTCCACATACACTAATTTTGAGATAACATCAGACGTTTGAATGACCAAATTAAGAAATCTGGATTCCTTTCCACGCTTAAAGCCAAACAATATTAACATTGTATTGAGATGTTAGATACCAGTTCACATTTTTAATAAAATCAATCTGTCTGTGTGAAAACACAAATTGTGCAGTTAAAAATATAGACACCATGCAAAAGATTACCGTAGGATGCAGGAACTGCATTATACAAAATTTCAATTTTTTTTTTTAAATTGCTCTGAGTATACTCTGGTGCTGATAGGGTTATTGTGGGGGTACAATAGTAGATATAGTTTATTATGTCTTGTAGTTGACGGGTTTGTACACGTGCTGTAGGCATGTTAATGACACTGGTTGATATGCACGGACAGAAAGTAAAGTATGAACTATCTGATCTCAATACAAACATCTAGACACTAACTCCTAGCTTTAAGTCTGCATCTATCATCTAGAACACATATACTGTAAATGTAGATATTTTAGCGACTCAGTTAAATGGTTATGAACGTTTGTATGCCCCTAATACTAATGATATATAATATATAACGATGTCTTTATTATCATGACAAATATTATTATATAAATTGTTGATTCAACGAGATATTCATTTTCTGGTTAATAGATTTAAAAAATGTTCAGATTTTGATGTAGATCTCCGTGGTATAAATTGAAAGTTGTATGTAGTCCACTGTATGAAGTCCGTAATAAATGCAAAAAAAAACTGGCCCAACTACATGTTTATTGCACAGACTATCGTATGACTATTATAAAAAAGGATTTCATTTTGTGGTTAAAAACATCAATATTTCAAGTATCTTCAGATTTAGATATAGATCTGGTATAATTGGTAGCTGTGTGGACTCGGGGAGTCTATAATAGTAGGGAATCTGTAATAGATGCCAGTAACACTGGCCCGGCACGTACATGTTTACCCCCGAGACATAAATACGGGGGATCACGATTATACTGGATCTGGGATTGTTTGCCTGGATCTCTGCCCTGCAAAGCCAAAAGGCAGTATCTGCTTACTTTACAAGTAAGAAGATACCGCCTTTTGGCTTTGTGCGACAGGATATATGCGCTGCAAAGCCAAAATGAAGTATCTCTTTACTTTACAATTAGGCAGATACTGCCTTTTGGCTTTGTAGATGTTAGTTTTTAAACTTGTATTGGGCGATATAAGAGCTGAAATCTGCATAGCCAAAATGCAGTATTTACTAGCACGTAAAATAAGCAGATACTGTCTTTTTAGCTCTGTGCGGCAGATCTTGGATCTGCAATTGTTTGATGTGATATCTGCCCTGCAAAGCAAAAAGGCAGTATCTGTTTACTTGTAAAGTAAGCAGATAATACTTTTTGAATTTGCCGGGATCAGTTTTCATCCACCACACACATAGTGAGTCTGTTGAGACTGGATCAGTTCGGGATCCGGCCGGGGCAGCTGCGGTCAAGCATTGACCACCTGACGCCCGCATCAAAGCATCCCCGTCGAGTCTGGGTTGTAGAGGATCCAGATTTCACAGGTATGCTGGCTAATCCCCCGGGGATCACCAACAGGTGTAGTCTGAGCATCCCACGTGATTAGAAGTATCCGGGATCACCGATCATCACACGTGATCCGCGTGTTGGGATGCCCTCAACATTCCTCAACGTCATTACAGAATATTCGGTGATCCAATGGCGCGTTTCGCAAGGGAAATCTGATTAACTTTAATTTATCACTAAAAAGATAAGATCATGTTTTCAATGATAAACCACTGTAAGTTAACCCTTTCAGCAGAATCTGACGTCTATGGACGTGAGAATCTGACGTATAAAGTCTATCCCCGCACTGAAAGAATATGCTATTTATAGTGGTCGAGAACCCTTAACATAGGTATTCAAATGAGCTGATAAAGACTAAGATCAAGATTAAGACTAAGATTTTTAATTATAAATGCCTGAGAGTTAACATTTCCTTTGTGAAACCAGCCCCTGGCAGCTCACAGCAGCAAGCAAGAAATATTAAACCAATGCTGTTTAATGTTGGAGACTGTGGACCGTCACCAAAACCACGCTTTCCTGGTCAGTTATCCAGGAGCCATCTCAATTCATGTAATCTGATGAACATTTGAAATTCATCGCAGAATTCTGCACTTGATGTCTCTGTCTCCCTGTCAGAATATCTAGGCAGTAAGTATTCACGACTACTGATATGGGAGCATACTGGTACAATAAGTTAGGTATTAATAAAGAGAACGATAATATGTAGTGCGCATGATTGAAGAAGAAGACAGACCTTCTGATCTCAAGAGACTGACGTGTACCTGTTGTAGCTGAGCTTACAACTAACATCAGTGTGGATAGATGCTCTTCTTCCTAGAATCTGTTGTCCATGGCATAGATTATTCTACACAATGGTGTCTTGTGGTTCAAGGGTGGCCATTTGTTGCGCATGCGTCCCGTCGTGTTCTCTGTTGTAATTTGTAGGGTCGCGGACCACCAATCAAGCCAGGCTGCCGAATTACACCGAAACAAGCCGAGAGGTTACGTAACCCACTCCTGTGATTGCCTAATAAAACAGAGGCGGCTAGCAAGCTGTGACCTCCAGGAACTGTTCTTACTCCCTCGTTTACTACTCAACCTTCTGAGTGCTATGGCCCCATCCCACTGGATATCTTAAGATTAATTTCAAGATTTCGCTTATACAAAATGTAGAAGTCCATGGTCTCATCTCTCTAAAATATTGAGAATATTTTAGCTCTCTCTCATTTCCATTAGAAAAGTTAGGAACAGCTTAACTTTTCTCATGGAAATGAGAGGAAGTTAACATATTCACAACCTTAATAATATAAATATTTTAGTGAGGTGAGGTCATAGATTTTACATTTTATATCACATGTAATATTCGTTCTAGTTGATAATATGGACTACAATTGTACTACTTGCCAGGAATTATAAGTTATACACATTTCTAATGCTTGTGGGGCGGGGGCCTTAGGGTAGTGGTTAGCACCGCTGCCTTTCACGCCAGAGTTCGGGGTTCGGTTCCCGGTCTCGACGGTTTCAAAGAAACAAAAAATGTTTCTTCCCCATCCACGTGTGAAAGTCAGTAATGTGGGGAGCCTCCGTGACCGAGAGGTAGCGTGCTCGGCCTCAGACCGCCAGGGCTCGAATTTCGAATCCTGTGTCTAGAGGACAGTGTCATCTCAATCATCTCACCATCCTCAGGCGGTTCTCCTGGCCCAGTTTAGCCTATATGTGCACAAAGGTGGCCTAAAGCCCGATTCATTTCATTTTTATTTCTAATGCTTGTGAACTTATACTAAACATATAACACTCGTGACACTAGCATTGTTGTGGTGACAATATTGTCAGATTGAAATGGTGTGTATAAAGTGAAGCCACCGGGGTGTTTAATTATGGGTTGTCTGTTTTGCTTTGGACATCAAATTGATGGCAAAAGTGAACCACCCTGTATGGCCGGCTGACTGACTACAAATATTTGTCCATACAATTTTACAAGTAAACTTGAGATATCTATATAAATGTGATTTCCGGCAATTAATTTCAGCGGAGAAACATTTGATATGATATCGCTTACAATTGGATGCATGAAGACGCGTCATAAAGTGGTGTGTGAGAAATCTCGCACGTTAGATAGGCAACATTACAGGTAGCGCTGACCAGGAAAGCTGATGACAACACCTCATACTTCCCCTACTCTACTCCCTGTAGGGGTCGAGGTGGACAACAATAGGTAAGGGGACCAGCCTGACACATCTACTTGTTACGTTCAGTACACATGTCACACTGTACATACCTACACACCACGAAACAATGAACCAATGCTGGTTTAATGTTGGCCCACCGTCTGCGACGCTGGCCCAACATTAAACCAGCATTGGTTCAAAATCTCGTAATTGTTGGGCTGGACAGAATACACGACAAAAACTGGCGCGACCTGAGACTAATGAGGTTGACGATCGTGTTGTCATTTAGATGATTGTTATTTGGGGTGTAGTTGAGGGGGGGGGGGGGTTAGGGGGGGAGGGCGTACAGGCTGTGGTACAAGCCAGAACACCGTCGTCCAAATGTGAACAGCAGTAGCTGCGTGCTTTTTCAAGTAAACAGTTACTGTTGTTTGTCTTTGTAGTTTATTCCAGGGGGCTGTACATAGCACTGGTCAGCATGGTCAGCGCTGGTTTATGTTTGTTTGAGGCTTGACCATCAGAGAGGGCACAGGTCACTTATATCCCTGATACCTGGCTGTATGTGTGGCTGTGTGAGTACATACCTGTGGCCGCTTAGCCACAGCTATCTAGTCTCAGCACAGCTTGATCTCCACAGACCGGGACAGGAGGGCTGGCGTCTACCTCATCCTTGTTTGCCCCGCCACATGACCTGAGACTGAGGATAGGGGAGGGCACATCTACCAGA
This sequence comes from Flabesymbios commensalis, assembly GCA_964017125.1. Taxonomy (NCBI): domain Eukaryota; kingdom Metazoa; phylum Annelida; class Polychaeta; order Terebellida; family Flabelligeridae; genus Flabesymbios; species Flabesymbios commensalis. The sequence continues at coordinate 68,750,743 of OZ024913.1, forward strand.
ACGCAACAGAGCCTGTTCTTGTGCAGATCCAGATATGCCCATCCACTCAACAACGGATCTGTCGGCGTCCATGAGAGGTCTGTGAATGTCTGCATTGATGGCCCTGCAGGCCTCTAGCAGGAGCAAACACAAGATAGCCCTACAAACTTCCAACAAGAGCAAAGCTATAGCCAGTCCTGTAAGCGTCCAGCAAGAGCTGAGACAAAAAGGGCAAAGACGAACCAGCCCTGGAGATCAGCAATAGCAAAGGCAAACAAGTCCTGCAGACCATTTTAGAAAAAAAAACATTAGGGAAAAACAGTCCAGCTATAGCAAAGACAAAAAGAGCAAAGACAAACCACACACTATACAGACCAGCAATAGCAAATACAACCAGTCCTACAAGCATCCAACAAGAGAAAAGACAAAAAGGACAAAGGCAAACCAGCCCTGCAGACCAGCAATAGCAAAGACAAGCCAATCCTGCAAGCGTCCAGCGAGAGCAAAGACAAAAAGAGCAAAGCCAAATGAACTACCCTACCGATTCAGCAACAGCCAAGACAAGCCCGCGCTGTTAGGTGTGCTGTGTGGCAGGTAGACGATCCTGGTACATCAAGTGTAACTCATCCGTCATCCCCACACTGGTACAGCTGATCCAGAGGGAATCATTCTCACCTGGATCACCAGACATCAACTGTTAGCACAGTCAGCAATACTTGCATTATACACAGGGACTGCTGCAGAAACAACACTATTATTACCAGATAACAAATCGAATAGTATACATGGAGTAAGCATTACACGCTAATACAGGAGTGTGACATCAAGATAAAGATACACTGTTATCTTACTTCTCTCTCACACAAGAGAAAGCTAGATTCTCACTGTGAACTCTAGTTTCAACTGTGTTATTTATTTGAAATTTAGACACGAAAACACAAGTGAGGATAGGCTTGGTCCCGTGGTTGTCACATTTACCTTGAGGATATACGCTGTTACCACATACTGGATGCAAACTTTTTCAAATTACGAAGGACGCCAGATATAATGTCTTGATAAGAACTCTTTGATAATACTGTGAATGTATATTATCAGATTTGCTGTGTGGTGGGCTTGTTGTAGCTGTACTGGAATATTAAGAGACTCTCCGGATATTATAAGAATCACTAACTAGGTGTTACAGGGACTGATCCAGGATGTATGTGGTGGTGGGAAGCCATCATGGTCACACCTCACAGCGGACTCAGCTCAACAACACAGACAGATACTTCTATCTGGCCAGGCATAAATACAAAACACTGTAAGTACTGAGTTGAAAAGACATAGCTAGAAACCATTGTAAATACAGACACATAGGCATAACTACTACAAAACACCGTGAGTACATGTATCCACATAGGGGGGGGGGGGTGTCTCTTACGTTTATTTGTTTACTCTTATTTCTTAGTTTTCACATGTTATTGTCTAACAAAAAAACACTGTAGCAAAAATTAACCTATAAAGCATCATTCATTCATTCATTCATTCATTCATTCATTCATTCATTCATTCATTCATCATCTTAAATGTGCAAAATTGAAATGACTAAGTTTCCAAACTCAATTAAACTGATTGATTCATATCATCTCCTCTAAAAGAGTACAGTATTATCATGATTATTATGCCACGTAAAGATGAAATTTGGTGGATATGTGCATGGCCTGAGTTCGATTCCCGATGTAACGACTCGTGTAAATTCCTACCGTTTTCACTTCAGAAATGTACAGTCAACCGCATAAAAGATAAACGTGTCAACAATTGCCTGAATACCTTAAAAGAGTGGATTATATCTTATATATAATTTACATTGATGAAGACAATCTGTGCTAGAACATAACTTGTATATGCTATAAAATGAGGATAAACCAGCTGCATGCGGATCAATCCATGCAATCTGTGGGCAGCTAGGATCGTTTATACGTTTGCAAGAAGCACGTTTCCGTCAAGCGAAATATCACTGACATAGATCAAGCAGTTTATGGTAGATGCTCAGTTAAAACCCTTTCAGGCCTGAATTTACCATTGTCATCTTCATCCACTACAAGTCGAGAAGTGCTGCCGCAATTCTCGACTTGTAGTGGATGGAGATGATTTGAAGTGGGTGAGAAATTAAAGAAAATTACCACGTATTGGTAAACCAGTTTAATGGAAATTTTTCCTTATAAAACCCTTGGTTGTAGGAAAATTAAGTCTGTTTTCAGGGATGTAAAATGATACTTTATTGCATCGTGAGGGCTTAAAGGGTTAGGTTTAATCAAATAATTAAACCCTTTCACCGCCGTTCAAATTGCAGGTACTGGGAATGAAATATGTGTTTAAAAACATCAAGATTTGCAAATGTTTGTTCTCAACTTACACAGGTATGAGCAATTTTCATCCACTTGAAGTTGTGGGTCGCGGTAGCGAGACACAACGTCAAGTGAGAGACAATTTAAAAATTTTATAATGTAACGCTTTAAGAGCTGAGCTGGGAGATGTATTTTTCCCCTAAATATAAATATTTTTCGTCATTTGAAGCTGGAAATTGTGTGAGCACTTCCAGCTTTAACCCTTTCAAGTCTGAATTTACCATTGTCATCTTAATTCACTACAAGTCGCGGATTGCTGTCGCGATTCTCGACTTGTAGTGGATGGAGATGATTTGAAGTGAGTGAAAAATTAAAGAAAATTGCCATGTATCATGTGTATTGGCAAACCAGTTTCAGGGAAAGTTTCATTCAAAAACCCTTGGTTGTAGGAAAATTAAGTCTGTTTTCAGGGATGTAAAATGATAATTTAATGCATCGTAAAGGGTTAATTAAATGAATGAAAAACAGACACAAATCACAAGGGTTAGTAATATTACAGTATGGTGGTTGACGTGTAGTCTTTATGATATTTCTATTTATTCCTCCCCATGTAAACATGTGATATCTACCACATGTCTGTTGACATATGACCTTTGATGAACTGTGGCCTGTAGCGGATCAGCAAACACAAGACGTTGAGCCAATAGTGTTTAAATGCTGGGCCAACGTCACATACGTTGGGCCAACATTATAATAACATTGGGTGTCAGGGGGGTTATACTGCTGGTGTCATCTGGAGAGACTGTCATGTGACAGCTTGTCAGTATCTATTCATTCCCAGTCTCAATGGGAGTACTGTTTTCAACGTCATCCAGCATTGGTTGAATGCCAGACCAACATTAAAGACGTTGCCATGGCATTCAGACAACACTGGTATGGTTGTAGCAATAGGGATGACTGAACATTGGGTAGCTTAGGGGTGGATGGTAGGCACCGCTTCATCAACTAAACTCTTCATTATCGTTAACCACTCCGGTGCAAGAACTGACATTTATACCACTGTATACAGTCAGATAAATCTCTAGACTTTATAAAAAAGACGATTGTTTATCAGCCGAATTATAATTATTTGAATCCTAAATTGCGTATCAAGATTAAAGCCGTGTCAAATAAACAGAAACTTGTTCTAGTGAAACTTTATTATTCGTCCTACTACTTTATCAGATAATGAGAGATATATAACTGGACTCATGTGGTTTGAGAGAGAAGAGACACATTATTCACTTCTTAATTATCAGGTCAAGATCTTCAAAAATCCTGACATCTACAGGGAATGTTTTGTAACTCACCCCAGTACATGTTTACAGTCAGGGTATTTCAGCGACAAACAATTATTATTGGAAAATTCTTAGTTTGAACTTTGTCCTGATTTTCCTGTTCGTCCTGTCAGACATACATAGTTAGTCAGGGTATATCCCAGCTAGCACGAGACGTTCACCCAATGTTGGTTTAATATTAGGCCAGCGTCGAAGACGATGGTCCAACAATAAAGCAGCGTTAGGTCAATGTTTCGTCACGCATGTAGAGTTACCATTCATAGCACGGCATGGCAAACATCAGCAATAACCTGTGGCAATTAGTATCTCAGTGGGACACTCCCAGTGGGACAGCAACACTTACAGTACCGGAGTTAACCTTTTGTCTGCCAGGAAATTCCCTTACATTTTAACCATTATGAGGTGCGAATTGCTCACGAAATTCTTACAAAGCAGTAAATTAACATTATCCAGTTTTATGAAATAAGCAAGTCTAATATCGTCACACTAAGACAAAAACGGTCCAAGTTTGTTTGCATTTTACCCAAAATGCCGACAAATAACTTAGGGGACTACTGTACCATGTGTACTGATACACAATCATAATGTTGAATTCACTAGCATTTGTTCTGTTTCATGACAGTATAGTTATATACCCCCCCCCCCCTTCCATGTGCTTAGTCACTGTCTGACAGTCACATTTTTCACGGATGCTGCACGCTGTTACATCAAATTGTCCATCATTATTTAAAACATCGAATTGTGCGTGTGTCTGTGCACGTACCATTACATGAATGTCACATAGATTGCTACCCAGCAAATACAAGACGTTGAATCAATATAGTTTTAATGTTGGCCCACCGCCTACGATGCTGTGCCAACTTTGGTACGATGTGTTTGCATGGTACTTACCATTTGTCTTACGTACCATTACATTAATGGTTCTCATCAATACATTTATTCTGTGTACCATTGTCATCGCATGGATGCTTAGTACCGTTACAATAATTCTTGTATTACGTACCCTTTCAATAATGCCATGTACCACCACATTTGATGCTGTGTATCATTTGCGCAGCGTACCATTACATTGGTGCTGCTTCCCAATACATCTATGCTGCGTACCATGACATTGATGCTTCGTACCGTTACATTTGTATTACGTACCATTAAAATAATGTCATGTGTCATTACATTTGTGCTACGTACCATACCATAGATGTTACGTACCATTACATTCATGTTGCGTACCTGCCGTACCAATCTGTTCACTATATTTGTATCTCGTACCATTATATTGGTAATACCAGAAATACATATTTCTGGTATTACGGATCATTACATTTGTGCTTTATATATATTGGTGCTTCGTACCATTACAGCCAAGATTATGATAGTTTCTACATTTAGACATGTTAAATGTATACTGTGTATAATGTGCACGTTTTAAAATAATAATGTCTTTTTTTACCTAAGTAAAGTCCAGCTATGTTTGGTCAAGTATATGTAAGGATGACTTGAAACACTGTTTTGCTAAAATATGAAAATTATAACAACATTCATTTTGTTCTCACTTTCATATTTTAGCGAAACAGTGTCAAAATGTAGCTGGAATTCACTTCAGCAAGAAAACACGTTATTCGTTAATTACTACACGTGAAGTTTATACGATAAGTTACGCGAGTAATTGATTACGCTGCTACTGCTGTCTGCCTTTCATGGCAGTATTGTCGACTGTTCTTTATAAATCGTACAATTATTGATAATGCATGACAATTCGCACGAGTGGTTTGACATTTCGCAGGCTGTCCCCAGGCCTCCCTGACACGTGTGTTCATGAAGGAGGTATCTGGTAGTGCCTGGTATCACTATAATCCATTATAATGCTTTCTCACGTACCTAACTCTCCCTGTCATAATGCATCCATGACGGAGAACTTCTGGTAGGCAGGAAGGCCTCAACTGCCAGATTTACCCTCCCACCAACCAGCGATTTTTTCTTATTTTCATTCACTTTGAGGTGTGAATTGCTGGCGCAATTCCCACCTCGAGGTGAATGAAAATGACTTGGTTTTATAGAACACATAACAAATTATAATACATCTAAATTAATCACAGAAATGCTTTTTATAATGGATTATACAACATTGATTCCTACCCACCAAACACCAACACGTTGAACCAATGCTGTTTTAATGTTGACCCACCGTCACCGTATTTTACAAACACATTGGAAGATTTGTGAAGCAAATAAATGTAACTTGACTTGACTTTACTCAATGCATTTTATTTAAGTCCAGATGTGCTTGTTATAATGGATTATACAATTGTTTCACTGAATTTTTTTTATTTTCAATATGTCACGTGGTGCATTGGTTAGACGATGGAACTTTATATACATGATATAGGGGGTCAATGGGCGAAACTCCCTAAATATAACAATCTAGCCATGTGTCATTCTATGCTTACGTGGATTGACTCATAGCTAGCTAGATTTGTTGATATTTTAAATATTTCCATGATCACACAACATCTTGAAGGTATTAGAGTTATGGGTATATTATGGAGATCTACACCTGCAGATTGATAGTAGCCTGGGATCTGTTAGCTGTTAGAGTGACAGTTATTACCGCTTGGTGTCAGGTGAAAGAAATATCGCCTATTAATCTTGAGTTATACTGTTATCAGGGGTTATATGGAAGCATGATTTGGAGTTCATAATAAACGTGATTTATAAACCCAAATTTTGTATTATGATAAGAAAATCAATATTGCACAGGTACGTTTGTGACTGTCAATAGTTGTAAATATTGAAGAAATATTTCAGATTTTCTAAAATGATTTTCCGAAGGCCACTTGGTGAATTTTTCTAAGTTAAGTTTTCCGTGATACACGACATACATGTTTGGTTTGCATAGCTTTACGGAAATGTTTATCGTTGCTACATAGAATTGATTTTCAAAAAGCTTAGAATTTATAAGTCGATTAAAACTCTTAACGACCAGAATTGTTTAGTGACAAGTCAGTCTAACACGTTTCATGAATACGAGATTAGATGAGTTATTGATCTGAACGAAGGACAAAAACAACTTTTTTTCCTCTGTACCCGTTATTATTACGAAAAACAAGACTACATAATATAGCGAATCAACGCTGGGCCAACTCCGTAGGACGTTGCCAAACGTTGATCCGTTATCCACCAGGAGACGACAGTGTGATGTGAGTTTGATCATTGCCATGTGAGACACGGGTTTCATTATAGTGCCACGCCCTGAAACATTACTTCTCGATGATGGTGTCATCTAGGGGCTGCACCTATGTAACCGTCAAAATAAGAACATGTGTTGCACATCTAGCCAAATGGATTACATCACTGACTGCAGTATATTTTTGGTGTCTAGTTAGCATGGTTGAGATCATCTTCTTGCGTGAGGTTGAAAATACAAGAATGTAAACATGATATGCAAACGGTGTTACACCGTTTGCATATCATGTTTACATTCTTACTTTGGATTTGAGTGCGATATGGCAAAATGTAGCACTCGATAAATTACTTGTTTTGTATTCTCCATACCCCTCTGAAAATTGAACAGCATTTGTATTTGTACACACGATAAAATTGATAAGCTAATACACAGAACTGTCATTGATTTAACACACCTAATGCGATATAAGCTGATATAAATACAAATGTCATAGTTAAAACAATTGCAGAGAATGTGAAGAGCAGAAGAGTGACTACTTTCGAAATTTGAATCGTCTAAAAAAAGACTCTTAAACTTCTTACTTGACACTGAACCATGTCCCGGTTGGTGCTCCAAACCCCCGTTGTGTTATCCTGTCCTACATGAAACATGACACATGTCACGAAACTTTAATTTTCCTTTTAAAAAAATAACTAGTGTAGTGTAGGCCTAAACATTATACATCAGACTGTATTATCAGACCACTCACAAACTTGCCTGTTTATGAAATATCGTCCTAGGTGTTACTACATGTTATATCTGATTTTGTGACCACATACATGCTTATGTTGTTATTAAGATGAATACATTTGAAGAGGAAATTGCGTGTTTCTTCAACTACAGTCACTTTATATGAAATGAACTTCTACAATCATTATCAATTGCCGGGCCAACATTATGCGATATTAACCAACGTTACATGAATGTCTCACTCCAGCTAAGATATCTTTTTCTGCCCAATCACAGCCTGTCTGTTCGTCAACTGTTCCCTGTGATTATAACATTTGAAAACGCAGCGGGTGTTCTGAACCACGTAATACAACCTCTATTTGAAGTGATACTACGTTATATAGTGAAATTCCAGCAGAAGAAAGCGAAGACGGAATTGTATAGCCTATATATTTAGTAACACTCCCTTGGGATATGTCGTTGACAACCTATCATTGACGGCGCCTCTCACTAAAGACAACACTGTGAACTGAACATTAACATTTCACATGATTAATTACCACGGGTCGCATGCTAGTTTAACCCCCCCCCCCCCCCGAATTAAAGGGGTGTACGTTCCACTTGATATAGTGGCAGATAGTCCGTTTAAGCACGGGGAGCGATTTAAAGGAACTATTTATGATCAGTTTTGCAATTTTTTCCAAAGTAGTGTAATGGAGGAATTAACGCATCATTAGATGTGATCGAGGTCACATGGTAACATATATTTAAATTTCTAAAGTTACCATGACAACTGGGGTTGTGAGAGCCCCAGGGGATGTGACAGGTCACAGATCACGTGGGGGGGTGGGGGGGCAGGAAACCTAAACTTAACACCCCGTGATTTACAGTAACACAGAAATTACTGTTAAACTTTAACCCTCTGTGTCCTTGAATGACATTTTTGTAAGATCACAAATAATTATGACGTGACTAGATTGTGAGAAAGTTTGTTAGGGCCAGTTGTGTCCGCCAGGCACAGGAAATGTGCAAAAACAAAAGTCCGCCATAAACGCAAACAAATATGTCCGCCACAAGATATGTCCGCAAAAAAATACAAATCTTGTGGTGGACATTTCTTTTTGCGTTTGTTGCGGACATATTTTATGCCGGTTATTTCTGTTAAGGTTCTTGTCTGACACAACTGGCCCTAACAAGGCCCACCTGAATCACAAAGGCAAGCCTCGGCACTGCTTACTTTACAAGTAGAAAGTTATTGCTGTTCACCTTTGTATTTTAGCTTTCTAGCATACCTGATCTCATACGGGGACTTAGTAAAAGTACATGAGAGCAAATGAAGTTATATTGTAAAAACAAAACTACTCATACGAGCAAACAAAACAATTGACCAAATGACAGGTATTCGAATAATTATCAATAAAATAACGTTTCATATAGATTATTAAACCAGAGAAACTGTGTGTAAATAATTTATCTTTTATATGAGGGCAACTGTTAATAGTAGTTACAATACGATATGCAATACATTTTTTACAAATTCTTTTTTAATTCGAAAATCGATATATAGATCATTGCTTATGGTGTAGTGATTATGTGGATTTTGATAAAATATCAATGGTAGAAAATAAGAAGGTAACTTTGCATTAAGGTACCGATAATAAAATTTTACCATGTCTTCGAATTTAATCGTAGAGAGTTGTTTTAATAAAGGTTCTGAATGAGCGAAAAGCTTACTAAACGTACTAAAACCTTTAAAAAAAATTCTGCAGCAAGGAAACCTTATTTTGATGATCACCCCAAGCCAAAAAGCAGTATGTCATGTGAGGTAAAATTAGAGAATTATATAACAGAACTAAAATATCAGTTGGCAATGTATGTCTTAATATCATAAATAATCCTATGGAACGTGATATTTTACTAGCAATATAGTTGACATGAGAATTCCATTTCAAATTCTTGTTAATTATCAGAGCCGTAGACTCATGACATAGGTATTTAAATGAAGCTGAAAGAGCTAACTAAGCTATTTATGATTTCAAATTGGGAAAATCCTTTGGTCTCCATGGTTTATACAGAATATTTAAGAATTGTAAGTGTTAAGAGAGATCTTATCTTAGATTTCTATTTCTTAGTAGTTGTGAACAAGGATTTATGTCGTGCCATATATGAATTTAATGTTCATGGGCTCACTTTGCTTTCACTCCGGTCCATTTAGTACCTGACGCCTCGAAGCTTTCAGCTTTAATAGATCTCTTATCACATTTATTGCAGTTCTTCTAGTTGTTTGCTAAAGATAACATATCAAGTCGCTATAGTGTGGGTCTCCGTTAAAGACCATGCCTAGAATACTTATATATCTAGCAAACGTGAAATATTCTCTCAATGCTGTTTTAATGTTGGCCAGCATCTTAGAAAGTGGGCCAACATTAAAACAGCATTGGTTTAAAGTCTCACGTTTGCTGGGATTGTGATTTAGCTGTCACTACTGTGGCAATATCGCATCAAGCACGGGACTTTGACCCGGTGTTGGGTTAATGGTGGGCCAGCGTCGCAGACGATGGGCCAATATTAACCCAACATTGGGTCAACGTCTCGTATTTTTATTCTTGAGGAATGTTGCAACCCTTTGCTCTAAGTCTGTTTCATTGGTTAGGTATTAAAGATAAACATTTGGGTATAAAATGGAATCTATATGGATGTTTGCATGGGGTAAAACTCAATGACTTTCGAAATACAATATTTTTACCTTTTTGTATACCTCTATTTCTATTTCTTTGAAGCTGGAACTGTTATTGAAGGCAATATTAATGTAACATGATATAGGGTTTAATGCGTTAAGCCCATACGACACGGGTCAATTTGTGGTCAAGTTCTCTGGTCAGCTCTTGAGTTTATGAGGTGACCACGGCTGGACATGCGTCTCTTCGTTGTGAACTTTGGGTGACGGACAAGAGCTGGCGTTATGAGTGGTGGGCGGGGGGGGGGGGGGTGGTGGCTTATAGGATCATGTTTATATTTACACATTCATCCCCATGTTTCTCGTAGTGATAGCATCTGCTTGCACCAAGAAGGTTTTGTAGAACCCCTTTGCTTGCTTTCATGCACCATATCGCCATTTTTTGCAGCAAGCACACACAGATGTGCTAAAGCTGTACCATATGTACTGGATTCATTTTTGACAGTAATTGGATAACAGAGACCAGAATTGCACATCAGAAAGCATATATCAAAGACAAGAGAAATGCCTTATCCATCAGTTGTGTAGATAAGAAAAGTGTTGATTGGGAAATGTGATTTTATCAGTGACAAGTATAAATAAAACCACCTATCCCACACCTCAACATGGAGTAGAAAGTGTACATTGATGGTAGGCCTACATTCGCTCCAGTTTGATTTCCCGATGTTACTGCCACTTAATAAATGCAAATATAATTATGTATTCCTACATAATTCAAATTATTCACCATTCAATAAGAAGTAGATTCAATGAAGAGCCTGGAAATGATTTTTATTTTTAACGTGCTAATGACATGTTGTGACACTCGATTGCCGGCCCCGATGGCTCATTCCGCTCGACTCATTCGGTACTGGCCTAAATACAACAGGGAAGTATGTGATGCAGATGATCTAGAGTTCCATGCCTGATGCTCCTCAGGACAATACTGGACTGTCCTGGACTCCTGCTGCCAGCGGGAGATGTTTGTTTGAAGGTGTCAATGGGAAGTCCACCGGAGGAAGTCATACGCACGTGCGTCTGCTGACACGCCGATCAGTTGTGGATCTAATGCTATTCTAATGCTGGTACACCAACATTAGACCAATGGCTTAACGTATCTTATTTACAGAAAATATATGGATCCAATGCTGGCGAAATGTGGTCCGCCAACATTACGCCAACAGTGGCTTAACATATCTTATTTACAGGACTTATATCAGGCCTATATGGATCAAATGTTGGCTTAATGTTGGGCCATCGTCTACGACGCTGGACCAACATTAAGCCAACTAATCCAGTGCGGACTCGCATCACTGATATCACCTGGCACACTGCGGATACACGTGAGTCTACGTGATGTCTGACCTTCATGTCAGCCTACGTGTCTACTACGTGACGTATTCACCATGCTCACGGATACCCAGCAAACACGAAAGTTGATCCAATGCTGATTCAATATTGGGCCAGCGTCGCAGACGGTGGACCAATATTAAATCAGCATTGGGTTATTGTATTTTGTTATATACGACCATTATAAATTGTCTACGGCCATTTTAATTTTTTTCAATTCTTTCAGTGCGGGTACCGTCAATAGACGTCAGAATTTGACGTCTATTGACGGTCCTCGCGCTGAAAGGGTTAAAATATAATAACTATTGATGTGACGATTTTCTTCTCTAGTAGTTACAGGGTTGATAGGTGTTAAATACGTAAAAAACACTTTGTAAATTGTTGACATGGCTCGCTTTCTTCGACTAAAAACTACTAAACAGTGAACATATGTGAGCATTGTGAAGCTAACCATAAAACTGGTATGGTCGTCTAGTGTTTGCTGGTCATGTCAATCTTCAGCAGCAAGTTTAAAAAGTGTGTTTTCACACTTTCCCCGTGTTCCAAACCCTATGAAAACAATAGCAAACATTAGTATTTGGATTGAAGAAATACCAGATTTTCTTTGAGTTCACATCATAATCATGATAATCGCATGATGCATAATGTTTATTATCTTTATAGCTAGATGGCGATTCATAATAAATAACATTACGCCAATCACATAAACATGATGTTCAGTTGATGTTCAGTTTAGGTATAAAGTGGCGTTACACAGACCTAAGTTCTACAGTATTATGCACGTCCACCGCCCCAGGCACAACAAGGGACACGGAGTTTTCATGAGTTAGTGATTCTCTCCCTTGGTCGCAGCAAGAAATTCCTTGGTCACAGTTACATGCTAAGCTGACGTTTTCACACCTGAGCGCAAACCACAACAAACCCACGCACGTGGTGACCGACATTGACAGACCGCCTGGACACATTGAGACGGACAACCAGACTCTAGGTTACACTGCAGGATTCTGTGTATACCATGTGCAGGAGACGCTAATATCTGTTGTGATTGTGTGATATATACGGGGTGTGTTGTGGGTGTATTTACGTAGCCCCGTCGAGTCTTGTTTGTGGAGAAGGATAATGAATTTACTCTGAGGTCATCCCAGAAAAGATCACTGATGGTTCATCTTTTGCACAACGTTGGAAACGATGCGGCAACGCTTCTCCAATATTGGTCCATCGTCTAGGATTTATTGTCACCTCACTTTCACAGTGGTGACCAAGGATTCCATGATTCTTGTTCACACTCGCCATGCTCTGAATAATAGACCAATCTGATTCTATTTTCTTTGATGTGATCCACTTTAATCTGTAAACACAATGTTACATCCCGATTGTGTACTTTGTAATCGAACATAAACAGATAAATAATAATAATAATAATTAAGTTCTTATATAGCGCTACACAAAACACATGACATATTATCTGGTGCTCTGTACAATAAACTACACTCGGAAGCACTATGAATAATACTGTTCGAACAAATATGTTTTCAGTTTGACCTTGAACCGGTCATATACAGGAACTGTTTTTATGTTTTCCGGCAGACTGTTACACCACTCCGCTCCTAAAACACTCGATGAGCGAGCAGCAAATGTCTTTCTGTTGGTTTTAGGGACATCCAAATGGTATAAAGAGGCAGCTGATCTTAGATGCTGTATTGAGGATTTGATTTTAAACATCTCCTGTAGATAAACAGGTGATGTTTTGGACACAACACTTTTATAAATTAATGTGAGTGCCTTATACTTCACACGTTGTCTGATGGGGAGCCAATGCAAAGAACGCATACATTCTGTCGAACTGTCATATTTTCTTTTATTCAACACTAACTTAGCAGCCATATTTTGTATTCTTTGCAGTTTTTTAATCTGATATTTTGGAAGGCCCATAAAAAGTACATTGGCATAGTCAAGATGTCAGATGACATGACCTAGTACTAAACTGTGACATGCGTCTTTAGTGAGAAAACGTCTGATGTGAAATAGACGGTTAATCATCTGATCATAACAATCCTACATTTGTTTGTGATATGTTCTTTTATTGAGAGCACTGAGTCAAGATGGACACCCAGGTACTTGACACATGGCGATCTTTCTATGATGCTATTATTGATGTCAATTCCATAATCACCGACCTTTTCCATATGATGTCTAGAAGCGAATGCTGCGAATTCCGTTTTGCTGTTAATCTATTGGAATCCATCCATCCATCCATCCATCCATTCACGTCATTCATACATTGACTAAGGTCCGCTTTGACATAGACCTCACCAAGTTTGTCATTGGCTTGATAACTCTTTTTTTTATCCCATGATCATCTGCATATCCATGAATATCGATGTCTGATGGAATGACATCCTGAAGAGTACTTGCGTAGTAAGTATAGAGACTGGGTCCCGCAATGGAGCCTTGTGGGACCGAAAATGTAAGCTCACGTGGTGTTGAATATGCATCTTGAATGCTTATTTTGCAAAAGCGTGGACTCAAATAACTAGCGAACCAGTCGTTTACCATCCCACCCATTCCATATCTCTTATTCAGAACCTCTAGGAACACTGAGTGGTCAACAGTGTCGAATGCTGCGCTTAGATCTAGTGAGCACATAAGTCTGATTTTTTGATGTTCCATGTTCCATAATATATCATTCATGAGCTTAGCTAAGGCCGTTTCACAGCTGTGTCCTGCGCGATATGCAGATTGATATCCAGGCAGTAATCCCCATTTATAGCTACGAGTGTCAATCTGGTGGAGAGCTGCTTTTTCAAGCAACTTCGACAAAAAACTGAATTTACTGACTGGACGATAATTAGATGAAATAAGTTCAAGGCCTGTCTTTTTTGGAATGGGTCTAATTATGGATGTTTTCCACTTGAGTGAAAAACTGCTAAAGAAACGTCATTCTTCTTCTAAATTACCACTGATTATGTAATCTGGTAATTTACTCTAAACAATATGTTCCTTAGCCTTTAAAGCGTTCAATTAAATATTTTTAATTTTCACCCACTTGAAGTTGTGTCTCGCTACCGCGATCCACAACCTCAAGTGGGTGAAAATTACTCATATTTGTTTAATTTGAAACCAAAAATTTGCAAATCTTGTTATTTAAACACTCATTTCATTCCCAATAACAGTGATTGGATCGGCCAATAAAACAAACTATATAAAAACGGCTATAGGTGTGCTTTTAAGGGACAACAATCCCTAGGTATATCATGGTAGGCTCTATATAGAGCCTGGTGAGAGCCTTTGACAACAATCCCTAGGTATATCATGGTAGGCCCTATATAGAGCCTGGTGAGAGCCTTTGACAACAATCCTATGTGACGTACTTACAATGATCGCGAAGAAACTTCACCGTGTGGCTGGTTGACTGGTTCACTGAACGTTCTAATGAAGATAATTATTTGAGATTGACAGATGAATGTCACATCTCGGCGGGTATCCATGCTAGCTTTACAAGTGTTACACTCCGTGGCGTTTCTAGCTGTATGTCAATTAGCAGTGACACCTGGTAGAATACTTGGTACTGCCGTACGTCACTGCCACTTAACTCTGTGGGTGACAAACTCCAGGCCCATATATATTAACCCTTAACCCTTTAAGCCCTCAAGATGCATTAAAGCATCATTTTACATCCCTGAAAACAGACTTAATTTTCCTACAATTAGGGATTTTAGAACGAAAATTTCCATGAAACTGGTTTACCAATACATAGTAATTTTCTTTAATTTTTAAACCACATTAAATCATCTGTCGCAATTCTCAACTTGTAGTGGCTGAAGATGACAATGTAAAATCAGGCTTGAAAGGGTTAAAACGCTGAAATTTAATTATGAAAATCATGGAGGCCAAAGGGGAATTTTCATACTCTGACTCAGACTGTGACCATTATCAGCTTTATTCAACTTGAATGGGACTGACATGTAGTGTCAGCCGAATTCAAGGTGATAAATCAGTCCATTCAATTTGAAATCATCATAAATGTCTTAATTAGTCAGCTCTTTACGCTTCATTTGAATACCAATGTCAGGGAGCCACCATTAGATTCCCAGGGGGGGAGGGGGGGCAGGAGTATTTGTCGCGGGCAAATTATTTATTTCAACCGGGCTCGGCGGCGCGCTGAAAATTTCACATTTTGTTACATGTTTATATGGAACAGTTATTAAATTAAATTATTTATTTCACGCAGAGTCCGCCCGAAATTATTTATTTAAAAAATACTCCTGCCCCCCCCCCCCCCCTGGGAATCTAATGGTGGCCCCCTTATGGGTCTACGGGTCTATTTTTTACTCCCACAGTGCGGGAATCGACATTAGAGGTCAGATTCTGACCTCTAACGTCGATCGCCGCGCTGTAAGGGTTAAACAGGAGATGGTCACACTATGTTGGTTTGATGTTGGGCCAGTGTCGTGGACAGTGGCCCAACATTAACCCTTAACACGTTGAGCACGACTATAATAGTTTTTAATCCGATTCATTAGCCGATCAAATCACTGAGAACGAAATAAGCGTTTAAACATCAAGATTTACGTGATTTACAAATGCTTGATCTCAAATTAAATAAATTTGTAATTTTCACCAACTGTGGGTCGCGGAAACGAGACACAACTTCAATTGGGTGAAAATTGGGTTATTTAATTTCGCGGTTGAAGAGTTAAAACAACGTTGGGTCTCTGTCTCTTGCATATATACATCTGATACATATCCCAGCGGACTGGAGCCGTTGGCCCGATGTTGTTT
Organism: Flabesymbios commensalis; assembly: GCA_964017125.1. Lineage (NCBI taxonomy): Eukaryota > Metazoa > Annelida > Polychaeta > Terebellida > Flabelligeridae > Flabesymbios > Flabesymbios commensalis. The sequence continues at coordinate 68,767,126 of OZ024913.1, forward strand.
TAATGTTTGCCCGGCGTCTTAGACGGTGGCCCAATAAAAAACAACATTAGATCAACGTCTTGTGTATGCTGGTATAGCATTGTGGAAACAAGGTCACTCAAATATGAAGGTGGAATATTCCACACAAGGGAAGATATCATTCTCAAATCAGATTCTATCAGTGTCCAGATGTTTCTGGTGTTGCTTGGAACTCAGAGATAATGGGTTCAAATCTCGGTCGGGTCGGATGTTTTTCATCGAGGCTGTGCATACACAGTGCTCCAAACTGCTCAAAGGTCCGAGGTGTGCAGTGCTTTGAATGGCTTTTTATACCTTAAAGGCATTCTTCTGTCGCGATATTGCCATGATTGTGCAGAGAGCGACATAAAGGAATATTCACTCTTAAAGTTCAATAATAAAGTTCAATAATATCTTCAATTATGCAGGCTTTTTTACCATATTTTTGTTGCGATTTTTCTGGCATAATAATTTGTGTAAAGCATAAGACAACACAGATTATAACAAAAAAAACAGTAATGTATCCTTGCCGATAAGTAGGTATCGTCTAGGTATTATGGCCTGAGGCAATTACTTGTGTGTGCGGCCACCCTGTCTACAAGCACCAGCTCTGTTTTCTTTCTGACACATATCTCACGCTTATTCTCTCCATAAAGCAACGTACACCGTTTTGAATAGTTTTTGTACAAACAGCTGTGTACACGTGCTTTGTCCAATCCAGACTGCAGGATTATTTCTAAAGTATATGACATTCGACAGGACCTGTTTTAAAACAGCTGGCGAAGTGAACAGGGGAATTCCCTTACTGTTTTTTAGATATCCTTGACATAATTACTTTTTGAGTTTATTAGTCATTATAGTATTTTAAATCTTTCGAGACAAAGTATTAACTTTGAGCTATGTGTATAGAGCATTGCGCAAAATAATGTTTGTTGATTTATATGTATTATCTGTTTGTTGATTTAACAAAAAAAATAGCAAAGCATTATTCTGCAGCTAGTGTTTATTGATTTAACTTGATGACTTAGCAAGAAATTATTCTGCAGATAACAATATACAGACACAATGATATTTTAAATATCATTGTATCAATGTCTCTTTTTTTTGCTGAGATTTATCCTCTTTTTTCATCTGAAGTTAACCAGGGAGGTTACCATATATAACCTCCTTGGTTAAGTGTACCAGCCTATGCCCTGTCATATGTACTATGGACTTTCAAGTTTAGGGACGCATCATATCCTATGTATGGGGGTAGCATCTTACTTTCAGTTCTGGAATATTTTAGTCCGATTACGTATCGGCAAGGATACATTACTGGTTTTCAGTTATAATTTGTGTTGTCTTATTTTTGAATATTATATGATTTACACAAATTATTATGCCGAACAAATTGCAACAAAAAATTTGCGTGACGCTGACATATTTTCGCGTCAACTTAAAAACAGTTTTTTCTCTAAAATATTTTATTTTCACATGAAAATTACCATGGCTATATTTCTCCCTCGAACCATTCATTAACTGCAGGAGAGGGTTCACAAAAGCATGTTCTTCGGTGAGTCTCCCACAACATGTATTCGTTTTGAAGGATCATTCAACTTTTTTCTCAATTTTTTTTTTTTTTTTTTTAACTACACCCCCCCTCCCCCAGATATCAGCTGGTGCGTCCCTTACAACACAGACACCAGATCTCAGGCTGTCAGGACATACATTGAAATGAAGCAGGACGCGGAATTACTGACATCGCACCATGCGTTTTGCCAAGTCGTCTGTCAGTTTTTCTCAGCAAAACTGGTGGTAGTTTTTCGCCGACTTCCTCTGCCAAATTGGTCGTGGAATAGCATTCATTGATGTCAACTGCTGCCAAACTGACTGGGGACATTTGATGGTTTATTCCCCTGTTTTGAATGTTTTTGCCGGCTTGACGACACTAGCTGTGATATCGGATAGGGGGTGATTTAGATTTTGTGGAATGCGACAGTCCCAGCAAGCACGAGACATTCACCCAATGTTGGCACAATAATGGGCCACCGTCTGCGACGCTGTCCCACAATTGTGCCAACATTGGCTGAATGCTGCAGTGATGGCCCGAGGGCGTAGTGCTCGTGTGCTTTATGGCATAATGACCTGTATAGTGTGACATCAAGGCAATACATCGTATGTACACAGGACATAACCACATATCTACACACTGAAAATGAAAGGTTCTTTCAAAAGATATTCCCAGTTAATTTGAATGTGGTACTAGTCTATATAGAGAGAGACTTAGAATGGTGCACTGAGCAGCTTAGTACTACCAGAAATACATAACCATGTATTTCTGGTACTACCAATAACAGAACATAAAATTTTGTTTTCAATTGGGTACCATTTCAGTATTTGAAATTCAAATTTACGCATTATTATGTACACATTTCGGTCCCCTCACTGAAATAATTACACATTTATAACATAGACATTCAAATGAAGCGGAAACACCTAACTAAGACCAAGAACTCTATATAAAGTTCCTGCTAAGACATTTATCATGATTTCAAATGGAAAAATACCCTTTGGTCCCCATGTGTTATATATATTTCAGTGTTGTAAGGGTTGAACAACATTGTGGCAACGTCTGATATATTTGTGGAGATGGCTTCCAGTGATAGGATCGCCAATAAACACTAGAAATTGACCCAATGTTGGTTTAATGTTGGTCCACCGTCTAAAACGCTGGCCCAACATTAAACCAACATTGGGTAAACATTGATGGGTCAGTATATACTGGACATAGATGACCTAGGTGAGTTGTGATCGCTTTGTACAAGATACGCAGGGGGTACTATGCCCCGCGGGGGGTACCCAGCCCGGGGGGTGTCGAGGGAGGGGTGTAGCCGGCTAGGAGGACCAGCTCTCTCTGCGGCTCTACCCCTCCTCTCAGTACAGATTTTGAACAGAGTAGAGGCGGTATGGTATGGAATGGCTGGCATATACATATACATTCACGTCTGAGGCCATGCTGGGAAACTGTGTCACCCACAGTAGGACAACATGTATATATATACGTGTGTGTTAGTGCGATCAAACTCAGATCAGAGTGAAGGAATAAAGAGCTTTGCCTGACTGTGACAGCGGAGACATTTAGTGTAGTTTCAAATTTGACAGATGAACCAACTATTTAGACGTCCATACCAGGATAGCATCATTTTCGGATAGTGAGCACAAGTGAGGGGGCATAATTCTCCACTTTCTAAGAATCCTGTTAAAATAAAAGGATAAAGAACAGGCTGTTGTGCCATGCTGTGATAGTGTAGATATTTTGTGTACATTCAAATTTGACGGATCAACCGACCATAGAAGGGATAACTTCGTTTTCTGAACATGAGCACAACTCACAACTCTTCTATATGAATCCTGGGGCAATGTGAAGGTCCGTTTTTGTATTTATGTAGACGTACTACGATTCTATTTGTGGACAATCGGCATTGATCAATTTAGCTGATTAGACTCTGATCAGATAGAGTGGATATAGAGATCAGCGTATGATGGAGAGCTCTTTGAACCTATCAACAGTTTACTCTGGAATGTAGACGATGTGAATCCCTGGTTGTACACTGGCAGATAGTGGTGTGGATATCACTGTGTGAGGTCAACCAGCCGGCCTCTGGTCAGTCTGGCATGGACTGACCATTCTCGCCGCTACTTAACGTCAATCACCTGGAATATCGCCCACTGCTAATGAGCTGACCTGTACGTGAGTGTATGCGGAGTACACCTGTAAACAGGGTAAATGGTGGGCTGTCAACACATCTACAACAGGAGCTAGAACACATGGCACGTGTACACAGCAAACCAATGTTTTAATGTTGGGCCAGCGTCGCAGACGGTGGACCAACATTAAAACGACATTGGCATGGACTTCCTTTATCGTCTGAGTATCCACTGTTCAATGTTGCCTCTACCTCTACTTGGTTACAGATGATGAAACGTTCTTGAATGATACTTTGCTACTTTCTAAATATTTAATGTTGCTCCCAACATCAGATTCACAGCTCCAACATTGAAACACTACGTGATTAACTTATGGTTTAGTGCATGGAATACCTGAATGTACCCACAAGTACTTGTATACCCAAGTACTTTACGGATAATTTCGTTGCTGCTTTCTCTGCTGTCTACGCGCCAGCCACGCATGACAAAGATTCTCTTATGGACGAGCAGGAACGCATCTGCAATGTGATTCAGAGGCATATAGAGCAATGGCCTCTAGTGTTAGTTGTGAGTGTTATCTGGTTCAATGTCTGTAGGTAAATAAATGAGAGGCTCACTATCAGCTGGTCTACCTGTCAACAGTAATATTAGCTCTCCACGGAGCCCGCTGGACACCATGCTGAACACTGGCACCTCTACTGACCGCTGGAAACCCACATACATTGCTAAACTGCAATGGCGAGTGTAAGTGTTTCACCAGATAACTAACAAAGTTACAACATGACGACTATTCATGCATTCTGGTTTGTGTTCTTACATAATTTTCCCCATTTTTTTGCTCTAAACCATGCCCTGCTAGGATAGTAGCACGTTTTCATGAATGTTTTCGACCAAACAAATGTTACCGAGATTCATAAACAATACCTCGTGGTAGATGAGTAAAATGGGGGTGTGCGAGTTGTCCCCTTTTTACAATGTTTACTTAGATGATCAGTGAATCAAACAATCCAATTCGGGAGAAGTCTTATGTTTCATAAATAAAATATTTTTTCGTCATTTTAAGCTTGAAAGTGCGGAAGCAGTTCCAGCTTTTAAATGAATGAAAAATAATAACAAACAATTACATTAAAATTAGACAATATCCGACAGTGGCAAATCTCATTTCTTCCTGATCTATACCATGTATACCTATTGAAAAAAAGAGCTCACTCGTCCTACATTTTAATGTAATTTATAGATCTTGCTCTATATGATCGTCAATACTAACGTTTCCCAGCAGACACACTACGTCGAACCAAAGTTGCTTTAATGTTGGTCCATCATCTACGTCGATGGACCACCATTAAACCAAATTTGGTTGACATGTTCAATGTCTCGTGTTTGCTGGGTTTACAACATCTACACCTGTCTGGTTTGTAGAACACTCTAGATGTCATTGAACATTCAATTTGACTTCGCTCCACATGGACATGATGGAGAAGATAAGCTATTATTATATAGCTACATGTAGTATGACAATAGACCTGACCTTGTCGGCTAATCTTCTGGCCTCAACCACGTATTGTTCACTTGACAATATCACGTTGTTTCATAATATATGCCGACTACTTGACTACACCATAAGTGACGTCACCTTATCTAATGAGAACTAAACATCTGCGTATATGTGTTACGCTGTAGCAGCCGTGGTCAAGATGGAAAATAGAATATGGTTTAGATAGCTAATATTTCTTGGGAGAAGTACGAAGAGTATTTGACCAATTATCTATGTAGATATCTCGATAATTTTCATGGGACGAAGCTGCATTTTCTTTGCTAATATTGAACATGTTGAAGGTATAACCATGATAACCATGACGTGGATTTGTGTGCTGGAACGTACTGGAGACGTGACCAATACCACATTAGTATACTGCTATATGAAGGAAAACAGCGGTTACTGATTACTTAATAAGTAAGCAGTTACTGCTCTTTGCCTTTGTACAGCAGTACATATTCATATAATCTTATAATATGTAGTAAGGGTTGTATAACTTATTGAGGTCATTAAATTTATGATTTTGACTTGTTAAGTTTAAACATCATGACTGTTAATTTTAGTTAATGTTCATCATCTTAAAATTCGCATTGTATATCATTGTTAATTTGAGATAATGAAGGTCTCGCAAGGCGTTTTTGACTTATCAACTGAAATATCAACTGAAATATCAACTGAATGTATGTTTTTTTGCTTGGAATATCACTTTAATGTTGTTTTGTTTCTGTATGTTATAGGGGAGCGTTTGAGACACCTAAAGGGAGTACAGCTGATCCCGGTAAGGACGGATCATACAGGACCTCCTCTCAGGATGACAGTGTGGTTTATAACGAATCCAAGACAAAGGGGGCCATAAAGCACCGCCCCTCCAGACGCGGGGACAGCTTCAAGTGAGTCTAACTTTAACAGGTTTAACTGGTCTATAATAGACTGCCACTCACAGTCTGTATGTATGTAAGCCATTCTGTGCTGGATCATCATGGTAACCTGGTAACTGACAGTATTTTCATCCATATCGAAGTAATTTTCATCCATATCAAGCCGTGATCCGTTACGATTCACAGCTTGATATGGATGAAAATTACTTGATCGAACTAACTAAGCCATTTATGATGACTTTAAATTGTAAAATCCTTTAGTTTCCATGGTTTAACCTTTTAACCGGCGGTGTCGCATATATTCTGGTTTTCATTTTTTATCAGCACATTAAGTACCATTTTTTAAACATGTTAAAGATAAAATGTGACATCAATCAGCAATATTTGAAAACAGTTGACTTCCATTTTGTCAAATCTGAATAATTTTCACTCACTTGAAGTTGTGGATCGCGTCAGCGAGACACAACTTCAAGTGGGTGAAAATTCAGATTGAATAATTTGGCGGTTAAAGGATTAAACAAAAATTATTCAGCGTTTAAAGGGTTGAGTGGTATCGCATCGCATGTTCAATTGTTGTGGCTCACTTGGACACCTACTGCGATGCAATATTAGCTGGATGTTCTATTGTTTGTCGTGCAACTTGACTAAAATCGCATACAAGTATTTACATTGCACACAAACATTTTCACGCAAATTATCCCAATTTATAAATTACACAAACTCAACTGAAAATGATATTACATTAGCTGATTACATGTACATTTTATGAACATTTGATGGTACATTTTGTGAACATTTGATGATACATTTTGTGAATATTTGATGTAACCTGGTAACTGAACTGTCAAAGGTGTACTTGACTAACTATGCCAAGTACCTGACACTATCTTGTATTTATTACATTCCTTTCTAATTTATAGAATCATCAATTAACCTACCAGTCGTCAAGGATTATACTTCAATGATCCTGATCTCAAGTAATAATCTTTGTGTGAATTATAAACAGTGATATCATCATATCAGTTTGAACTATTACAAAACAGTTTCCTATACCCCCTACTGAACATGAGAATGGATATCTTTTCGCTGAAATATTTTGTATAAAACATCGAGAACAAAAGGGTTTTTTCAATATCAAGTCATCATAAAATATTTTAGTTAGCTCTTTCTGCTTCATTTGAATACCTATGTTATGGGTCTACGGCCATTATGATTTTTTTATTCTTTTAGTGCGGGGATCCGACTTTAGACGTCAGAATCTGACGTTTATAAGCGTCAGATTCAGACGTTTAAAGACGGTCCCCGCGCTCAAAGTGTTACCTAAGCCAGGTGTCGCAGTAATCAGGTAATTACAATTCATTATTTTCCAAGTTTCCAAGCATAGCAGCCCTTTTGCAAAAATATAATTTCTTGGACAGAAATTATACATTAGTAGTTTACTTTCGCAAATCCACAAATTCCTCAAAGATTTAAGTTTTGATGAAGCTTGTAATTTTGTATCCTGAGTAACGCACATTACATTTAACTTTCTGAAATTATAGCTAAGATTTCATTATTTGTTATTTCAAAATGTGTTATTCCCTCGATAACACGTCCTACGTCTTAGATCCTTACTACCAGTACTGAAACTAGACTACTGACTTCCGGAATGTTTGTAGTTTTAGAAACGAGAAAACATGTCTTTTAAAAACTTCACTTGACAAGTTTTAGTCATGCCTCTTTGCAGTCGTTGTATTTTTCACTAGGCTAGTGGCAAGAACGTTCTATAGAAAAAGACCTTGGTTGTGGTTTTGGTTTTCACTGGATAGTAGTTTTGGATGTCCCTCAGATTCAGGTGGTGTTTTACTACAACTGCCTACTGTGCCTTATCTATAGGGGATGATGCAGGGGGCATTTACACGAGACGACGGTTGTTTCAACGCTGACCCAACGTAGCAAACATTAGCACAGCATTGAATCAACATCGGGTCAACGCCCCCTAGTCTCTGGAGGCACACGTTGATTATTATTATTAAGAAGTGAATTTTCATGACACGGCCGTGACCGTATATTAACCTCCAGACCATCAAGTGAAGAGCTCCACACATAAACGGCATACCAGAGGCGCCATGCCTGCTGGGAGCTCCACGGCAAGCAAGAAACATTCACCCAATGCTGGCTTAATGTTGACCCAGCGTCAGCGACGCTGGGTCAACATTAAGCCAACATTGGGTGAGCGCCTGGTGTTTTCTGGTGCCCGGGAATTCTTCCCTGAGCGCCGTGTTTGAAGTGAGTAGCGGCAATCCCGACTGATCCTTGCTCTACCATGTCTACAGGATATCTCAATCATATCTAGGACGTCTTTATGATTATAACTATTTCGCACCCAGTGACCCTACAGATACTTACACGTGTTGCCATGGTTACAGATACTCACACGTGTTGTGGTGTAGCCAGAGACCCTGGTGTAGTGGTTATGTTGAGTGCCTGTCACGCTAGAGCTTCCGTGTTTGTGCGCCAGTGTGGTATTCATTCAGGAAGGTCTCTTTCATGCCCACTCGTAAAGATTCAATATTGTGGACCGAGAGGTAGCGTGTTCGGCCTCAGACTAGTATGGTTCGAGTTGACAATGCTGTGTCTATAGGTCAGTGTCATCTGATTCATCTCACCATTAGCAGGAGATCAATGTCTCGTTTCTGCTGGATAGGTTATAGGAATCAAGTTTGGATATTGAAATGTGTTGGATTCTCATGTTATTGGACGTAGCCCTGGGCTGAGTGGCCCCTGACGCCCAGGGCTACGTCCAATAACATGAGAATCCAACACATTTCAATATCCAAACGAAGTGGCCCCTCGCCCAGGGCGGAGTCCAATAACATGAGAATCCAACACATTTCAATATCCAAACTTGATTCCTATTATGACAGACCGACATTAATTACCGTATAAATTCTAAATTCATTTAAAGTCAGTACGAGTCGGAAAAGGATAAAGCTAAAAGATTGAATTTCAAGGCAATGAATTGCAGCAGGGTTGATAGAAAATGCGGCAATTTGGCTGTTCCGAGGACTGAACACACCCCTGCTGTTTGACAATATAGGTTCACTGCTGCTTTTCTTTGCACCACATAGTCTACAAGTTTTCACGTGGTACGGTGGTAAGGGGACATACCTGGAGAGCCAGAGTTCCATGTTCGAAACCGATCATGGACTTTTTTTTTTTTTAGGAATGAAGGCCTATTTTTTTGATAAATTATTTCTATATAGGCCTATGTGACTGACAAGAATATTTGTCAAAACTCCATTTTAATAGTTAGGCCTAGGCTATAGACTAGATACAGTAGGCTATAGGGTAGCCTATTCCACAAACAGTAACAGTAGCCTAACACTAGACTATTAGACTACAGTGACACGGACACGTCGACGACCCAGTAAACACATTTGTACAATGTTAGACCAACGTCGAAGACGTTGGGCCGACGGTGTACAAAAGGTGTTATACAAATGTTTTGTGTTTGCTAGGGAGTGGCCTGTAACGGTTAGGCCCACTACTCTGTAGGCTAGACCTACAGTATAGTCTATTCGACAAGGCCTACTTGCCAAATGTCTTACTTTACTTGGAACCATTCCAGAACAATTAGATCTAGATCTATAGGCCAACCATGAATGATTATAACGATCCTAAAAAAGTGAACAGTCTGTGCCACTGGCAGTGGTTAACAATGCAGATGCCAGGACATTTGACATGTAAGCCTACCGTAGTCTAAAGGCAGTAATTCAGCTTCAATTCAAACCAAATAGGCCTAGTTTTAAAAAGGGACGTCGTAAATTACATTGGCACAGATCTTGTCAATTTAAAAATAAAATGATTCCTATCAAATAGGATTCTAATTGTAAAGCCTAACGTTAGGGCCTAACGTTACAGAAATGACAGAACTACAGAAGTTATGAAATTAAGGAATGTATATCATGCTAATTTCAGGGGGAGACTGGAACAGCCAGATATGACGTCACTGACATGTGTGAGCTAACACATGTCGGGGGCTGACATGTGTTGTAGAATATAGTATGACTTCTAAAGAGACACCCATGTTATAATAACCCATTAACAAGATTAAAGCGCTGAGCACGACAATAATCGTTTTAATCTGTTTTATTGACAGATAAATCATAGCCCTCACCCGAATACAAAGGCTATATCACTGGAGCTACATATGCTATATATTCAGGGCTAGTAAAATCACAGTTATTAGGAATGAAAAGAGTGCTTAAACATCAACATTTAGAAATGTTTGGTCTCAAATTGAACAAATATGAGCAATTAGCATCTACTTGAAGTCGCGGTAGCGAGATAAACTCAAAGTGGTTGAAAGTTTTTTAATGTAGCCCTGTAAGCTGATAAGAGTTAACATATGCATACTATTACTAGTATATAGTTTTCTGTTATACATTTACTTTGGCACAGTACGCAACATGCCTACTTACTATACAGTATACAGTCAGAAGTAATACGGTAGCTGCTTCACAGACCAATAAACTAGTGCTCAGTGTAATTGACGAGAAGTAATTGGCTTGTCGCAATTACCTGCAGTCGTAATTGTTATGGTTTATGTTGGGACGTTTTGCTTGTGTAATTTACTGTCACTACATGGATTGTGTCAAACTTTGCAACGCAGCATCGCCTGGTGAACGTCACCTTGGTCACTGATGGACCTCATATAAATCATAGACATTTGTGCCTACTATCAGAAATAGATACATTAACATGTAGGTTTTCTGCTACTACTGAAAAGGGAATGAATGATTCAATATAAATTATTTCCCTCTTCTATATAACAAAAACGAAATGCAAATGTAAATATAAAATGAATGGTAAAACTAATTAAGAAAACACACTTTCTGTATTCTGTGTGAATATCGCGATTTGAGCTATACCCCGTGCCACAATTATTTTTTGATAAATCTGTATAGCGCATAATTTCAATTTACTATACATGGCAAATGGTCTAGCATTGGAAATACTGCTTTACATATAATTGCATTAAGATCGGTTGATAAAAAAATAACGGAGAAATCAACGAAAAACATGGCCTACTGATTCGTTGTGGCCTAAGGTAGCTAGCCTACCTCTTGAATTCACAACCGACTCGAACGAGCAGAGCAATACGTATCAGGAATATGTGATTTCAACCTAACTCAATTGAGCCGGCTCGTTCCATACGGTCGTGGTACGAGACTCAAATGTACTCAGTGGTACTGGGTTCGAATCTCGGTCGGGTCTGATATTAATCGAGGTTGCGTATATACAGTGCTCCAAACTGTTCAAAGGTCTTGAGTATGCAGTGCCGTCTATGGTACTGTGTATACAGAACCTTGAAGTCATTCAATAAGAGTAGGGCATAGTCTTGACATCAGGCGTCCTCCTGTCGCGATATTGCCATGATTATGCAGAAAGCGACGTAATACAATTATTCACTAACACAAAGCGAACGATTTTTTTCAGTTACTTGAAGTTGTATGTCGTATGTCGGTAGTAAGACACAACTTCGGGTGACAGAAAATTGAAATTGAGTAGCTTAGAGATCTAGGGATTATTACTAGTAATGGAGGAATAAACGAAATCTAAATTGTACGTTCCAAACGTTATTGGTTCTAGATGCAGAAGAATGATAGAGAAGGTGGCTGTGGCCCAATGGTTAATCAATGTCGCTCCAATTTCTCAGACATCAGGCCCATAGCCATGATAACCTCTGGTATTCCTTTGATTTTCCTGGGCAGCTGTTAGCAGGCCCTAATTGTACACCTCTGCTGTTTATACACATGTCCCGGCCCACATCAGCATGATCAGCCGACACGACAAAGATTACGATGAAATGTAACAATGCTCCAACGTTGATTCAATGTTACGCTAACATCGCAAACGTTGGCCCAATGTTGAATCGACGTCGGGCTATCATGTCGTATGGATTGGAACCTCAAACATTTTGGCAACCATTCTCATTGGGCAATTTCTGTGCCACTGTTTACAGCCAAGGCCTTTTTCTTGGTTTACTTCTAAGTGATACTGGATATTGCGTCTCAGCGTGACACTACTGGCAATCCGGGGTTACTCAGTTGTAGAGCATTCGCTCAGAAAATACATAAATTCACTGTAGAATGACCTTTTCGCATTTGAAACTGCATATCTCCCGTCGTAGCTACTACGTTGTCATAGTTTTGAAATCATGCTGAAAAAATAAGTGAAAATGCTAATATACCCGAGGGCGAAATATGCCAACCACAGTACATAAGTATATAAAACCACAATACATACTTATATTCAACTACGATAAACAGGTATATTTAACTACGATACATAGGTATATTCAACTACGATACACATGTATATTCAACTACGATACACATACGTATTTTCAACCACGATACATACGTATTTTCAACCACGATACATAAGTACAGTATATTCAACCTTTATACATAAGTATATTCAACCACGATACATAATTATATTCAACCACGATACATAAGTATATTCAACCACGATACATAAGTATATTCAACCACGATACATAAGTATATTCAACCACGATACATAAGTATATTCAACCACGATACATAAGTATATTCGACCACGATACATAAGTATATTCAACCACGATAGATAAGTATATTCAACCACGATGCATACATAAACTACATTGCTATTGGAGATAATGAATTATTATTTGACAAAAAGTTCTACATATAGCTCTATAGTTACATGTTGACGAGAAGTTGTATTCATGGAGGTTTTCTCCCTCTCTGTTGTATTGAAATTTGGCTAGAATTCCGTGATGATCCCAGGGGACCTGGTAACAGAGTGGGTGGCTAACAGGACGCAGGTTCTCAGGTTATCCATGGAATCCCTCCAGTTGATCCTGAAGAAAATTCACGATAGACAAGAGACGTTGACCCAATGCTGGTATAATGCTGGTCCACCGTCGTTGACGGTGGCCCAACTTCATACCAGCATTGGGTCAATGTCTCGTGTTTACAGGAGAAAAGAAGACCATTCACAGAAAATAAGATACTTCAATAGTCTGATTCACAGACTGTCCACACACATCTCAAGGCCCCGATATGTGAAGAGAGATCGTCAATTCTTGGTGTTTTTGCTGAGACTTCCCAGCCTCTTTATACATTTTATACATACTACCACCGGGGATTGGACCAGTATTAGTTCAAATCCAGACACGTTTTTGCATCAGTGGCCCACTTTCGTCTGAGCTTTATTTCGTCAATTAACACGCCCAAAATCTACGTCAACATATTTTTGGAGTAATTATGTATTGCACAAATAAACGCACATACAAAAAGTATGTTAGTGTCAACTAATGAATGTGAGTTATCTACAGGAAAGTAGTAGAAACTAATTACCAGATAACAAATATACTAAACAACAAGTCACAAGTATACAAAAAATAAAAATAAACTTATTTTCTACGTCTCACTGAACTTTCTCTTATTTTCATTTTAAAAGTTACGATTTATCTTAAGTTACGATTTATCTTAACTTTTCTATCAAAATGAGAGAAAGTTAAGATAATCTTAATTTTAAGATTCTTTGTGGGATGGGCGCCATTGGATATTGTCTCGATACAAAGTCAAATATTGTATTCATACCTCCATAAACAGTGATAACAAGGTTCTTTACCACTAAAGGACTACCCACACACTGTACACGTTTTGCGAGCGTTCCAACCTATTGGCTCAATACGAAAAAGTGGTTTTGTTTGCATCGCAAATATCGTACATGGTAAATTCACTGAGCGGTACATCTTGCCAAACCGATGCACAATTCGATGGTCATGTTGGTACGATGTGCGGCTATGCGTACTATACAATAATGCGTACAGTAAGAGTAAGAGCGTACAATATATGCGTAGAGTATGTGCGTATACTAAAAGTATGTGCGTATAAAAATACATGCGTACAGGTTATGCGTACCATATGTACGTACATTATGTGCGTACAATATGTGTGTACAGTATGCGCGTACATTATATGCGTACACTATGTGCGTACTAATATATACGAATACATTATGCGTACAGTTTGCTTACAGTATATGCGGAAAGAATATGGCAGCTCAGCCTAAATGTATATACCATGAAGATATGTGACACACGTATTGTAATAATTACATCGAAATTAGTGTATTTATGCACCAGGAATATGTGGCTGAAATAATATGACATGCTTTTGGCAGGTGTCCACACACATCTCAAGGCCCCGATATGTGGAGAGAGACCACCAAAAGAACCTGATGCAATGTTGTTTCCATGTTGGGCCAACGTCTAAGACGTTGACCCAACATTGAGCCAACATTCTGTTTAAACCATTCATTATCGTCAGCTCTTGGGTTTTGGCTCAATTCGTCCCACAATCATTTTAATAGCGCTGGATTTGTCTATTGTGTTCGTTTCATATTTATTTCCCAGTGTGATTAAGGTCTCTCTGGGAATGAAAGGATGTATCTGCCACTTTGCAAATTGGGAGATACAACCTTTTACTTTTAAAGATACGATTTTGCTTTGGGGGTTTGTAAGATTCTGATATCTTTTTGCTTTCTCTCCCATCTCTACCCTGGATGGATATGACAAAAAATCACATAGAAAGTTCTGGATTTGACATATAAATGTACGTTATCAGATGTGTCCCCAGGCTTATAATTCTCGACGTATTAGGTATATATGTCTTAATGATGGGTTACCACAAAAAACGAGACTTTAGACCAACATAGGCATAATGTTGGACCACAGTCTATGACGTTATCCCAACGTTATGTCAGCATTGGTTCCGCTCCTCGTGTTTGATGATTTAACCCTTAAAGCGCTTAAATATTTGTTTGTAAACCAAGAGATCAAAGGGTTTTTAACATTTTGAATCATCATAAATATCTTTCTGCTTCATTGAAATACCTATGTTATGGGTCCACGGCCATTATTATTATGAATATTTTACTTTTTCAGTGCGAGGATCGACATTAGACGTCAGATTCTGACGTCTAAAGTCGATCCCCGCACCGTACTGGATTAGATCTCACTTTCTCGGAATTGCTTTTTATTCGGTTGTAAATATCTCTAGCGAAAATCGATTAACAAAATTAGTGCCTTGGAGTATTAGAAATACACAACTGTAAATAAAAATTTAAGACATAATCACAAGTCAACAAGAGCCTACAAAACATCACAGACCGTATTTAAACTTGTAATATTGACAAGCCCCTACAACGAGTACAGCACATGCGAGATTTGGGAGTACTGATAAACACCAATCTCACATGGGGCACACATTGTAGGGGATTGATTAATAAATGTAATAGAACAATGGGTATGAGTAAACGAGCAGTTGGTTAAATGCTCCTGTTGATGTCACTACCTCTGTACAGTACACTGGTACGGAGTAATTTAGAATATTGTTCCAGTGTGTGGTCCCCCAGTACTGTTTCAGATACAAAGGCTATTGAGTCAATACAGAAAGCAGCTACTCGTTATATTCTTAATTATCCGGAAAATAAATATGAAAAACGATGCACTATGCTTAATTTGCACCCATTATCTTATCGACGCGAGATTACAGATTTGTTATATGTTTTTAAATGTATTAAAGGATACTATGACGTAGCCTGGCATAATAATATAGAAGTAATTTCAAACTCATCTCTGAGATCTGGCAATGCGGGCCGTGTTCTACGTATAAAACTTGTTAAAACGGAGTGTTTTAAAACAATTTTCTTTATTAGAGTTGTTCCAATGTGGAACGCCCTCCCGCGGCAATTGAGGGACGCCGATTCTATATATTCTTTTAAACGTGAACTTGTAATGCATTATGACAACCTTCTTACAGATTTCGAAACAGATAATGTATGTACCTGGTCAGGGGCATGTAGGTGTCACTCTTGTGTGTGTAATCGTGGTGCTCCACGTTAAAACGTTCTTTTTTTATTAATTGTATTACTTTTTAACATAATTTCAATTTTATTACGATGGTTTCTGAGCTTGTATAGGTATATTATTGCCTGTTCTCAGATAGCCTGCCATATTGTACTATTTGTTAATGAACTTTACTGTATTCTTATGTACATGTACTGTGTATGGCGAATAAATAAATATGGTTTTATTGTTCTGTCATATTCCAAATTCTGTCCTATTATATCACATTACTGTTGTATTCAAATACAACAATATAATAAAGTATCAGATTGTAGACAAGTGACAACTTTTTCAAGTAGGCATCTACGCATGGATATAGACAACAGTGATAAAGTAGGCTACTTGGGATTGGGATAGTCTATGACCTGTTCATATCTAAAACAGAGGTTAAGATTCATAACACAAACAGTCTCAAGGACCCTCGGTCATTTTCGTGTTCTTTTTCATACGTATTTTAAACTTTGTATTTTTCATATAAACAAGATAATTTTTTTTTTTTTTCATGTAGAGTAACACAAAAAAAGACACGTGACAACTTTTTTAAGTGGGCGCTCTAAGTTCTAAGTGAAAACACAAAAGTATCTTGTTTCACAGAGCGTATGTCGCAATTTACAAACGTGACGGTTCTTTAATATTCGCTGAGCTGTGTTATGATAGAGAGATTTTTATTGACACAATTTTAAGTCATTGCTGATTTATTTGTCATAGTTATGACGTAACCGCAATATATCTGTTTTAACAGATTTCGCGCTGTGGCTAAATGCGTGAAAATAAAGACATAACATTACACAACTAACACGACGGTATCTGGGTGACCAGACACAAGAAAACACAAGGAATTAGACCAAGGAATTAGACCAACATTAGACCAACATTAGTTATCTGGATACGGATCCGTGTAAGCGCTCAGGATAATTGGACTGGGCGTAGATTTTTTTCTGTTTCTGTTTTTTCACAGCACGTGACACAGTTTTGCCTATGTATTCCAGACACTCGTCTAAACACATGTCACAGAGGCGGGTCTACGTGATTGACTGGTTTAGACCAGTCCTAGACACGCAGCCACTGGTAGTTTTTCGCAGCTCGGGACTTGGCCTTTGTTAACTAGCTGTGTAAAAATAGGCCGTTTGCTTAATTATAAACACACCTCTTCTTCACGTCGAGTTATGCTGAAAGAGGAAACGTGTTTTGATCAATAGATCTTTCAAATTATATTTTTGTTATTTACGCGTTTTCCGTTTTTCAAGGGGTTTCACCCATTCTACATTTTAATTTATTTTGTAAATAAAAACACAACACAATCATAAGCAATAATTTGACACATACTTGATTGTGAAGACGAGATATTATACGAGAAAATTGTCATCTTATGAATAGAAGCTATTATGGTTTATATTGATTGATGCTGAGAAATCTAGGCTCATAATGATGATAAAAACACTCTAAAAACTGTTTTCTTCTTTTAAAAAATGAGATTATTATTTCGTGGCTATCGTGGTATAATTGAGTATACCGCTGATGTTCAACATTTGAAATCATATTCGCCAAAATATCCAATATTTACAGTAGTCATTATACATGGAGACCTGGAGACTGGCGTAACAGAATACTTATGTAATGCAGTGCCTCCCATCAACCACAACACAATAATTATCAACAGAGCGTGTATGGTGTGTAATTCTCAAATTATAATTAAGCATGTCTGTACACACCCTCTGGGTACCATGGGTACCTGCTGTAGACCTGTATAATTATAATTTGTGAGATTACAAATATAATCATCTACCATATATATACAGGCGCTATTCTACATGACATTGTCATCTTGCATTGCGTGGGAACACGTGTTGTTGAATTTACACTTGATTACGCTGTGAATGAGCTTATATATTTTAATCTTGATGTATAAAATCATGATGATGTTTAGAAATAACCCAATAAACAGGATACATTGATGTAATGTGTTATGTTTACTGGGACAACACGTAGATAAGGGACCTACTGACTGCTTTGTAAAGATTTCAGATATGCTGAATCTCTCAGCTCGCCTTTGGCAAAGCTTTAGCTCAGAATTAGACTTACGCATTGTATTTTCGGCTTAAAAACAAACATGCCTCAGTTGATATTTATCTATGAGATGACACGGCCTCGCCCGGGGGCGTTTTTTCAGCATAGTATGGCAGTGTGTATTCCGCAAAATGCAAAACACACCCGACGCGGCACAAGAGGGACGTCGCTCTATTGTAGTTTTACAAACGCATCACATTTGTTCGACACGAACAAATGTGATGTGTTTGTAAAACTATACGGTAGAGCGGCAATCCAGAACACAGTGCGGCAAGCGGTTTTCATACGAAAATTGTAATATTTAATGGATTCCCATGCTGATATTGGGGAAAACCTTTTCTGGTTAACATTATTTGACGTCATCTTCTCACGATATGCATGCGTCAGGCGGTTGGCGCTCGACTTGCCACCCGCTCGCATATAATACGATGTGTTGTGAGCTTCAAAAATGTGCTAAGCTGGTTGTTGTCGCTCGCCTGACATTCGCGTCTCGCGTTTCGATCGCGCCAGGTGTGCTTTCTATTTTGTTTGTCGTTGCGTCTGTCGGTTCTCGATGAATGTCATTTTTACCGTATTAATTTTCCTTTAATCATAGGTGAAACGCGAACAAATATATACCCTCAGAATCTTAACCCTCAAAGTGTTAAAGTTATAGAGGTATTTTTTTTATTTACTTATATTTGTTTAATTTGAGACCAAACATTTTCAAATCTTGATATTTAAACACTCAGTGACTCATTTCATTCACACTGATTTGATCGCCTAATAAAACGAATTACAAACGATTATAGTTAAAATGTCTACCACCATCACCCTTTGCATGCTAGTGACGCATATATTGGCAATTTAAAAAAATATTTTTTCAATCAATAGAAATGTCATCAACCATTCAATTTGAGGCATTTGGAGCTCAAATATTAAAAGTTGAGCAGATCTAGGTCATAATACCATGTATAGTCTACCGTATTGGGTGAACTAGAGCCCTCTGGTGAACGAGCCGTGAAATACCGGCATAACTCAACCATAAAAGTACCTCTTACATGAAATGAGCAGCATGGCTGATATACCCGACCAGCTAACATGAGAGGATTACCCAATGTTAGCTTAACTTTAACCCTTATCCTGCTGATCACAACTATTGTCGTTTTTAACCAAAAAAATCACTGTTATTGAGAATGAACATCAAAATTTGCAAATATTTGTGCTCAAATTAAACAAATATGAGTAATTTTCAGCCATTTGAAGTTATGAGTCGCGGTAGCGAGACACAACTTTAAGTGTGTGAAAATTTAAATAAATTAAGCAGCATAAGGGTTAAAGCGCTGCAATATTTCTATATAAACCAAGAGATCAAAGGGTTATTTTTAATTTAAAATCATCATAAATGTCTTAGTTAGCTCTTTCCGCTTCATTTGAATACCTTTGTTAAGGGTCTACGGCCATTATAAATATGTTATTCTTCCACTCCGGGGATCGACTTTAGTTGTCAATATGACGTCTACAGACGTCAGATTCTGACGTCTAAACTCAAACCAGCAGTGATTTTCATAAATGTCTGGTGTGAACTGGTAGGGCTCGACACTAACTTTTGAAAGTACTTGCCCCATGATTATCAGGCAACCCTAAAGTAAGAACTTAATCTATATAAAGCTTTTACTCTAAATTACCCCCCCCCCCCCCACCCCCTCCCCCTCTCATGGGTAAATATCATCTTATCATTTTCGGTGACATCTTATTTTGTTTGAATAGTACTATGATTATATGAGTTTAGCAGTACGCATAAGTAAGATAGGTAATTTGAAAAATATAAATGAGTCAATTGGTGTGTATTTCAGGAATTTATTCCTTGTCCTAACTATTATTTGAAGTCATTCAAGGGAGTTGTGAATTATCCCGGCTTCATGCTTTTACAGACTACCTGGCAGCCCAGTAAACACGAGATAGTGACCAAATGCTGGCTTAATGTTGGTTCACCGTCTGCGACGTCGGCCCAACCGTAAACCGGCATTGGTCATTGTCTCATGTTTGCTGGGGAGCCTTATTCAGATATGAGCAGAGCACTTAAACAGCGCCCATTTAATCTGGTGAGCATGCAGTAGATCTCACATTCACCAGGTGGCGCAAAACACCGCCTATGAAACGAAATCAGCCACACTGCTATCCCAGCTACACAAGACGTTGAACAATGTTGTTTTAGTGTTGGTCTGGTGTCGTAGACGGTGGGGCCAACATTAAAACAACATTGGTTCAAAATCTTGTGTTGCTGGGATGTAAAGACAAAAAACAGTAACTGTTTAACATGTTTAATTGATAAGTAACTAGCTACTGCTGTTAGCCTTTGCACGTCAGTACAGGGCAGCATTACTATAATGATGATGACCTGGTCTGCGAGCAGTTTGGTCACATGCCAATCACATTGGCAGAAATTATGTAGCTTATCTCCTGTTGCCAAATTCAGGCACACTTTCTTTTCCATAGAGTGCTCCAAATAATCTTCATCAACGTTAGTAGAATATTAACTGACAAAGTGTAAATATTCATTATTTTTTTCTATTTAAAGTAGTGCTCATCGATAAAATATTTTTATTTATTGTGGTTTCGTATATAGTTGCATTCTAATTTACCTAATTCACCATCTAATAAAAATATAAGAGGTAAATTGACAGGTTGTTATCAAACTGTATATTGTATATTTCATTATGATAACAATAATGTGAGATAATTATATTCGTGACCTGCTTTAATCACTCTGGATATGGGGCTGAGGTACGAATTGATTGATACC
Source organism: Flabesymbios commensalis (assembly GCA_964017125.1). Lineage (NCBI taxonomy): Eukaryota > Metazoa > Annelida > Polychaeta > Terebellida > Flabelligeridae > Flabesymbios > Flabesymbios commensalis. The sequence goes on from OZ024913.1 coordinate 68,788,029, forward strand.
GCTGATCATAGCGAATTTTCAACACGCTACATCAGCAATTAACTTAATTATATCCTCATAATTAATAATTAAATTCACGACGTATAAGCATCGCATTAATTAGCGATTAGGCTACTAACAGTATTTATTTTAAACTTCATAGAAGTTCTATGTGGTATAAATGTAAACTCAACTTTAAAATAGGACAATCACTCGTATTGGGAATGACACAACAAAAAAGAAACATTGCTCCAATGCTGGTTTGATTCTGGGCCAGCGTCGTAGACGCTGCCCAGAATCGAGCCAATATTGGGTCAACGTCTTGTGTTTGCTGGGGATGTATAGATAACACCTAATTTCAAGCTATTAATATAACGTACATGTAATGTATTCTGTCCAAGAACACTTGACGAAAGCTGGTTAACATGCTGGTTCACTACTGTCTAGCGTGATTGAATATAACAGAAATTGTTTTAAATTATGGAAACAGCCAAAATGACTGGACTGTGTGATTTTTTAAAAGGCATGGGCCTTATTCGGTTACTATCGTAGAAGTTCAGATATTGTTAACATGGTTAAGTCTATGATAACCAGTACATTCATAGTAGTGACTTAGCTGAGTTCATACTTGTAGAAACTTGGTCCCATATCATACACTAAATGCGCCTTCAGTTGAGAAAGGGTTACGTAAATGGAGAGTAACATGTAGACTAACGACCGACTCATGAATGAGATCTACCTCAGGTGGCTTCTTATGACTGGGGTCCCTATTCGCCTGCCCTTAACCACATTAATTAGTCTTCTCTGCTCTAATCGGTTTGAACCTGTGTGGATTGCCTTTTTATTGACAGTGAACAAATAAGTGGACTGTGTACGTGTAATAGAAGCGATCCGAGACTAGTTTACAATGTTATGGATCTTTATATCACAGTGACTACTCTGTTGGAATAATGTCCAATGACGTTGGTCTGTAGAATGGAAATGGTGGCATTAATGTTTCCAGCAAACAAGACATTTACCCAATGTTGTATTAATGTAGGACCAGCGTCGCAGACGCAGGCCCAACATTAATACAACATTGGCCCACCGCTTGTATTTGCTAAGTGTTTATTATGCTGACCGTACTGTGTAAACGTGATGTCATATAGCCTATTTACACAAATTATCGTGGCCACCTCTAATAAATCATTCTGCGCGGCTGTGTCCTCTTCTTTGTACTCATCCCAACATACATAAGTCACTGCCGCAAAGATGGTTCAATTGTTGTCCACCTTCTACGACGGTGGTCCATCATTGGCTCCCCGTGCAATGTTTGCTGGATGATGTCTTGATTGAGCAATGGCGCACGTCAACTACTTCAACTGAATGTACGATATGCAAATAGAGGGTGCTGGTTTTACCAAGAATTTTCCACTTGGTTGAAAGTTCTTACGTATTATTTATGTACTGGGAATCACTTGTTATGATTGAAATTGAAATAGTTAATAGTTTTTTTAAGTTGGAAATATCAACATTTTTACTTAAGTTGGGCATATCTACGACTGAGTTTTTTACTTTATTTTAAGTGTTACAATTCTATATAAACTTACTTAGAATACCTAGATGTATTCCCTATAACTTATAACTAGTATCTGAAATATTCATTAGTATTTGATACCCCATACAACATTGTATCTGCCACTTTACAAAGTGGCAGATACACCCTTTCATATCCAAGGGGACGAAGTGGTAGCAGTTACACGTGTACCTTTCTCATTGTGTCTTTCAGCTGTCCGGATATGATGATTTATGTGCCGTGGCAGCTGCCTGACAAAAATAATTACACCACAATTATGGCGAAAACACTTAAGATCATTTTCTCAGCTATACCAGGTGTTTACACAATGTTTAATAGGAACTAGGGGAATGTGTGTTAAGGGCACAATGCGGATAGCCTCAGGTGTGTACGAAACATACGATTACCTCATACATTCCCTGCTCATACCAAGGATATTACTACCACCTTGCTCATACTATATCTGTATACATGCTGAAACATGCAGGCTTTGTTCCTTTTTCTCTCTTACTCACCATTCGGAGATTCAGTATTTACATGTATTAACAGGGGCGGATCCTATGGTCGTTTAAAATGCGTTTTATTAGCTGATGAAATCACTGTTATAGGGAATGAAATAAGTGTTTAAACATCAAGATTTGCAAATTTTTGGTCTCAAAAGAACAAATATGAGTGAACCCCCCCCCCCCCCCCCCAGTTGAAGTTGTGGGTCACGGTAGCGAGACATAACTTCATGTGTGTGAAAATTTAAATTAGATATCTTAGAAAGGTAAAATCAAATACCGATGATTGGGCTACTTAGAACCGTGTTCAGGTAATCCAGCTTCTGAAAAGGGAGAGCTGACCCTCACTCCAGCGATCCGCCACTGATACTAGGATAATCTATCTTTCGAGTATTCAGATAAAACAAACAAGCTATGTGAGAATAGTCCTCATGTAGATTTCTAAGTTAATAATACTGCTATTAGACGTATTCCTTATGATAATATATATTCAAATTAATAAATACTGCTATTTAGACGTATTCTTTGAAAGAATATATATTTCAAAACAAAATTATATCTGACAACAATTCAACATAATTATCAGAGTTATGACACTTTTGACAGCTGTCTAGCTCACAGATGCCTGTGTATTTTTATTCGTTTGTTTTTCTGTAACCTGAATGTATAAAAAAAATAAGTTGGTGTCACATCCATCAACAATGACATTAGTTGCCTAGGGTGATGTACCAGAAAACATACAATGTCGGTTCAATGTTGAACCAATGCTGTACCGACGTTTAACGAATACCCCACGTGTTTTGCTTGTTACCTGCGTACACCGTTACTCATAATGCCGCTAGGCGTCTCCTGTTGACGAGAGGGGTTATTCATTGTGGCCCTGGTGAGGTATAAGTGCCCACGTGACGATGTCATGGAATACGGGGGAGTACTCAGTGAGGGGTACATGTAAAACTGGTGGGGGGGGGGTACTGGGTGAGGCCTACATGTAAATCTCTACCAGAGAAAGAAAAACCTCCTGCCAGTCATGTCACAAATACCTGATACCTCATACAGCCAGTACATATATAGAGACATGACAGGGAGAAATAACGTACTATTTCTTTTATCTGGTTCGATACAAGGTTTTTTGATTAGCTCTGTCATGAAGATTTGGATATGATTATGTGTGATTAATAACTTATGTGGATGTCAAAGTTATTGTCTTGATTATGGAATAACTATTGAATGTTCTTGGATTATTTGCTGGAGATGATTTCAAAGGACATCCGTACAATACACGTCTCTTCAATAGCCGGGTATGTTATCAAATGTGTGAATATCGCTCATTCCCCTGGTTACCATGGTTACGTGTAGACAGTAGCACACCTTTAACTAGATAAATAGCTTAGTGTTTGGAAACAAATTTTGTATGAATAAGAATAATTGTCCATGGAATAATGATGGCTTTCGTTCCCTGTTCCGTGATGGTTTTAATGGTTTTTATTGCTTTGTTTGTAGTCATTTTGCTATTCAATATTTTTAATATGTATTCGGTTTCGACAAGTGCCCCCAATTATTACCCCTCTGCCGCTGCAAATGGCGACAGCGGAGCCAAATTAACGTGGATAAAATATAGTTATATAACCAGATAACTTCTGATGGTGAATTAAATAACAGTTGCCACAACAAAAAATAGGATAATTCATAACACATCAGGTCTATTTAATTAACATAGTAAAATATAAACTGTTTGGTCAATGTGGGTGTTTTATTTTGCTGCATTCAAAGATATTACTAGTACTAATGGCGGTCAAAAAGTATAATTTGATGATATTAGTCATGACACAGACAATCAGATATAATCAGTGATGTCACATCTATCTGTAATAATAAATGTAAACCATATACAGTCATTGATGATAATAGATAACATATAATTCGACCCACTTGATCGATATATCGATTCTGGGGATCATAATGCCATTCGTAATAAACAAGGATCCACCATTTGACAGAAGCTGTACGCGTGTATAAGTTCTGTGAATCAGTGTATCCTTCTTTTTGGTATTACTTACTCACAGGATCGTCGTGCAGTTTCAACTACATCATTTAATTTGTTAACTCTTAAAGCGCTAAATTACATCTTTTAAATTTTCACCAACTTGAAGCTGTGTTTCGCTACCGCGACCCACAACTTCAAGTGGGTGGAAATTACTCATCTTTTTTTCAATTTTAGACCAAAAAATCTTGATGTTTAAACGCCAATTTCGTTCCCAATAACTGTTATATAAAGGCTAATCAAACGGATTAAAAACGCTCATAGCAGTGAAATTGTTAACTCTTGTGCTGATTTGTCAGTTTGTATCCAGCTTCAAATGCTGAATAACACACACCTCTCAAACTCATTACTAAGTGGGTATTCACAGCAAACTGTTATTAATTCCAGGAGTGTTTTGTTTAAACATGCTTGAAAGCGTGTATACATAATCATGATATTATATTATATAACTGTCGTATCATGGCACGAGCCAAATTAACCGCGGTAAGAATGAATGATGACCAAATCATTAGTCACGACCCAGTCGTGATTATTTACCGGGACGTCTATTGTATGTATCTGCGTGACTGTGTGGTCTGGACTGCTCCATGTCACGCCGGGATCGCCGCGTGTCCACGGATCTGGACGTGTCCTCCCAGCAAACACGAGACGTTCACCCAATGTTGGTACACTATTGGGCCAACGTCGTAGACGATGGGTCAACATTGTACCAACATTGGTTGAACGTCTCGTGTTTGCTGGGCTCCAACACCAAATCCTGTACATCCCGTCAATGCTGGTTTATATGATATTGACGTTGGCCCACCATGCACCCTTGTGCTGCTAGACCCGTATATGATATGGTTCAGAGCAAGTTTGAAAGAAAATAAAAGGTCACTCACCATGCTCACTCAAATTGATAAAATATCTTGTGGCGGATGCTCAGTCTGGCAAATAATTGAATTTAGGTGTCTATTTTACATAAATTGGAATGTTTTGTGGCAGATTCTGACATCTAAGTCGATCCCCGCGCTTTTTTTTATCACAACGGTCGTAGACCATAATAATAATATAGGTATTCTAATGGAACAGAAATAGCTGATTAAGACGTTTATGATGATTTCAAATTGAAAAAATCTTTGGTTTCTTGGTTCAGATAAACGTATTTCAGCGCGTGAAGGGTTAGAGCTTGACTTGTCTGGATCGCCTCGTGTCCACGGATCCATACGAGTCCCCCTCCAGTCTGTACATGACACCACATTGATCTGTACACGTCCATTAGTCACCGGCGCGTAGGTAGATTATGATACATTTACTGTCCGCGTCAGTGTATAACCTTGGTCTACTAGAACCGTATGTAATATACCTGGTTAATTCTGTTACATATTTTATGAACCAATTGAAGCAGTATAATTCAATTGATACATTTCTGTTTTTGATCATGGAAATTTCAGCTTGAGTTGAATGAATGAATAAATGGATGAATAAATGAATGGATGGGTGGAAATATGAATAAATGAGTGAATAAATGAGTGAATGAATGAATGAATGAATGAATGAATGAATGAATGAATGAATGAATGAATGAATGAATGAATGAATGAAAAATAAATGAATGAATGAATGAATGAATGAATGAATGAATGAATGAATGAATGAATGAATGAATGAATGAATGAATGAATGAAAATAGTGACAAACAAGTAAAGAAGACAAAGACTGAAAATAGAACACGCTTCTTCTGGTCGATTTGTTATATATGGGTAATATAACCATGACGTTGAGGAGGGGGAAAGGAGACGCACTCCAAACGACGAGAATAACTTGACCAATGATCAGATGATGGTCCATTCACAGGGCTGACAATGACGTACTTTGTCAAGCTTTGTTAATATTATATAGTGTTACACACTGTGCGCATTGATGATTCTGTTATATTTAGACTGGTAATCCGATATTATCTATCCATATCTGGTTTATTTATTGATTATCCTGTGGCTTCGTGCGGCCCTGCTCTTTTTAATTTAAAAAGTTCGGATTGTCAAAAAAAATCAGGCATAGGCGGTCGTAGTTAACATGGTTAAGAGGCTAAATCGTCGTTTGAGGCAGGTGTTGCGGGCTTTTGTCACGTGGGTCAGTCGTACTTGTGGGGCTAAGTGCTCGTCTGAGGCAGGTGTTAGGTGGTTTTGTCGCAGCCTTTACACAAGACAAGGCATGCGCAACACCCGTGTAACTCTTGATAATTTGGTGTATCAATATCATCAATATGGCAGGGTGACATGCCTATGTTTGCTTTCAGGCGTGTACTGCTACACTCATCTCATTTCATCTCAAGGCAGTAAACACGGAACATTTTAACCCTAACGCTGAAATATTTTTGCTATTGCTTTTTCTTCAATTTTTCTTACAATAAATTCTCATCGATTTCGATCATTTTTAATAATATGAGACCAATAAATTTGCATATATCATCTTCATATGTGTTGCAATCATAATCATGATAATCTGATAATCAAAGTACGACAAGATTCCACCAGATACCAGATGTTGACCCGAAATCACTTTAAAGTAGTTGGGTCGTCATGCTTCACTGATTAAACACTGTGGGCGCACAATACAATGGCACGCATGCAGCATGGTCGACATCCACAGGAGAGGGGTCAACCGCAATGTAAATATTATGATTCAGTGAAGCATAACTACCCAGCTGATTCAACATGTTTAACATCGGGTCAGCGTCGACGACGCAGGTCCAATGCAAAGCCGACACAGGATCAATATATGGTGTTTGTGGTGTTTCTCTCAAACAAGGATTCAAAGTCCAGGGTCCGTATTGTCGTACAAGTTACGATATATCGGAGCCTTCTGATTGGTCGAGATGGCCATCTCGCCCAATCAGATGCCTACGATATATCGTAACTTGTACGACAATACGGCTCCTGGCTCGGAACAAAGTCCTTGTTCAGAACAGAACTGTTGTTGCGCCCATCCCCATGTATAAACACAATCAATGTTGCGATGTAGCAATTTTTGTGTCTGAATCAGATCTTGTTCATTTTTTTCGTAATGGCTTTTCTTGCTTTTAGGCATCCTGAAAATAATGGATCCCTTCCAAATAACGAATATGTATCCACCTTACATTTGTGTAGCGGTGTATACAACATCGATATTAACTGCAAGACGTCAATCCAATGGTGCTTTTAAGTTGGCCCACCGTCTGTGATGCTGCTCCCATTTTGAAACAACACCGAGTCACTGTATAAGTAACGTTATATAGGCTAGCTTACTCAGATGAAGCAGTGTATTTTTTGAGCAGATGATCACGACCGAGATTTGACCTTATGTCTAACGATTATCAGGTGAGTCTACTGTGCAAATGTCACGTGGACTTCTCTGTATATTGACGACTGTTGTTCACCTCTTTGTCAAAAAGAATCGTTAGAGTTGCACTGTTTTATATCAAAATTTATGATCTCTTTCATAAACATCACTTATTAAGCCTACCATCCGTATACTGTATTGTAAAAAATATAATGTTGAGATTAAAATAACTGACGAAGATGTATATTATGATTTTGTTCCGATCACTTATCTCTCTAAAAGACAAAGCCCATCAAGCAAAGTCCTTATGATATCATATTGATTGTCAATTTTCATGAAGTAAATGCTTTCCCCAGGAAAGCATTTACTTCATGAAAATTGACAAGAATAATCCTTTTTTTCCGATGGGTTGTTGCGAGGAGAGAGTGCGTGTACACTTTTCTGTTTGACACCCCACCCCCGCGTAGACACCTGGCTGTATATGGTCAGAGTGAAGTACGCCGTGTGCACACCTTCACTTCATAACAATCAATACTGACAGATCAGAGTCAGTCCAGCTGCTCATAACTACACAACAGGCCAGCATACAGCAGATAGCTGAAGGCTTTGTCTGCGGAAAAAGTAGAAAACTGGAGAAATATGAGATAGTTTGACTCTTTAAAGTGTGCGTTTAGTGACTGTTTGTCACGTGGACTATTTGTGTGGCAGATTGGATTATTGTGTTGTTCATCAGAGCGTGACATAGCCTGCTCACCACCTGTTATTCCTAGTGGCTGTAAAGGTATAGGCTGCACCACTATCTATACGTGATATAGGCAGATAAATCTGTCTCAAGGTGAGATATATAAACTCAACATTCTTAAAACATAACAGGGGTTTTCATGGTTAAGTATAATATATGTGTTAGAAATAGAATTCGTTAATAATCATGAACATTTATTCAGTCACCCGCCTATTTTATTCTTCAAAAACGATACATGCTCGTGACATCTATATGATATCATATGGGCCTATATTGTGCCCAGCAAACACAAGATCGACGTTGATCCAATGTTGGTTTAATAATGGTCCGACGTCGCAGACAGTGGACCAACATTAAACCAGCATTAGTTAACAGGTTAATGTTTTCTAAATTTGTAGAGCTTTCAGGCGTGGTGGATCAAAAATGACAACCATTATAGTCCTGATAGTAGTTCATTTCCATTCAGAAAAGTCATCATAATATTATTATTGTTGTTACTGCTTTTGAAATCCCAATTTTTAGCAGATAACGAGGCGATCAACATGATAAACATAATAAGTCAATGGATATTCGGTTGTCCAATATATACTATGTTAAGACTTGGTTGAGACAAAAACACATTGTATAATTTGTGGAATAAATGCTACAAGTCGCGCGTCCTGTGCAGAAACCACATAAAAACGTCCTTTTTTCTAAACATCTGAAATTTGAACAATAAACATGCTGAATTCACCCCATATTAAAGATTATTAATCAAAACTGTTTTGCGTGAAAAGGCGAATATGTCTAAGTTTATGCACTTCTGATGTTTTATGTATTTATTTATGTATTTTTAAATAAGCCGAAGATATTAAATGTGATAACGCGTGTAACAGAACATATTTATATGATTTAATTTGAGGAAATATATATATATCATTGAAGCAATCATCTTAAACATGTTAAATAGAATATATAAAGATAGTCGTTGGCCCTCATGATATTGCTGAGATAGATTTCCCAGTTGTTACCTGGTTACAATATTGAGCTGGTAAATACATTTATGTTGCAAGTTCATTTCATGTCAAACCAGAATCGATAGGCGAAATTACCTGGTCGGTTATAAAACTGAATGTATAGACGTATCAGATCAATTCTAGCGGTGAGCAGGGTGAGGGGGGTGAGCAGGGTGAGGGGAGACACAATCACTCATTTTATGACATCAATTATCATGATTATAGAAAGGTGTCGGCAATATCTTTTATTTGATAGATCTTGATTTATTACAATTAATAAACAGATAAATTATGTTGTCGATGTGTGATCAAAATAGGTTGCCACAGTTTAACTTAAACCTTATTCCCAAGGACATTATTATTATTTTTGAAATAGAGTGGTCCTCTTCTTAAAGCAAATACTCTATAATCAAATTTTCTTCGTGTGATTTCAAGTTTAAAAACGTTTAATGACCTTTTACTTTGTGAACAATCGTCAATGTATCACATATATACATGATATATAACTGGGGAGAGCATAATTGACCTGGTAATTAACTAGAATCGCTTTTTGCTTCACATTTATTGCAATGTAATATTGGCTGCATTTCCCTGTTTTTCAGCACACAATTTGTAAAATGACTAAAATGAAACTCAAGCATGTGCGTTGTAGCACAAAGATTTCTTGGTAAATTATCATATCATAATTAAATATCATATCTGAGGGGTTTAGACGACAAAGGGATAATTGGTAGCACTTGTGACATGTCATTCCCTGAGGTCAGCTGAGAGCTAATTAGCATCAGTGCAATTAGCGGTGTATTCACGTGGTGGCCTTAAGGTAAATACGCATTATGATCAGAATAGCTGACAGACGAGGTTTCTCTGCAGTTTTCTAGATCCACATTCCGTGGATAACATGGATAACACGCGTGGATTTCATTCAGGATCTATACATGGACGTGTGAATGGTGGCATGCGACCACTGTCAGAGGTCGCATGCCACCTTTCACACACTCAGAGGTCGCATGCCGCCATTCATACAATCACTGCCCAGATTGTGTTCAGGAAGAGGAATGTATTACGTCGATAAATCAATATTATTTGAAAGCTCATTATTGCATTCCGATCTCCTGAGTTGTTATTTCGATTTGCTTGATCTTCTCTATGATAATCATGATAATCGTAGGCATGCATCGGGGTGTCCCCTGTGGAAATTCACACCTTAGTTGAGTGAAAAATATGCAGTTAACAGGTAAAATGTACTGAGCATGCTTGCCAAAAATCTGCAAAAAAGAAACTTGATTGATTTCATAAGTTCAGCTTTCTGGTGGTTATCATCTGATCATGGTTTTTGAATGAGACTCTTCCAACATCTAAAAATTAAGTACGCTACTTGTTACTATGTGCTTGAACCTTTATATCGTCATCTTGAACTATGCTAGATAACCTGTCGCTCACAATGTGTCCGTACCTATACGTGTGGTCCACATGACCATCACCCCTCCCCCCCTCACGTATCGTCATTGGTTCAACATCTTATGCCCTCTGTAATACATCCCATTGGCCACCTCCTGGCTCAAGTCTAAATAGATGGGCGAAAACAATAGTGTGCTAAGTGACATTTTTTGCCTTTAGAATAATAACCAGCTAGGTCAACTATAATATGTATAAAGTTTGAATTTATTATAAATTCAGATTAAAACAACATGTGACATCAAGTCGACTTAGCACATTGTTATTCTCGTGAAAAGGAGCACATATCAGCATATTATCTGTCCAACACAGGACCAATTCAACTCGACACATTGTTATTCTGGTGTTATATGGTGTTATATGCTTATGGGCTCTTTTTCTGCGACAAAAACGGTGCGAATGCACTTAGCGCATTGTTATTCTGAGACTTGTGGAGACAACACAGGGGAAATGCCTGGACTTAATTGATTGTTGATCTAGGAACAATCTCTGCATATTCTGTGTTCCTGGAGTAACAATGAGCCAAGTCAACTTGGTGTCTTGTTGATCCCAATTTTGCTTCTTTAAATCGTTTTGGAATCGCTTAATCTACTGTCAAATTCTAATTGCTGTGTGTTTCATCAGTATAAGTCCAAGTCTACATGCTGATAAGTGGATTTAGCGGACTGTAGTTCTAAGCAAAAAGATAAACACAATTTCGCTGTCAAGTCGACTTGACCCACTATTGTCTTAGACCATCGAAATATGAAAATGATCCATCAATGCAAATGTGGTCTGCATCTCTACATGTTCCGTTTTTGTTGTATAATCTAAAAAAAAGTCACATAAGTTATTGAGCAAGACGTCAGCTAAGTATTTAACCCTTTGACTTCCAGGCCGGAGTGCATGCCAGGATCCAGATATACTGGTGTAGGAGTTCTATTTTTCGTCATTTGAAGCTGGAATTGCTAACGCAATTTCCAGCTTCAAATGACGAAAAATACATAAATGTAGTATATATTTGACGAAAATTTGTGTCATTTTATGGTTACGTTCATTGACGAATGGCGACGGAAATTTCCGTCATGTATGGTAGTGAAAGGGTTAAGAGTTTAATAAGTGGCAGATACAACTCTTTTAATACTTAGGTGACGAACTAGGACGATATGTAGATATATATACAAGCCACAACAGCATTGTTGTGGCTTGTAGCATTCGTATCATATTTCAAATAGTCTGTAAATGCATGTCCAGGCGTCTCATGACATTGTATCTGCCTTCACTGACGGCAGACGCCCACTACACCAGATTTCAATGTCACACTCTGTAGCCCTTAACCTTTTCACTACCATACATGACGGAAATTTCCGTCGTCATTCGTCAATGAACGTAACCATAAAATGACACAAATTTTCGTCAAATATATACTACATTTGTGTATTTTTCGTCATTTGAAGCTGGAAATTGCGTTAGCAATTCCAGCTTCAAATGACGAAAAATAGAACTCCTACACCAGTATATCTAGATCCTGGTATGCACCCCGGCCTGGAAGTCAAAGGGTTAACATGTTAACATGGCTAAGCACGACTATTGTCATCTTTACTCTATAGACTTGAATCTATTTTAGTACCAGGTTAAATCACAGTTATTGCGAATGAAATGTGAGTTTAAACATCAAGATTTGCAAATATTTGGTCTGAAATTAAACAAATATGAGTAATGTTCATTCACTTGAAGTTGTGGATCGCGCTAGCGAGACACAACTTCGAGTGACTGAAACTTTAAATTATTTAATTTAGCGCTTTAAGGGGTTGATAGCTCAGCAACACGATAAGTTGGGAATATATTGGCTTCATGTTGGCTCAGCGTCGACGACTTTGGTTCAACATTGATCCAGTACAGGCAACATGCTTAATGTCTCAGCTCCAGTGGTAAATATCATATCCCAGCAAACATCATACTTTTCTCCAATACTGGCATAATGTTGGTCCACCGTCTGAGATGCTGGCCCAACATTTTACCAGCATTAGCACGACGCTTTTAGTATTACCCCTACGGAATTATTTGTTCTTATTTTTCGGTTTGCACAATTAACATGATTAATGATTTGATTTGCATTCACCACATATTATTTAAAAATAATTCTGTGACATTTTATTAGTTTGAAATTTGCTTGAAAAGGTATAGGTATAGTAGACTTATTAGCTAGCACCACAAGAGTTAACTTTTACAGCGTTGAAATATTGTTGTGTAAACCATGGAGTCCAGAGGGTTTTCTTCAATTTGAAATCATCACAAAGATCTTTCCGCTTCATTTGAATACATATGTTATGGGTCTTCGGCCTTTTATATTTTTTTAATTCTTTCAGCGGGAGGATCCACTTTTGACGTCAGAATCTGACGTCAAAAGTGGATCCCCGTGCTGAATATGGCTGAATGTCATTACGTTCACTGATCTAGTCATACATGGCGCTGTGGTGATACACTTCACTGAACAGGATCAAGATAATACCCAGTGAAAATACTACCATGATCTGTAGATCTGTGTGATCTAACTCATGCAACAGACAGTGTGTCACCGTGTACACTATACCCAAATATGGAAATCACTGATCCGCCGGAAGTCCTGGGCCATGACGTGGATACGTAATAGTAGTTTAATGTTGTTCCAGTGCTGTAGGCGGTGGGCCAACATTAAACCAGCAGTGATTCATCGTGTTGTTTGCTGGAAACTTTGGATATTTAAAAATAATGGGTAATTTTCATTCACTGCAAAGTGAGAATTGCGGAATCACTTTATCCTCCCATAACCATGATAACCATGATAACATGTATTATTATAATAAAATGTTATTGATCATGCATTTGCATGGGATCGGTAACAGATATGCATAAGATATAATCTGGGTGTATTACATAACATATCATTCATTAATAATTTATATAATGTTTAACATGTTTAATGTCTATATCAATGCACACCTTATTAATACCTGTATGCATTTTCATCATAATTATATACCCTTATAACCATGATAACTGATAAATATTTATATCAATAATCATGATGATCGGCCACATCTAATTATATTGAAACTAAGTCATTGAGCCGTCTGTAAGGCTAGAGGCGCCACGTTGATTGTTCTACCATCTTTACATGTTTTATATAACTTGTCTCAGCTTGCTATAAATCACTTGCTGACTCAGGTATGTCTCTCGTCTGGTCGCTTCAGACATCATGGGTGGGCGGAGAAGGAGTCAAGGCATTTCCGACACTTTGAAGGTGTAAACCTTTAACCATGTTACACATTAACATGAATAACATGTTAACTCTTCAAGTGCTTCATTACCACTTAACATTTTCCTTTCATTTGAAGTTGGCATTGCTCACGCAATTGCCAACTTCAAATGAAAGGAAAATACCTCCTCACTTAAAAATTAAACCTGCTAAATTTCACAATGGGGGCTTTACTCAAGATTTATACATGCATATTTGTTCAATTTCTGTCAAATTTTAGTTGTGGAAAAACAGTATGAATGCGCTTAAAAGCTTCGCCCGCACTCAAAGGGTTAAACCGCTAAATTAAATAATATATATTTTTCGCCCACTTGAAGTTGTATCTCGCTATCGCGACCCACAACTTCAAGTGGGTGACAATCACTCATAATGATGTTTAATCTCAGACCTACCTTTTGCAAATCTTGATGTTGAAACACACATTTCGTTCCCAATTTATTTTCACCCCCTTTAAGTTGTGGCTCGCTTCCGCGATCCACAACTTAAAGCGCGTGATAACAGAGATTTGATCGGCTAATTAAACGGAATAAAAACGACTAGAGTCGAGTTTTGATGGTTAGCCCTGAATACAAGTCTATTTCGCGCGAGCTGTATATATCAATAACTTTCTATATAAAGTTATTGATATATGCAGCTCGGGCGAAATCTGGAACGATACATTGACTCAATGCTGGCTAAATGTTAGCCCACTTTCTGTGACGCTGGCCCATTATTAAAATAGGATAAGGTCATACGGTCAATGTTACTTATTTGCAAGGATATAGAATATTTACTAAGACTTTGTGATTAGAGAGTTCTAGTAAGCTAAGAGTATATTTACATCACTTAGGCTACGTCACTCCAGTGCATTACCTATAGTAAACAAGATACATCGAGACAATGCTGTTTCAATGCTGGCTCACTATCTGCAACGCTGGTCCATCCCAAAACCAACCTACATGTAGGATCTCTTGGTTGCTGAGAGGTGAGGTATTTTGATTATTGGGTTCTACCGTTCTGGTACGCTAAATGTGAATGGTATGTCCATCAAAAACAGACGTTATTCCAATGTTGTTTTAATGTTGGCCCACCGTCTACGACAATGGCCCAGCATTACGCAGCATTGGTTTACGCGGGCGTTTACGTCACCTGTATGCATGGTATGATTCCAGTTTGTACCCAGCAAACACCAATAACCAATGCTGGCTTAGTGCTGGCCCACCGTCTACGACGTTGGGCCAGCACTAATCCAGCACTGGTTCAATATATAATTTCCTGAGTATCCAATGTGTAATAACCTGATTACAGCCATGCCCTTCAAACACGGGACGTTGATCCAGTGTTACATTAATGTTGGTCCACCGTCCACGACACTGGCTCAACATTAATCCTGCATTGGTTCAATACTAGTATATTGTACCTCAGTACATAATGATTGTGTATTACAGCTTATCGCTTTCGTGACTGTATTGTTTTATTGTGATCAGTCAAGCGTGGCAATGACCACGCTGCGGCCCTCACATACATGTTACATCTATATGGATGGCTGGCATCCGATCATACTGGATGTATCGTGACTACAGCACCTCACTTTATTATACTACAAAATATAGTACCATGATGACCGACAGCGTTCTATACATGCTATAAAAAGGCCTTGGTATTAGCAATGAATATCTATGTATCATTGTAAGTACTGATAAACATGATAAACAGATAAAGCAGTACTCTACATTGAGGAATACACGTGGCCTTCATCATAAAATAGTGAGTGTTTATGTCTTTTCGATTTGAGTAATATCAGCCTACTGCACAACAAACACGATACATTGACATAATGTTGTATCGATGCTGGTCCACCGTCTGTGACGCTGGCCCAATATTGAAACATGTTACAACATTAGTTCAATGCCTTGTGTTTGCTGGATTCATACGTTATTTATCATTGATTAAAAGACCCGATCACAAAATTGACAAGATTGTACTATACTTCCCAGCACCCTAACCGTATTGAGCAGCGGTGGATGTTTCCATACAAGAAACATCCGCCCCTGTTCAGAAAATAGTGTAGAAGTGTTGATAAATAATCCTAGGGAATCTGTACGTTATGTGCCAAAGATTCGAATACATTATCACGAAATTGCTGGTGATATCTTGTTTGAATCCACGATATTAGAAATACTGTTACATGATTACTAATGTGTCTGCTGATATGTACAACTGCTAATACATCAAACGTATGCATTTGTAGTAGGCCTACAACCAACCCAATTAATCATATTTGCAGAACAGTTCATGATAAATTAATGTTGAATACCCAATTTTTACTACCGCTTTTAAGTTATTATAGATAATAGGCTATGTTATCTGTCAGTATTGACATAATTCAAGCATATTTAAAACCATTCATCACTATTATACTTTTGTTTGGAGAATTAGTGAGTTGATAGTGCTTTAGAGATGATTATTAACCCTTACAGTGCGGGGATCGACTTTAGACGTCAGAATCTGACGTCTGTAGATGTCAGATTCTCACGACTAAAGTCGATCCCCGCATTGTAAGAATAAAAATATGTCTAATGGCCGTAGACCCTTAACATAGGTATTCAAATGAATCGGAAAGAGCTGACAATGACATTTATGATGATTTCAAATTGAAAAAACCCTTTGGTCTCCAAGGTTTTAATAAAAATAATTTAGCGCTTTAATGGTTGATATAATATGTTTGGTATCATATGAGTATTACCAAGAATCTATTAATCAACTAATAGATTTTTGGTATTACTCATTAACCCTGTTAGCTGGTGGGTCGTAGTAGCATGACACAATTTGATGGGGGTAATAATTTGATTGATTTGTACGTTAGAGGCCCAAGGGCATACCTAGTAATAATTAAAGTGAACTCTAAATAAACTGTAAATATGGCAAGTTAACTGTAGGTAAACTGTAGATAAGCTGTAAGTAAACTATTGGAGTCACATGTCGTTCATTGTTATGGCTAGTCATTGTTAGTCATGTTAGTGACATTTCTAACTCTATGGTAGTTGTAAGTCTTTGTCATTAAAGCCTTAGGTCAAACGGACAACGTTGCTGAATTCTACTTCATAGCACTATATCCTGTATATGGGATAAGACCCCTTTAAACATGTTAAAAAAACTTGTTCATATAACTTATATTTTTAATGCGCTTACCAGTCATTATTAAACACATAGTATCGTATAATCTGATAATCATGATAATAGTCAATGATTGAGAAGTTTAATTTGTGGAATTCCCTGAAGATGATAAAGGCGCAATTATTATGCATAATAATCATGATCATATACTTTAATTTGTAATTATCAGAGTTAATATGTTACCCTTCAGTAATGTACTTGTGCATTACATAAGCCAGAATAACTTTTAACCCTTTAACCGCCGGTGCCGCATATATTCGGGTCTGCATTTTTTATCAGCACATTAAATACCACATCTTAAATATGTTAAAGATAAAATGTGACATCAACCAGCAAGATTTGAGAAGAGTTGAACTCCATTTTACCAAATCTGAATAATTTTCACTCACTTGAAGTTGTGGATCGCGTCAGCGAGACACAACTTCGAGTGGGTGAAAATTTAAATTTAATAATTTGGCGTTTAAAGGGTTAATAAACGCTAATTATACTATGCCTAACGTTTGCTAACTTGCCGCTAGCACCTAAGGAGTTAACGTTCTGAGGGCTTAAGCTCTTATATAAGCGTTTCTAAGCGGCTTGTTGATTGTCGAGCTGATGAAGCTATTGTCTGTATGACTAATCATTCTAATGGGCAGGAGAACTCAAATAAATGACATCATAATCACCTCCTGTCAATACGCGCCTAATATGCCACATTGACCCCACATTGACCAGTGTGTGTGTGTGGTGATGCAATTTTCACAACATGGTTTTTCTCATTCACATCAATTTTCACAACATAGTTTTTCTCATTCACATCAGGCGAAGAATCGCCATAGCGGTTCTGAATCAGTCTGGATGTATACATAAATTAATGTAGGCAATACTTGTAGAAGGATTATCATTTGAGACCGTCACCCGACTAAAATAATTACCGAGCGACCCACAACTTCAAATGGATAAAAGGTACTCGTAATTTGAAAATAGGGCCTACACTTTTTCAATAATTATTGTTGCTGATTTAATACATTTTCCACTCCCAAAATTATTAATATAAATGTAATAAGAAGCTTAAAAATGACTTATTTGTGTTATTCGTGACCAGAGCTCAAAGGGTTCATAATAAAGTGACGATGGTAAAATGACGTCGCTCTTGGATGCGAACTTGAGTTACGTGAAATGCTGACCAATGCTGAGGACAAGTGGTTTGTAATTTGTCGAGCCGCCAATCCTGCTTTGATGTGCGCTACATCACTGAATCAGCCATTTGGGGATTTTAACAGCCCTTGGCCGTAAATTAAAGCTGGGGAATTTGACCAGCTGTTCTATTGTTAATGCATAGCAGGCGATTGACGAGGCGTGCAACGGCGTACAGTCAACCGTAATGAGTTGTACAAATAGGTGTACACATGACCCAAATTATCAAAAGAGTAACACATCAGGAGAGGCTTTCGGTGTATATTGTATAACTTGTTAAACAAGTTAAAGTGAGTAAGTGAGTGAATATTTGTTTACATCGTATATATGTTGAAATGGCAACGATTACTCATATTAATCGTTTATAGACATTGAACCAGTGTTAGGTAAATGTTGGTACATCGTCTACGACGCTGGGCCAACATTAATCTAACATCATGTTTGCAGAATGGTCATTCAGTGAACGTCTGTTTAACCCTTTCAGCGTGGTGACCGTCTTTATACGTCAGAATCTGACGTCTGTAAATGCCAGAATCTGACGTATGAAGTCGGTCCCACTCTGAATGATTTCAATATTTCTAATGGCCGTACACCCATAACATAGGCCTAGTTATTCATATGAATCGATAAGAGCTAACCAAGACATTAATGATGATTTCAAATTGAAAAAAGGCTTTGGTCTCCATTGTTTATACAAAAATAATTTAGCGTTTTAATGGTTAAGATATGGCAACGAGGAGTAGTTTGTTGGCACATGTCACTCATATATTACACTCTTGATATGGCCATTGTCGTGTGTAAATTTAGCAAATATCGTGTCTCTCTTGGTCATATGATGTCACATTATGTCGATAACAGTGTCAATAATATCCCTGATTGGATCATAAATCATCCTAGAGATTTCCAGAATACCCGATTGAAGCCATGTATACATGGTATAGTTACAACTGTATGTCCAACAAATCTCACCTTGACCATTGTGGTGCTTGACCATCGTGAGATAGCCAATACATGAATAGTAGGCTGAATGTAAATTGTAAAAAATATATATAACTTGCCAACTAAATAAGACAATCTAGTGATCGTCATACCTAGCCTAGGCATATGTGTTGTAACTTACTTAGTATCGTTCGATGACTTTTAAAAAGGTGACATACCAATTGACACATTTAAATATTAATTAATTCGTAATTATAAGAGTGTCATTCAATGTCATTTAGTAAATGTAGTAATGACATTTCTTCAGATACTTTGTCAAATGCCAGTTTGGTACCGTACCTAATATTGTAATTATTTTTATTTCGAAATCCACTCTACATCTGCTATTACAACCTGACTTTGAAGGTCGCACTGATGAGTGATTTGCTCTTATATCGTGCCGACAGTACAATACTTTTATTGATATATTACCATGATTACAGCAGGTTTAGCATCTAGTTTGGGAACATGGAGAAAGGAGGGAGAAGAACGCTTTAAAGAAAATGGCGGCAGTACCATAAAACTGGTTCGTAAACCAGCAGGGGTTTTATAACTTCTCAATATTTGGCTCCGGTCGAGTTTAGTCTGTATAACCTAAAGCCCTTTCTTTCCACTTAATTATGTGCAATATATTGCAGAGTTGAATCGGTTTATCTGATTATTAAATCTTTCTACAAATCAACATTCTACCAGATGATCTTGGCGTATGTTAATCATGGTTATGAGATGAATGACTTCGTCTTCTGTTAATAAGCCTATCACATACCAAAATTAGTGTGAATAGATACAATTTGCTTGTGTTCTATACTGAGCCAGAAATAATTGGCATAGTCCTTCTGTTGTTTGTGTAAAGCAAGAACTTGAGAGATCCCGCGATCCGTAGTCAAGCACTGCCATTTGTCTCCGTCGCTGCCGACGTGTGGATTGTCCAGATTGTCAAGTTCACACATTCTCTACAGACCAAGCTAATACATGTAATACAAAGCACTGTATCAACGCTGGTTAGATGAATGTCCGATGTTGTAGACGTTGGGCCTTAGCTGAATCACGGCTGGGACAACTTTTGGTGGTGTTTGTGAGAGGTTTCTTTTTTTCACCTGCTCATCATTTGACACTCCCCTAAATCATGGTAATCATGATAATGTATCTCTTCTGCCATGTTCACAGTAGGCCTACTATATTTGTGGTCAAAGTAAGCCATTTTCCCTTCACATGATATTCTTCGCAAAATCGTGATCTTAAATAAAGACGATAGAGATACATTATCATTAATGTTTAGCTGACATTGAAAACGTTGGTTAAATCATGGAGATAGTAGAGACTCTACTGGTTAAATTAATAATAAACACTGTGCTAACTGAATACCTCACCAACGTTTGGAATTGATTATCGATTTGTTTCAAATTTTTGACGAAAATCACTATTATTTTATTTTTGCACAGTCATCTACTATCACTTCTTAATTGGTGTATTTAGTTGTCAGACTATTTCTGGTATATATGCGTGACTTGTGATTTAGACCTTATCAGAAGCAATGTCCATAATCAACGACAAGGCCTCTCCTCAATTCTGGATTATTGCTGGCCCACTGTCTGCGACGTTGGCCCAACATCGATTCAGTATTATACATCTTCAGATTCTTTGTTATCTGGGATGATTCATTGTTTAGCTCAATGTGAGCCGTCTAAGGACCATTGTTATATGTTTTAAATACTGTTTATCACAAAATCGCATAACTATTTGGAAACTTTATCTGTCAGACGCTGTCTGGTTGTTCATGTGCAGGTCCTGTTGACTGTATTCTGACAGCCATCCAGAGAAAGTTGATATCAGTGACTATTTCTGGTGAGCGATAATGGAAGAAAACAGGTCAGCAGAGGCCAGAAGTAATCGATAGTTGTACAAAGCCTTCTCAATCGTGATCAGTGTGATTATAAATACACCGTGTTAGGCAGGTATCTCGTTCAGCTGACTACAAAAAACAACGTATCTGGGATTAGATTGGTGACTAAGTTTACCTAATTCTACTAAAATGCATGCGATTTATTTGCGGGAACAAGGTATTATATAAATACTACGAAGACAAGCCAACGCATATAATATATGCTATGTTCTTGCTTTATTCGAGAAAACTACAATATTAACTATCGTTTCTGCTGGAAAAACATATTTCAAGCGCTTTTTGAATGTTTTTTCACAACAAAAATATTGAATACTAACTAGACAGTCAGTAAGACCGCAAACCTCCACCGCCGCATTGATTGTGTATTGGACACGGATGCGGAGGCTGATCCGAATCGTAATCCGGATCATCCCGAAAAATATAATGGATTGTTCCTTCATCATAGGTGCAGGTTTTTTTTATAGTCTGATATCAAGTCTGAAGACCTATCATCCGACTTTACATCTTACCCCCTGGTCACTGGACCTGTTCATTCGTGTGCCATTTCAACTCCACAGAGAGCATACAGTCCTGCAGCCGTTTCGGCGCATTGAACTTATCGTACACATTGCCATCTCTGTCCTACCAGGTACTCATTTTCACCTGAGTCAAGTGAAGCATTTGAGGGTGAAGTGTCTTGCCAAAGGACACAACATCTCAACAATGTCCCAAGATTGAGAGGGGAGAAACATTATATTTCTCTGAAAATTCTGCACCAATCGGGATTCGAACCGCACGGCAGGCAGCGACATCGGCAGAGCGCCACGCTCTAACCATTGCGCCATGTCCCTCTCTAAGGACACACATCTTTTAAAAAATCTGAATCTGGATCGTTATCCGTATCATCCCCAATATTTATTGGATTGTACCTATTGGCCCGAGACACACCTGTTAAAATTTCATGCAAATCCGTTCATAACCTTGTAAGTAATCCTGCGGACGGACGGACAGAAGGACAGACAGACAAACCAGCACGAACAAAACATAACCTCTTTTGGCACAGGTAAAACATTATTAATTTGAGCAGCTGAAATAATTCCATCTCGTTTTCCTTACTCTATTATAGCTATATGGCTGATCAGAACGAATGGTAATATGGACAATTCATCGTCAAGAAAAGTGGTGCAGCGTTATGTAACGTTATTCCACTGTTGACCCAGCGTCTCGTTCTTGGGTTCTGTAAGGAATGTGAGTATTACGTCAGCATGGGGTACTCTCCTAATTGAGTACAGTTTTTGTTGGCCTGGGGCTGTCGCTGCTTTTTGGCAGGCGTCGGGTCATGGGAAGTCATAGGTAGAAAGCTACCGCGGCACACCCGACCTTTAATAAACAGGAAAAACAGGAAATATTAACCCAATGTCGGTTCAGTGTTAGCCCATCGTCTGCGACGCTAGACCAACACTGAACCAACATAGGGTGAATATGTCGTATTTGCTGCTGCGAGAAGGGAGAAAACATCTGCCGGTGTGTGAGCCAACCCAATCTATAGCCCAGCTGAAATTACTTACATGGAATAACAAAATATAAACCGGATATTTCGTTTGGCCAACCCCACGGGACGATGGACGTGTGCACACACTGATTTTGTCGGCTGAAAATACAATTTTCTTATCTGCAGGGGAATAACGTATTGCATTTACATGTTGCTGCATTTTAATAGGCCCGATCATGATAATGATTTAATTAATATTTGCCATCTTTGACGAGAAGTTTAGCTTTAGACGAAATTCCGTGCTGAATCGTGTTCCACCAAATGTAAAAATAAAAAATGGTTTATAATTTGTAAAACACAAAGATCAGGGGCCATCCCACTACAAATCTGAAAATTTAGATTATCTTACCTTTCTCTAATTTCTATCAGAAAGAACATCTTAATTTAAAGATTCTTATCACTGAGATGGACCTATCCCACTAAGAATCCTAAAATTACCACCATCTTAACTTTCTCTCATTTGCATTAGAAAAGTTGGGAAAGTAAGAGCAAGTCCGGGGAGGAAGTTAAGATAATCTTACGATATTTAATGTGGTGGCCTCAGCACCTAAAATAGCAATTTTATCATGATTATATATGACGTAATTGCAATTTGGATGCTTTGTCCATCAGGATTTGATACTTAGGATATGTTGTATGGCCTTCACTCACCACAAATCCTGAGTTGTCTACCTATGATTAGAGAAACTGCTTCTATCATGCGTCTCTTTCGCACGGGTGGCTGCCAGACGTTGACTGATGCTGTGATGGCAAGAGTACACAAAACCATAATTAGCAAGCAGCTAGAAAAACACATTTCTGACAAGATGCCTGCTTTCTGACTCTGTACAAATAGAAAAATATGCACACTCAGTGTTAATATTGCGTTACTTGCTAATACCTATGACAAATAGCTCTTTCTGTTGCAATGTTGGAATGCTACTTATCCAAAATAACCTGTCAGTAGGCATGTATTTATTACCTGTTTGACATAGTTACATGATTGTGAGCAATAATAATGTCATTAATAATGGAAGACATGTCGAGGTAACGACAGGAGTAGGCCTATTTTGCAGATGTTTTCCTGGCAATGACATCGGGTTTGGAAATAATTCAGCAAACTTTCAAAATAGTTAGGTTTGCATCAATCACCAGCCACTGACATAAACAAGCAGCTGACAACAGTTCTGGCAGACTCCATACATCAAAGACGTGCTGATCAACCGTGTGTAACCATGGAACACTGATGTAGCCCATCCCCCCAGCTTAGCCCCAGTCTCACCCACCCAGCAAACACATCGACCCAATGTTTGACAAATGTGAGCCGACGTCGTAGACGGTGGGCCAACATTGGTCCAACATTGGGTCTATGTGTCGTCTTTGCTGGGTGCAATCATATGGTTTGACGTCATTGTTGAGTAGAGTAACAAATCTGGTTTTCTGTGACCTTTTTTGATAGATTCTTATAGTTAATCCAACAATTCAATATTGAAGATGTCTATTTGTCATAAACAGATAAATATAAATATTTTTTGTCATTTGGAGATGGAAATTGCGTTAGCAATTGCAGCTTCGATTGAATGAAAAAGAGAAACAAACAATACCATGTATAAAGCAATAATCAACGTATAATGCAATAATCAATCCAGGGCGTCTTCAATCGGTTGCGCAATTAGAATTCGTAGCACAGTTTTTCGAATGACGACTGTGTATTGCACATAGAGTCTGTTATTATGGACTACTCCAGTTGGTATGCTAATAGTGACCAGGCATTATAATTGTCCCAGTTAGTGTTTATCCTGACCTTGTTTCTGGGTTTTTACGTCACTTTGTCAGTCTATTTTGAGTACTGGCCAGGCAGGGAGGATTTCAGATAAATGATGATGGTGTCCTTGAGGTGCGTCTGTGGTACTTCTGGTGGACGGTGTGTGTGGCTGTGAGGCGCCGTCTCATCTGTTATCTAATAATACACCATCACTCAAAGCTGACGTTGGCACAACATTGATACAGCTTTGTACTACGGTGTTGTGGCCTTAGTCTGGTGTCATTCACGTTAACTTACCTCGGAATCCTGCACCAGGGCAGGGCAGCATAGCTCCCAGTCAACCCGTGTTCACATGGTGGACCATCTGTGCCCAGGCTTCTGGCTCCTGGCAATGGAGGGGTACTGGGATGATTGCTAGTAGTAGTACTTTTCGCCCCCATCCGGGGAGGGTCATTAGGGATCTGTTTCGTCTGTTGGATGCTGTTACGGCATTGTACGGAAGCACTAGTCTACAGCAATCATCCAAGGGCAGCTGCAGCCTCCTCGTATCTGGCTATAATCTTCGGGCGGATTGCCAGTGGCGTACCCTGGTTCCTCCGCTCAACAGCGGAGCCAATGCAGCACCCGCATCAGTGCTGGCGCTGATGTAGGCTGTGGTAGCCTTAAATAACCGGCAATAGCGTGTTTGACATTAGGTCTCTCACGTGGGATGAATGGAGTTACCCAGAGGGAGTGATCCTTCCTATTGTTACTCTGGGGACTATCCGACCCGAGGATAGCGGAGCTGTGCAAAATGCCAAAGAGTTTCATCATTAAATTGTACAGCGAAACTCAAGTCTCCGGCCGTCTGGGCATGTCTGGGGGTATATCCCCTAGACATGCCCAGAACCCCTTATCGGGCGAGTGAAGGAAAACGCTCTCAATAACCCACCATGCCCTATCGCCCTCACCCTCACATCATCATCTGTACATCATTCATCTCATCAATTGACTACAACGTTTTTTATCGTATTATAATGTCACTTAAAAGACCTTTTGTGCCGAAAAGTGACGTAAAGCAATGATTTACTACTACTACTACCTGGCAATGGGTGTGCCCAGATTCACCCATCATACACGCACACCTGGCAGCTTACACGTGGATATACTATATCCTGGCCAATATATACTCTTCGTGGCACCATCCGTCCGTTGGACAGGCAGTAGTTCATTAGGATTATGGGCGGAGTATTGGGTTGTCTCTGATGAGATACAAATGTGTTCGGCCAGCTGACCCACTGTTTTTTGTGGCACTCTGCTAACCAGCTCTCTGTCTGCCCCTCTATCTGGACGCCTCTCCTACTGCCTGGAGGAGAGAGAGAGAGAGAGCTATTTTTAACCGCCAAGTATTTTACAATCATGACACTGGTTTCTGGTGGCTTGATCCAGATGGCCATGAGAGCAGTAGGGCTATTCTCGGACGAACTATTTCACCAGTGAAATTGGGTGTGTTGCGAGAGAAAAGCATGTTCCCAGTAAAGCCACAACACTGCAGTTTGCTCTGGGCCAGGACAGATTCAGCAGCTTATTTTCGTAAAAAAGTCTCATGTTTGGAAGTTATCAGCTGACAACATTTCTGGGAAGCTTTGGATTTAGTTTCGTGGTAGTCGAGTCATAGATTACCTACTTATCAGAACACTTAAAACGAACTTTAAACGTTTTTACAGTACATAAGACTTATCGCATATCGGATATGGAACAATTGGATTGGTGCATCAATTTTATAACGTTGTTCTAGTAAGTGATGTTAATATATGGAGTTACTGGCCTATCAATTCACAAACAATTATTGATTTACTAGTTATTTGACTTGGACTTGGTTAGGGCAGAAATACATAGTACGATTTTGTATTATATGATTATGCATTTCTGATATTGGAGGGAATGAGACTTGAGAATATATGTATACGGCATCGTTGGGAAGGCGAGATGGGCTCATCTCAGCACAAGTCACCACATCAAGCCCGAGCCTTTAGGCGAGGAATTGATGCGGTGACAAGTGCTGACATCAGCCAATCTCGCCGTACCCAACGATGCAGTATGTATTTTCTCGTACGATTATCTATCTGAAACCGCAAAATTCAACTTAGCAGTGAAGCGTATAGGAGAGAGTGCGAGATGGGCTGATCTCGCCATACATCTCGTACTGAAAGCCAACAGCATCAGTGCGAGAAATAACAATTCTGTAACTCGTGTCCTGTTGACTTATTTGTTACTATATTTTGTCATTTGACGCTGGAATTGCAAACGCAATTTCCAGCTTCAAATGGCGAAAAAAAATCTTATTGAAAATGTTTATCTTCAAAATTAAATTATAACTGAGGATCTTTTGTAAGATTCCGTGTCAATTTTAGTGGCTTTGTATTTGACATGATACTTGTCTCATAGCGTTTAGAGGCCTACACTGAGCTAGCCGGACAAGGCAGAATTTACAGTTAACACTTGACTATTATGATATACACTGTCTATTGTCTATGTTCTGTTTTTGTTTGTAGAATTATATTTAGGCCAGTATTTGTCTGTGTTGTCATGTATCCATGAAACTGGACGTAGGTTTAACTAAATGTCTATTCTATACTGCTTTCTGCAGTTAACATGGTAAATGTTTGAGGCTTTGTGACTAGTGCTTCGTGCTGTGTTTGTGCATGTTGCCATATAGAATGACAAAAATACAAACATAGCATAACGCACGTGCCCAAATAACACTAAACATAAGACCAGAAAGCAATATTTAAAAAGTGAATTAAAACCATAAACATAAGAAGCCACTCAACATGACGAAAATACCCGGAAACATGGAGCACAAAGCAACAAATCACGAAGGACAAAACAACAAAGCAATCTTTAATATCGTCCCTATTATCGTTCATATGTATGTCTGTATGTATTGTTTATCACATGTATTTTCGTTTTGTGTGTTACAGTATACGTGCCAGCAACAACAGGTCTACATGGCAGTCGCAGGATGGTGATCCAGAGAGCCCAGGACGCCGTGTGGACTCCAGCGTGAGGAGCAGTAAGAGGTCCTCCCAGGGACCTCCATCTGTATCACATTCCAACCAGACTCACAATGGTGTAGCCAGCACTAAGAGCACCATGCTGAGTTCAGGAGGCCAGCAGATCCACAATGCCAAGTCCACCCCCGTGCTGTACCCAGGTACAGGTGGTGGTGATGCCTTACGCTCCTCCTCCTCGGCTTGGGGTGGCGTGGGATCCTCCACCAGTAGTCTTCAGGGATACTCAGGTCCTGCTGACATCAGTACCTCATCTCAGTCAACATACAGTCTGTCATCCAATCAGTTCAACTCTTCATCACAGTCAGTGAGGGAGCCACGCACCCCATTTGAACTGAACAAGGAAAATGAGCAGCCGTTTAGAGTGCAGTCCAGCCTTGAGTTAAGGTCTTATACCCAGGACCCTCCTTCACAAGGCCATTTTAGGGGAAACTCTCAAGATAGTTCACTTGCATATTGGACTAGGCAAACGAACAGAGGAAATTATGAAAACGTTAGTCCAATGGACACATCAGAGCCGGTACATCTTCCTAAATCTGCCTCCATGGATATGAGCAGTAGTGGAAGTAATGGTTTACATAGTCCCCGGTTGTCTGGTGGTCATATGTACCGGCGATCCCTGGATCAAACTTCCCAATCCACTCAAGAATTATCTCATGGACAGTGGAGCTCTAGTAGGAGTTCTTTGGATAGTGGTAATCCACCCCAGCCTCCTACTAGAGATGCGTCAAGTATGCGTTACCGTCAGCTCACCCATGGGAGTTTTACATCAGACCAAGACTCGCTGATCTCACCGAGGTCTCAAGGTTCTGATGTACACAGTCCTGGCTGGACCGAGCCTCCTGTACCGGACCTCTCACCACATCACTCGGTGAGCACACCCACACATCACATGAGCACCACATCCACATCAGATTTACACTCTAGTCAGCCCAGCACAACCATGAACACGTCAAGGCTCAGCCCGAAGCACAACGCTTACATCGTCAGACAAACACCTTACTATAACACCAGCACACAAACAGAACAAGCCTCACAGCAGACCAGCACAGATATGGCTACAGAACCAGAGCCTGTCAAACAGCCCGCCACCATGGTGGATAACGCCGTGCAGGTCAGGGTGGAGTCACTCATCAATAATGTGTACCAGAGGAACCAGCTGGACAATGCCCTGGCACTTCACGACACCAAGAAGGAGGGTCCTGATCCACAGATGGACCCCAATCACCACCGCACAGCCTCCATCATGGATCACATGGAGCATTTCAAACGCATTCCAGAGACAATCCGTGAGGACACTCAAGAGGATCCAGGCAAGATGGAAGGAGTGAGTTCCCAGGATATGCCACCTCCACCCACGTCACCTTCTGCCTTTAATAACTCCTCCACACAGAAACAAAAACTACCGCTCAACGAAAGTGCCTTAAAACAGATTCACGATCATTCCCCGAGCCAAACCTTCATGCTGCGTAAATTATCTCAAGAGTTCTATGGTCGTCATCAGACTAAGCGGCCTAGTATGGGAGCGCCTCGCCGCAGTATGGATGAACCTCGTCAAGCGCGACCTTCAGACACAAACATCTCACAAGAGATCACAGCCAAACCCGTGACTAAGGCGTGGAATCAGGAGCCGTCTATACATGTGTCCAAGCACGAGAAAGGTGACTCTGGATTCTGTAGTCGGGAGGCGTCACAGGATCAGGGGGCCTGGCAGGATGTATCTAAGCCACAGCTTGACACCACTGCGGCTCAGGTGAAGGTCAACCAACCAGAGAAATCGGCCTTTGACAGAACCAATCGTTACAACATGTCCATGAGGAAAGCCATAGGTACATTTGACGATGTAGGGCTGGCGGAAACCAAGCTGAAACTTCTGGTGAATCAAGGTAAATCCACCCCGCAGATAAACGAGACTGCAGAACCAGCCCCTGTGACGACAAAACCTCATAAATCACGACGGTCCTTGGATGGCTCCAAACACAAGAGCAAGAAAGGCGATCCAGATTACAAGGAACACAAGGAGAAGAAGAAAAAAGAGCGTGGTGTGAAAAGAGTGACGTCTGAGCAAATACGACCTGCGAAGTCAGCGGAGAAAGAAGCTGCTCGTGCCACGAAAGACAAAGATAAGCGTAGATATTCTGATCCCAAGCCTCCACATGATAAGCAACATAAGACATCTGACCCCACGGAGTACCAGTCTAGTGGAGTACCCCATCATCTCTCTGTGGAGGGCGGGAATCAGTCTAATAAGAGATTATCCACGGGATCGGACTCTGTGTTCCATGATAGTAGTATAGAGCGGCAGAAGTCCAAGTTACAGGGTCGCTCAGTCAGTAGTAGTAGTATGGATGAGACCGCTGTTGAGACGAGACGACAACAACACCACTCACTGCCAGGTCATTATAACAGTCAGAAAGGGAATAACAGACTGAGTGCCAGCAGTGTCACCAGCTCTCTAAGTGATACCTTTACTCAAGATTACCAAGGGCGTAGATCATTCCAACCTTCTCAGTCTGACATGGTGGCTGCACGTCCTGGTGTATATCGTGACCCAGTACGGTCCGTCAGTACCAGTCAGCTACAGAGGCTGGCCAGTGAGGGGAGCAGCTCTATGGGGGACATGTCACCCCCTGTTCTACTGACCTCTAATCCCCCTTTCAGGTCAGATCTCTCATCACCAGCCACACCAACATCACCTAGTACAGACTACAGCCCTCCCATGCATCCCTGGACCGCAGACTCCACTAAGAACCCGCTAACGATGAAGCAACGTAGTCGATCACTGGGGGAGACTCAGCTGTTACAGGTTAGCAATAATAATTACTATTATTAACCTTTGTTCTGCTGAAACCGAAGAACCCTTAAGAATAACAAATCTAATTTTATCATGGCAATAATCACATCCCGTGGGGATATAGCCTATCATGTCTATGTTATGTATAAATGTTATAGCTGTATGTATTCATGTCAGCAGAAGTACATAATACACATTGTATTATGTATTTCTGATGGTAGCTATCTTTAACCAATGACACGTTAATAAATGCACAACAAAAAAATTAAAAAAATCAATAATACATATTAAATTGTCATTGCTCATGCAGTCACATCGCATTTGAAAAAATGATTTCATTAAAATAGTATGTGTTCTAGAAGATGACTGGTAGTAATGTTGATGTTTAACCCGATGTTGTATTAATGTTCGGCCAGCGTCGTAGACGATGGCCCAACATTAATACAACAATGGGTTAACTTACCTCAGAACAAGACACAGGTATTTAGGGCATGTCCCGTTTTTGAACATGTTTAAATAGTACATTTTTATTCAGATTTATGCTATAATAAAGTACACTCGCCTTTTGTCAACATAATTTAAATGAAACCTACGCTATATCTCATTACGATCTAAACGCGTTCTTGATGCATACATGCATTAAATGACCTGTCATTTGTTGTTTGACCAGGACACCTCCCCGTCACATGATGTAACCATGGTAACTGATCCAGACGAGACTATGGTGAAAGCTCCACTCAACAACACGCACACATCAAGGTGAGTTCATAATCATACTAATTATTTCTGCACCTCTGAGCCCTGTCACCTTAGACGCCTTATTGCTTGATTGCTTGCTTGCTTGCTTGTTTGATTGATTGATTGATTGATTGATTGATTGATTGTTTGATTGATTGATTGATTGATTGATTGATTGATTGATTGATTGATTGATTGATTGATTGATTGATTGATTGATTGATTGATTGACCGACCGACCGACCGACCGACCGACCGACCGACCGACCGACCGACCGACCGACCGACCGACCGACCGACCGACCGACCGACCGACCGACCGACCGACCGACCGACCGACCGACCGACCGACCGACCGACCGACCGACCGACCGATCGATCGATCGATCGATCGATCGATCGATCGATCGATCGATTCGTTTATTCGTTTATTCGTTTTAGCTGTCGGACATATTAAAAGTGAGACGGGTGTTCCTTGTGGTAATTTTGTTTTTATATATTCGCCTCATACAATACATCGGTCTATGACCTCATACAAACAATACTATTTAGGCCGGTTCAAACAGTGCACAACACTAAATATCGCGAAGATATTTAGCCCCTTGACACAGCCGCGATAAATCGCTCTGCTTTAACGTTGGGCCAGCGTCGCCCATGTTTTGATTGGATAAGATACATTTTTACTGCGCGATATTTCAGTAAAAACCGATTCTGTTTCAATCTGAAACCATGGAAACGGTATGTCGCTATGTCGCGAATTAATCACTAAAATAAGTAATATCAGAAATGCATAATACAATAATTAGATTGTATTATTCATTTCTGGTATTATCGTTTCTGGCGACTTACTGTTATCGCGAATTAAATAAACTGGCCTTCACATTGTATTGATAACAAATAACACGTCTAACTTGAAGTGACCGATCAACATTTGGTTAAATAGCCCAAAAATGATCAAATAAATGATTATATCATTACCAAAACACACCAACGCAAAGGCGAACGCAAATTCTCGCCTTCACCACCTGTTCACTTTGGTTTGTTTTGTCAGTAATAAAATAGTGTATTTGATCATTTTCGCGCTCGTGGGTGTTTTGCGCTTTACTTTTATTACTTATTCATCACTTAGTGCTGAGCGCATCAAAATCATGTTATACTATCGTATGTGGCACACGTTTAACATGTTTAAGTGGCACATAGGACACCAGCTGCTGCAGGTTGATGTGCACTTTTCTAACACACTGCGTTAATCGCCACCTGGTGAATGAGGCAGAAATATTGTTATTGTCTTTTCAACACACTCACCAGGGTCGCTGCAATCCATGCACCAGCCTTGTATATATCTGTATTATTTTAGTGTAGGATTGTAAATGATTACGTATTCCAAATGATAGTAGGTGCATAAATGTTGGTCGGTAAAATTTATTGAACTTCCACTACATAGCGTAGAATAGTCAAACAACACAAAGTGTGACCTTTTATCTTCTTATTGTAAATAGGCATAACTGCCATTTTAAAATGAGTTGGATGTGTTTATTAATAATCATAGCATGGTGATATAATGCTCCAGTACTATTAGCACGGGATTGACTATATTTGACGCGTGTATATAGGGAGCTAACTGCTTCACAGACAGGGTGTGGCTGTCGCCCGTGCAGTTAGTGTGTTTTTACCTGCTATGCATACTCACATACAATGCTGACTGTGTGGATATATAATGATCTGATGATGGAGCCTATGTCTTCCGGCTTGACATGTCCCTGTCCATCTGTGTCTTCCGGTTTGGTGTGCCCTGGTACATCTGGCCTGCAGATGATGTCTGGAGGCTGTCAGACGCATGTCTACAATTACCCCATCAAACAACACAACATGTTTGACCCTTACAACGCGGAATTAATCATGGAGAACAAAGGGTTTTTTCAATTTGAAATCATCATAAATGTCTTAGTTAGCTCTTTCCACTTTTTGAATACCTACTAGCATGTTATGTGTCTACGACCATTACAAGTATTTAAATTATTCCAGTGCGGGCATCGTCTTTATAAGTCAGAATCTGACGTCTACAGACGTCAGATTCTGACGTATAAAAACGGTCCCCGCGCTAAAAGGTTAATGCCGGGCCAGCATCGTAGATGGTGGCCCGACATTAAAACAACATGAGGTAAATGTATTTTGTTTGCAACAAATACAACACCTAGACCCAATTTGCTTAGATGTTGGTTTGCACAGCGTTGTAGACGTTGCTTCGACATTTAAACAATACTAGTATATGGAACATCTTGTGTTTGTTTAAATATGTGTTGTTATACCTGAAGGGCATAAATACTAAAAATATAGCGTTCGCTTGTATTAAATAGACGTATCTGACACTTTATAAAGTGTTAGATACATCTATCATGTTATTGGATCAATGTATGTTCTTTGCAACAAACACAACACCTAGACCCAATTTCTTTAAATATTGGTTGGCACAGCGTTGCAGACGTTGCCCCGACATTTAAACAATAATAGTATATATCGTCACCTTTGTATTAAAAGGTCGTAACATATACAACCCTCTAATACCAAGGTGACGATATCATCGCCTCGGAGCTAAAGGATCCTATCTGCCACTCTAACGAGTGTCAGATAGGATTCTTTAGCTCCGAGGCGACGATGGTAAACATGGTAAATCTTGTGTTTGTTTAAATATCATTGTTATACCCGAATGACATAAATACTGAAAATATAGCGTTTGCTTGTATATTAAATTGACGTTTCTGACACTTCATATTGTGTTAGATACATCTATCATGTGTAATTAACCCTTTTTCAAACTAAGACATTCATGATGATTTCAAACTGAAAAAAACCTTTTGGTCGCCGTGGTTTATACAAAATATTTCAGCGTTTTAAAGTTGAATAGGCTATAAATGATGATGACTGAACGTTAGTCAGTTGAGCTAGTAGAAGGTAAAGTAGACAGCTGAGCCATAATCAGATAATAATAATACAAGGCACGTGTAGGAGTATTTTTTCAGGTGATAAATACAGCATTAGAATGTGACTTTATGTTCATGCCGGGCATATGAATGGCGTGATATCAGGTTTAGAGATGTGTGCTGGGTTTTTTTGGGCAGCTGTGTGCGTGCAGCTGCATGTGAATGACGTGTTGTGTCTGCGGGGCAGAATCATGGGGACTACCCCCCCCCCCCCCCCGTGTATGTTTGTCACAGTCTGCGCTATAAATATAAACCGTTTATATAAACCGTGTTATCTTACCTAACTACCAGGTAGTTTTTATATAACTTACAGGTAGTCCTTACATAACGACCAGGTAGTTCTTACCTATACACATATACATGCTAAAGACCAGGTAGTTTTTACCTAACGACCAGGTAGATTTTATCTAACTACCAAGTAGTTTTTGCCTAACGACCAGGTAGTTTTTACCTAACTACCAGGTAGTTCATGATTTTAGAAACTCCACAATGACAATATATCTGAATTATGGTGATCGATTTTACATTCAACATGTTCAAAATATGTCATGTATAAATGGGACAAGGGGGCTCATGAGGGCAAATGTCTGTTGTCGCTTTTGAACTTATTGACATTTGTGTGGTTTGGTCGGCAACATCGATGTTGTTTCAGGGAATCGTCCCCTTGGAAATGAATTGAAAATTTGTTCATACGCAATGGGACAGCTTTTGATTTTTCAATCTAGATAGGAGTATGCACCACAATAATTAGTATTTTTGATGATGTTATTCCATGAGTTGCTTGGGAAAGCGAAAATCAGAATTTTTTTAAACATGTTAAGGTGAAGCAAAATGTTGAACATATGGATTGATTTAGTTTATGATTAATGCTACAGTGGACAATACTAATACCGTAATTTTAAAAATGTGTTTTTTTAATCTGTTCCAGCAAGAATATATAATATATTCTTGGTTCCAGGTAATTGGTGAAGATAAGGCCATAACCTGATAACTCGCGTGCACCAATTGAGTAATGCTATGTGAATAAGTCAGTTTTCGTACACATTGAGAGTGCCATGGTAAGGTTACGTAGCCAGAAGGGAGTAACATAACGTGTAAAGTTGGCACTCCCTCGGTTTATCTTGTCAAATTGTTGTTTACATCCGTGCGCATTTCCACATATCCGTGCCAATCGTCACGTGACGTGGAGACTCGATGCCTGATTGGCTGGATCGCCATCTGGCAGTATATGTGCGGCATATGGCTGTAATGCGCAACTTCCCACTTTGCCAGGATCATCCTAACTTCAGCATCAATACGGACTGCTGGTTTGATGTTGGGCTAATGCTTCCGACTTTGGCACATTACTGAATCAACACTGGATCAAATCCGGTATATCACATAAAACACAGAAAGTAAAACCAATGTTGTTTTAACGTTGGCCCACCGTTTGCAACGTTGTCCCAACCTTAAATCAGCATTAGCTGGCATGCAGCTTGCAGGATATAATCATCCAGATTGTTAGGAGGGGCACACACGCGCAGGGCAAGGGGGTCCCGAGGTGGTGTGCTAGCCTGACGCCATCAACCCCACCCCCTGTGGCTGTCAGGCAAGCGGAAGACCTCCACCCGGTGTTAGTACAATGCTGGTCCACCGTCTACGACGCTGGCCCAACATTACACCAACATTGGTCATGTGTAGATGTGTAGGTCTGGCTTGCTGGAGACTGTATATCCTACTGCTGTAGCCAGACAGGCAGACACACACTGAGTCCCGCACTGCGTGGATCGGCTACCTACACGTTGTGATCCAGATTGGGTGGGTGTCCAGGTCTACACACCTCGCCACCTCTGGCTCTCTCTTAGCCTCCCAGCAGGCAGGGATCACACTCTATGTACCTACCTGTACCGTACTGGCCCTGCACACACGGATCACAGTGATTGCTTGCCCTACTGCGTACACCTGTACACGGACAAAATGCCCGTCATCTACGGACACCGTGTCTGCTCACAGAAAATCAGCTCTTATAAAAGGTGGGTTACATTATTATTCCTAGAGTGAATCATGAATTCCCCTGGCCGGCTGGGACGACATTATTATCGGTATCAATTCTTGACAGATCACGATGTCATTCTAAAACCTGACATGTCAAATAATCTTGTCAAATGATAAATATAATATTGTTTGTCACAATTGTCACATTTTAAATTTAAATCTTAAATATTGTTTTCACAGAATGAGACACGATTTACTGAAGAAAAACAAGACTAACCAAATAGTTGTGCGATGTTGGCATGATCTGATTATTGAGTATTGTGTTTATTTGTCACTGAATAGTTTAATAGGAATTCAACATATCGAAAAGGAATTACACATGAAATACTGAATGTAAAAGCTTTCTGTACAATTAATTACCAGCAGCTTCTGTACATGGCTTCATTTTATACTATAAAATACCATTTCCAGTCTTCAGTTTTATTGTAAGTTGTACTATGGGTTACGGTATATGTAATGTATTCTGTGTATTGGGTATCTTGCTATGTCAAACTAAGGAGATGAAGAATTTTCACGTCCATACGCCAAAATTATTGTGTTGTAAATTTCAACTGGGAGTCATGATGACAATAACGTGTCATGATGACAATCACATTTTCACTCACAAATATAATAGTACATTATTCACACGATATTTCAATACAATTTTCACCATTTTAGACAAAATAAAACAACGAAAATTCATTTAATAAAGAGCCCGTCGTGTCGATACGACGGATATTTTATGAATGTATTTTGTATTATCTGATTATCTAATTATTGTACCTATTTACATCTCCCTTTATCAGTGTTTATCAAGTCTCCTCCTTCATAGAATATGTCATGGCGAGATGGAACATTACAAAGTAACGGGATTGCCAATGAAATATTTGTGTATTTAGTAAACGAGTGCTTTTCTCGGCAGCACAAGACGCTGGTACAGCGTTGGTACAACGCCGGGTCAACGTTTTGTGTAGCTGGCCTGCGAGTATTGTTTTCACGTTTGCATTCCTCGCCTTCCTGGCTCTCTGGGTACTATACTGTGAGGTATATTTCACCCGGTACTTTCTTAGTACTTACAACACACCAGTAGTATTCACGAGTCTTTCTCGCAATGCTGTTTCAATATTGGGCCAGCGTCTAAGACAGTGGATTGAGTGAATGCCTCGTGTTTGCCAGTCAGGGTATTACAGTTTTGATATGAGAGTGGCGTCCCCCAAAAAGAGACATTAACCCATTGACGTTTCAAGGCTGGGACAGCGTCGCAAACGGTGGCCCATCATTGATCCATTATTGGTTCAATGGCTTTTGTTTGCTGGGGTGCTCGTGCTTTATCAACTTCTGACCGATATCTCTCCACCCTTTGAATTCCACGGACTGTGCTTTGTGACCATTGCTTATACTTGGCTTGCCGATGAGCAAACACTAGATTTTATATCACATTCGTAGCTTTTAGAGATATTTGTAAATTAGGGCTAGTATATTATTTTTCAATAATATTTAGTGTATTATTGTTATTATACAGTATGCGTTTAGTGGGGTATCACTAAAATATGCTGTTTTCTACTTCAGCAAACGCACGACATTGACCCAATGTTGTTTCAAATTTGGTCCAGCGTCTACGACGCTGGCCCAACTTTCAAACAGCATTGTGCGCACGTGTATGTGTTGTGGACGCTAACACGTTTGTGCCATGTCTACAGGACTCTGGAAACAGATTAACAGTGTAACATTCACACAGAATGACACGGACTAGGTTATCTGGGCACAATGACTCATTCACAACTAACTAAAAAACAGAACCATCACCAAGAAACCACATAATTATAGAGAACGTCTATGTAGGGAAAAAACAGAATCAAAATTTAAATAACCATGACAGAATATATTATATGAATGACTATTAAAACTATGTTGTTTGATTCAAAGGCATCGGCGAACCTAATTATTGTCATTATTGTATTAGTAAATACGGACAAGGGTCCTGGTGCAGTGGTTAAAGCTGTCTGCTTGTAAAGGCGGCGATCGCGGGTTCATCCCCCGCTCTGGCATTCAGGGTTCAAAAAGAAACAAAATGTTTCTTCCCCGTTCACTCGTAAATATTCAGTATTGTAGGGAGCATCCGTGACCGCGAGGTAGCGTGCTCGGCCTCATACCGCCAGGGCTCAAATTTCGAATCCTGTGTCTGGAGGGCAGTGTCATTTCAGTCATCTCACTATCCTCACGAAGTTCTCCCGGCCCAGGTTAGTCTATACGTGCACAAACATGACAAAGGTGGCCTAAAATCTGATTGATTTCCGTTTCATTTCAAAATTATCTTTATCCAAGGAGGTCTTTCTAACCTCCTTGCTTTATCCAATCCTGTTGTGTCAATTTATTCCGGATATATCGTGTATATCGAGCTACGTTACATACCTAGCGATAACTTGGTTATAATTATGATAGATGAGAATGAGCGATTAGGCCACTTTAAAACGTTTAGACACTTATCCTATCTATGTCTTTTTTATGATTCTGCGATTTATGGATTGTTTTCAACTGCTAAATTAAGCACTATTGCCAAGGAAGTCTATATAACCTCATTGATCTTACTGCATGGCTATATCATGTATATTTAGCTCAATATCACTTTCGAAATTATTATCCGACATTTTTATGGCGTAGTCTACATACCATGTTAATTCATTATATCCCTGACATGACAGTGTTTTCTTTATGGCTGCTTAACGCCGTCTCCACGTGTTCCTAATCAGTGGAATTGATGAGGTCATGTTTTTGATACAAGGACGGTCTTTGTGTTCAGCCTAATTATCCTGTCTATTGTACACCCTAGTATCACTGGCACTGATATCTCCCCAGCCTCCCTGCACAGCAAGCACGAGACGTTTACTCAGTGTTGGTTTAATGCTCGTCCATCGTCTGCTACGCTGGCCCAGCATTAAACCAACACTGGGTCAACATCTCGTATTTGCAGCCTGGTACCAGACTCTACCCTGATCCAGATGACTATTGGTACTGCCAATGTTAGCTCAGTGATGCGCCAATGTCTCTGACGGTGGCCCAACATTGAGCCAACGCTGGATCATTATGTCCAAATAGATTGGGACATTATGACTGCAGTGGTGGACCCACAAGGGGGTTTAATGGAGTCATGACCCCTCTCCCTTTTCAGAAAAAAATACTTAAACTTCGATGTAAACAAGCAATCTATAGGGACAGAGTCATTGATGTAAATAGTATATTTGACCCTGAGCTGGTACCACAAATCCACATTTTATTAACAGCGACGAATATATGTTTGGCACCTAAATTTTTAATTTTTGACAGTTTTTAAAATAAATTCAAATTTCTGGCTCCACCCGTGGACGGATGCTTACATAAATCGGCAGGTGTGCGTAGACTGGATCTCTAGTGATGACAGCCTGGTGGTCGTGCTAACCACAGCCTGGACAGATTTATCTATTTCCAGGAGAGTGCCGTAATTACCCGCACCTCGCCAATCATCCTCGGCTGTGTGGTGAACTCGCCAGTCACCAGGGGGCGATCACTCATATCAGCATATCAGAAGAAAACTAGAAATACCGACCTTCATAATGCCAGCAGACATACCAACCTCATAATCATGATAATGCCAGTGCTATGACAATCACAGGCGCCAGACCTTTTTCCTGAATATATCGTCTTGCAAAAGGTCATTTATGATATTTGTCAAAGTAGCATAATTATTATAACCTTTCTGTTCCAAAAGCACGGAATATAGACTTTATGCTTTGTATGCGTGTTTTCTCGTATAGGGGGCCTAGGACAGTAGGACACACACTTAACCTTTTCACTACCATACATGACGGAAATTTCCGTCGTCATTCGTCAATGAACACAACCATAAAATGACACAAATTTTCGTCAAATATATACTACATTTATGTATTTTTCGTCATTTGAAGCTGGAAATTGCCGGCCTGGAAGTCAAAGGGTTAAAGGGATAGTCCCCTCTTCATAATACGTGAGACAAGGGGGCCCAGAAAGCATGTCACAGCTAAAACATACATCATAAACTACAGTCGGTAATCTGAGTCATTTTCCCAGGTATCTCCATATACATTTTGTCTGTGTAAAAACAGTATCTGCAGAACAATTTCCAGCGTGAGAGCTATACAATTTATCATGCGATACCGCAATATTTTCAGTCGGGTTATTTTATTTATTTATGAAATGACGTACTGAAAACAAAGGGATATCCGCTTCATCATGAGAACAGTGTCACTGGGAGCGAGATGTGCGTTTAAACATCATGGTTTACAAATGTTTAGTCCCAAATTAAACAGATATGAGTAATTTGTGGGTCGCGACAGAGAGGCACAAGTTGATGAAAATTTAAATCATCATAGTTATTGCTTTAACATGTTTAAGAGTTAATAATGTCTTGATAATGTCTACTAGCTTTATGTATTACTACTTTTAGTAGTGGGTTTTGTGATCTGGATTGTAAATAACATCGCTGTTTTATTTTTTCAGACATATTTTATTTTTAACGACTTCTATTTACTGTTCACGGCCACGAGGTAATTCAGTCCTTAATAAAATTTTAATGTAGTCACGCATAGCTTATATCTTTATTGCAATGTACATGATGTAGTATATGACTAATGTACATGATGTAGTATATGACTGACATGGTAAACACTTCACCGCATATATAGAGTTATACTGTAGATCTGGTAATATTCGCTAGGTTTTAATTTTCGCGATTCTCGCGAGTAGGACAAATTTGCGAATTTAAATATCTCGAGAAAATTATTTTTATAATAGCGCTACTAGCGCTACTGAAAATTCGCGAATATTAAACTTAGTGAAAAGTCCCAAAATCAGAAATTCGCTAAAATTTAAATACGCGAAAATTACCAGATCTACAGTATATACATGACTAGTCTGTGCCGTGCAGATGATTATGATACCATTGATTACTATTCTGGTCACAGTGACATGTGAATGATGACTGTCATTACTACTATTTCCGCAGCACCAACTCTTATTATCACCACTCCCTCATACGTTTTAAACATAATAATGTTAACAGGCCAATAAGGGGTTGTAGGTCGTTGCACTCTGCTGCGTTTAATTGAACCTAAACATACCCCTATATTTTTTATATTTTTTATCTATTTTTTTGATGGGTAAATTACAACAAAAGCGACAATTAGCTGTCCCCAGAATGTATCACGGATTTGTAATTCTGCATAAAGTCGTCGGACCATTTGCATACTGTACAATGTTTCGTGTGTATTCACATATTGAAATATTTTTTCATTGTTTACTTTAGATTATGATTAGGATCAAAAGAAAAGCTTTTCAAGTTTTGCACAAGAATTTTTTTTTTTTTAATGCATGACTTACAGTAAAATTCCACCACTCCCCTCCCCCCCCCCCCGAATATCACGGATATAAACTCAACAAACATGAGACATGGATCCAATGTTGACTCACTGTTGGGCCACCGTCTGCGACGCTGGCCCAACAGTGAGCCACATTGGATCCATGTCTCATGTTTGCTGGAGGGTACGTGTGTCCTAACGTGGCTGAAACGGACTATAAAACTGAAGGTTTCAGCCACAGATTACACCCACTCAAAAACGTGAGACTGATTTTGGACGTTATATCTAAGACTTGGTCTTGATTTATCAGGTCGATAAAAGGTTTATTAGAATCAGCGAAATTTAATCCACTGCATCGCATGCTCAGCTCATTTGACGCAACGCCATTAAAAAGTTATGGGCATTTTTCGGACCTTGGGGTGGAGATCTCTCTAAGCCACCGCCATGAAATGAAGTTGAAAAAGATTGATTCTCCGGGTAAATCGATCCACCAATCCACGGCCCACACCTTCAGAATGTGGCTGGTCCACGGCTGCGTGCGTCCAACGTGTGGGTTTACAAGTCTTTACCACTGACACGTCATGCCTAATACTTAGCCTGAGGTGGACATTATATTAAAGTTTACATGTTGTCAGATCCGCAATTAAGTGCTGTCATCACCCTCACTACCGGTGTTATAAATGTAACAGGTTATGACCCGAATTAACCCTTGTCCTGCTACGCCCCTATATATCATCCCGTTGGAGTTAGAAGGTGCTAAACTGCCACTTTGTAAAGTGGCAGTTTAGCACCTTCTAACTCCAAGGGGACGATTATTACGATATATACAGTTTCCAGCATGTTTTAGATCCAAAGAAATATCACTAAATAGCTTTGGGTAGATGCTTAGTTAATCCAGTAATTCAATATTGGAGATGTTAATTTTTTCACAAATATAAATATTTTTCGTCAGTTGAAGCTGGAAATTGCGTCAGCAATTCCAGCTTCAAATGACGAAAAAATAGAAGCAAACACTTCAGCAGGAAAAGGGTTAAATTGCTGCTGGTACTGGGGAGATTGACGCTGATAATTGCGTACAGTACGACATGCTGTGATCGACCACTGCGGACTAAATTAAACATGGCAATCAAGCATGGTAGACCTGGACTAGAATATGCACATTGTTGTGTAATATGAGCTGTAATATATAATGGTTGATGAGGGAATTGGTGAATATTGCTTTAATGACGTTGTTGCAATATCAGAATATAGCAAGCCCGAAGTCAGAACTATGCCCCACTGTTACCGTGAAGGGAATTTATTTCTGTATGATGATGTATCCTTGAACACGTATAGTATTTCCTTCAATATGGTAGATTTTAAAAACGACGCGCATGTGGTCGATGTACGATGTTATGAGCTTTTCGGGCTAATTTTTATGTTAATTGAACGTTAATTTATTGTGAAGGCCCACTGTTTCGTGTTGGTTTAGCCATCGTAATGTACGGGAAATTTCCATGGTCCAGCAATGTTATTCCCAGCAAACACAGAACATTTGTATAACATTTATACAACGTCGGCCCAACGTCTTCGACGCTGGTCCAACATTGTATAAATGGTATACAAATGTTTTGTGTTTGCTGGGTTAGTCTGGGTGACAGGGCTAAGGGTCATGGAAGGCAACGTTTTATACATTTTCATAGGAAGGGGCGGTAGTTGATATTGGAGTTGAAGTATATAGTTATCAAAACCACAGCCATTGAGCAGTCAATAGGCGGCTGGCCAGTAGGACATGGTCTAGTGAAGCGGCTCTGAAGGTCAGCACCATGACATG
Source organism: Flabesymbios commensalis (assembly GCA_964017125.1). NCBI lineage: Eukaryota > Metazoa > Annelida > Polychaeta > Terebellida > Flabelligeridae > Flabesymbios > Flabesymbios commensalis. The sequence continues at coordinate 68,831,128 of OZ024913.1, forward strand.
TATGTATGCCTGGACAGGAAGAGCTGTCATACTGACCCATATGTTAAGCCTTAGATTGGTCAAGGAAGATATAATCTGATTCTATTTCCCTTGGATTGATCGCGATGGCCCTCCCAATCAATCACAATCTGAAGATCTAAAGTGGCATATACAGAGGGGGTGTCATGCTGATGGGGGGGGGGGGGGTCATGAACTTCATTTTAAGAAAATATATTGCCTAAGCATATCTACAATTTGTATTTGAAATTCACTTGGGTGGTGTCCCGAACCCCCGTTCATCAGCTTAAAAGACTAAAAATAAATTGTTTGATCTATATATATTCATATTTTTGGGTCAACCACGTTTCCATGGGATTCCCTTTTCAAATGAACATCGTTGGTATGTCTGGTTGGTCTTGCGAGTTGTTACTGTACCATAAGGTCGATACTAATACTGCAGTATTCTATGTATTGGTGATGTAGTTAAGCGGGTGGTCGCTTCAGTGAATATAGATGATCTAACCCTAAACACCGGCCTGCTTATCTGACAAAGTACAGGTAGAAATCAGGTATATGCCAAGCCAAGCGGGACACTTCACAGAAAATAACGTGTAGGTAGCTGATTTAACCTTATTGTTCTATAATCGGCCAGTTTACGGCTACCCGGACTGCCATTACGGCAGGTGTAAATGGTGTATCTCTCCCGTGGTATGTAGGTATATATGCGTGACGTCTATAAAGAGCTGCTCCACCGGAAATTGTTACTTGTGCAGGGAAATTGGACAGAACCATTCAACAAATTAGACCTCGTAAACAGATGGCTTGGAATACATTGTGAGTGGAACTAGTGAGAAATAAGGAGTGCTGGATATACTTTGTGTTAGCTTTATATGCGACGTCTGGGAATATCAATAAATATGTGTATAAGTACCAATAAGTACCGGAGGTGAGAGTGAGTATCTCATTGTTACTTGATGTGTTGAGATGTGAAAGCAGGAGTTTGGCACTGTGTGGTGCAGCACCATGCGTGTAGACTTGATAATATGAGCATGTAGACTGTGGAGGATGTATTTGTTGCCCAGTGAAGCCTGTATGTCTGTGTGATAGATAGCCAGCATCCCAGTCAGCTAGCTACTGTCACTCTATACACTATGACCATCTACAACACGTCACCACTACTATTACAACTATGACAATCTACAACACACCAGGACTACTATTACAGCCATTCACACACAATGCACACCTTTGTTACCTAAACATGGGCTGTATATGTGTACGTAATGCACATAGAACAGAAAGGTATGTACCCCTTTAGTCATTAGTAACTGATTCTCACACCAACAGGTTGGTAGTTTTAGCTTATCCTCTTAGAAACTGTTTCTGGTCATTTGAAGTTGGTGAGTGCATGAGCAATTCAAACTTCTAATGACTGAAAAATATGATTTAAAATTCAAAAGGACTAGGGCTGGTGAATAGTTTTAGCTTAAACTGTAAAACACTTTTTGTCGTTTCAAGTAGCTTTAAATATACTCTTTTAAAAATGTTATTCGTTATTCCAACTTCAAATGCATGAAAAATTCAGCAGTGCAAGGCTTATAAAATCTTTTAAATAGAGTAATTTTATATTCGTTGCTTGGTATCTTTAAAACATAACCTGTGTGATTAGATGACCTCAAATAGATCTAGAATTAGGATTTGTGGAAATCCGTATCAATAATTTGTTAAATATTGTACTTTGGTTTATCATGTTTATATCTGTCCATTTGTAATGATTTCCGTGATGACAGCATGCAGTCATCATAATCGTTATCACATCAAACAAGTCGATGCGGATGTAATCTTAACGTCGAATTGTCATCGATTGAACATCGCAACCAAGCTACATTACTAGTTTATCACGTGCTAAACAATGTTATTATAGTGTTTTCAATGTTTGATTTGATTTTTAGCCAACATTTATAAACTGAAAGGCAATCTTAAACCGGCAGACTGGTCGAACCAGAACCGGTATCTCATAGCAAATGGTTCGCAACCCGAGGACATTCTTGTAAGGCAACAATAATTAGTGAAATAACCCAGGAAGCGTCCTCAATGTCTAAGTCTATAAATGTATTGAACAGGCAGGCAAGTAATGTATCACGTCACGGTCTAAGATTAACATGATCAATCAGTGACCAAGGTATATATCAGCCCCTGTCACGTGTAATAGTCAATTTTTATGTTTCAACCTTCCAAGCTGGAATTGCTGACGTAAATTCCAGCTTTACTTGGCGAAAAGATATGTTTCTCTAAAATCGCATTATTCCTTTAAATGAGCTTTCAACACGTAGTATGTCGTCAGTTTTAGAAAAATACATTTGTCATGGTTTAGTAAATTTGAAATGATAGCGTTTTTTATTTGTGATAGCTTTTAAAGCACACTTTTTGAATGAACACTAGGTTTTCCCAAACTACATCACTCAGTGTAAACCCATCAAAACAATGGATGTAGGGGTTACATTTGTTCACGCCACAAAGCGAAAATACATATCTAGTTTTTCTTAAAAAAATCTTTAACCATTATCATCAATATTTTCTGTTCTGTAATCATCAAAGATCATGGATTATGTCTGCCAGAATCTATGATTTTCCATTCTGTAGGTATTATGCCACTGCATACCTAATTTATCCTTGGTGTTAGCATAGATTTTGTATAAAAGTTTCCTTGTTCGCATTCGCAAATGTATATAGTTAAATGTAAATGTAAATGTAATTAAAACGTCCTTAGTCGTATGATATGGTTGGGCCTATATCATGTATATATAGTCATTATCATTATTATTAGACATAAATTATAGTATAAGTATTGAACATAAGGTAATATTTACAGGGTGGCTTATAATACTGAGACTTTCCTATAAGTATTCAACAGGTGTTGCTCGGATTGCCAATTTTAGCATGTATAGTGACTTGGTGTTCATTTTATTTGACACGGTCCACAAAACAATACCTTGCTGCAATGTCTGGCAAACGTCGTACGACGTTTGCCAGACAATAAACCAATGTACTGGTGGTATTACGCTTGGAGCTCATAAACTTATTTAGCGGACGCACGCAATAAGTAGCTGGACACACGGGCGACATGTATATGTAGGCTACCGTACCCCATACAATGCAGGCTTTGTAAGAAATACATCTAACATTGCCTGACTCCACTGTCACATGCATCCACGTATATCATGTACGTTAGACCCCTATATCAACTCAGTTAGTGCCCACACAGATACGTCAAACTACATGTGTAATAATATAAGGACACTTTGTTCTCCACACTCTGAATAAAAGTGCCCCATCTAAGGTGTTCCGGTGCTCACAAAGTGTTCCAGAGTGGAATACTAACGTTCTAAAGTTCTATGGTGTAATATATGCTGCGTATGATCATATAGTTAACTATATGGTATGATGAATACTTAGTGTCTCACAAGTGTAACGTTTCAATTATGCCAAATTTTAAAACACTAAAATTTAGTACATTAAAACACTGACCAATGTTGTACAGCATGCGCATACACTGCATACTAGAATATTACATTCCATTCTAGAAAACTTTTGCACCCCATGGAACTATTGTCAATTTCGACTATCCGCGTTCTTTGTTAATATTGCATAAACTAGATTATTTTTTATGAAATGTAATGTTGTGTCACGTAATATTCTTTACGTAAGCAGGTAAGACTCTTCAAGTATTTCTTGATTGTTTTTAACTTTTCTAATCGAAATAAGATAATGGCAAGATTTTAAATAGTGGGATGGGCCCCAAGTGTACATTTGTATACGAGCACAACTTTGAGAAAATGTTGATTATGATCGCTGCTCATATCAGGCTCTCTAATACAAAGCTTGCTCGTGATTGCTAAGCTAATGACCATTAAAGCGCTGACATACTTTTATGCAAACCGTGGAAACCAAAGGGGGTTTTCAATTTGAAATCATAATAAATGTCTTAGTTAGCTCTTTCCGTTCCATTTGAATACTTATGTTATGTGTATACGGATATTATAAATATTTTTACTCTTTCATTGCGAATTTGACGTATACATACGTCAGATTCTGACGTCAAAGTCGATCCTCGCGCTGTAACGGTTAAATAACAGTTGTGTCAGCAATGTGAACATTGTTTTATCAATTCGCAAGGTGGCATCATGTTTCCGTATAGTTCTTGGTTTGATTCATGCTGAACTTATACTGAGCATCAACCTTCGCTTGCATGATTCCTACCGTATAGAAAAAACTGACCACCCCAGCAAAAAACCCTCTAGCAGCAGAAGCCGACTATGCGAGTATAAAACATCGGGGACAAGCCTGAGCGATGATATAGAGTTAGCAGAAGGTAAGGTATCTCTACCGCTAAAACAAATAAAACACATTGATGGAAGCGCTTTTTTACCGTCTGTCTTTTTGAGGCAGCTGATCATCATTTAGACGCGAAGAAAGAAACCAGGCATACAGCCACGTAAACACATGACTTTTTTTCTATGCTGGTTTAATGTTGGGATAGCGTTGTAGACGGTGGACCGGCATCAACTCTTTCATTGCGCAGACCGACTTTATACTTTCGATAGTACGTCTGAAGACGGTCCCCGCACTCAAAGAATTAAAGAAATATAATGGCCGTAGAACCATAATATAGGTATTCAAATGAAGCGGAAAGAGCTGACTAAGAAATTCATGATGATTTCCAACTGAAAAAATCCCTTCGGTCTTACTGCTTTATATGAAAATATGTCAGCGTTGTAAAGGTTAACCCCTACAGCGCGGGGATCGACTTTAGTCGTCAGAATCTGACGTCTGTAGACGTCAGATTCTGACGACTAAAGTCTGTAGACGTCAGATTCTGACGACTAAAGTCGATCCCCGCCCTGTAAAAATAAAAATATTTCTAATGGTCGTAGACCCATAACACAGGTATTCAAATGAATCAGAACGAGCTGACTAAGACATTTATGATGCTTTCGAATTGAAAAAACCCTTTGGTCTCCATGGTTTATATAAAAAAATATTTCACCGTTGTAAGGGTTGAACAACATACTGTGAATGCCTTGTAGGCTTCTATTTACTGGAAGGGATTGTTATGACCCTAGAATTCTGGAAGACAGCATGACACAAGTGGAATGTCCCTGTTTTTACCGGACATCAATCATTTTCGTGTTCTGTCTAGAACTTGATACCCTATGATTGTTTTTCGCCTGTATATATCTGTGTGAACCATCTGACTTCCTGGTGATAACTATCACATTCATACACTCTCTCAATTTCGATTTGTGTCTACCCATTGGTTTTTCGTTCATCTGTTGGGTCATTCATAGTAAATATGCGGAATGATTCACTGGGAAATAAAATCTAAACTAATTTCTTAATGGTGTTGAAAAAAAACAAATAAAACACATTGATGGAAGCGCTTTTTTACCGTCTGTCTTTTTGAGGCAGCTGATCATCATTTAGACGCGAAGAAAGAAACCAGGCATACAGCCACGTAAACACATGACTTTTTTTCTATGCTGGTTTAATGTTGGGATAGCGTTGTAGACGGTGGACCGGCATCAACTCTTTCATTGCGCAGACCGACTTTATACTTTCGATAGTACGTCTGAAGACGGTCCCCGCACTCAAAGAATTAAAGAAATATAATGGCCGTAGAACCATAATATAGGTATTCAAATGAAGCGGAAAGAGCTGACTAAGAAATTCATGATGATTTCCAACTGAAAAAATCCCTTCGGTCTTACTGCTTTATATGAAAATATGTCAGCGTTGTAAAGGTTAACCCCTACAGCGCGGGGATCGACTTTAGTCGTCAGAATCTGACGTCTGTAGACGTCAGATTCTGACGACTAAAGTCTGTAGACGTCAGATTCTGACGACTAAAGTCGATCCCCGCCCTGTAAAAATAAAAATATTTCTAATGGTCGTAGACCCATAACACAGGTATTCAAATGAATCAGAACGAGCTGACTAAGACATTTATGATGCTTTCGAATTGAAAAAACCCTTTGGTCTCCATGGTTTATATAAAAAAATATTTCACCGTTGTAAGGGTTGAACAACATACTGTGAATGCCTTGTAGGCTTCTATTTACTGGAAGGGATTGTTATGACCCTAGAATTCTGGAAGACAGCATGACACAAGTGGAATGTCCCTGTTTTTACCGGACATCAATCATTTTCGTGTTCTGTCTAGAACTTGATACCCTATGATTGTTTTTCGCCTGTATATATCTGTGTGAACCATCTGACTTCCTGGTGATAACTATCACATTCATACACTCTCTCAATTTCGATTTGTGTCTACCCATTGGTTTTTCGTTCATCTGTTGGGTCATTCATAGTAAATATGCGGAATGATTCACTGGGAAATAAAATCCAAACTAATTTCTTAATGGTGTTGAAAAAACAGATTGTTGTTAGTGGGCTTGCTGGCTGACTAGTTGGGTGGCTGGCTGGCTAGATGGATGGCTGTTTGGTTGGTTCGTTGGCGGTCTGGTTGACTGGCTGGCTGGCTGGCTGGCTGGCTGGCTGGCTGGCTGGCTGGCTGGCTGACTGGCTGGCTGGCTGGCTGGCTGGCTGGCTGACCTGCCTGGTTGGCTGGCTTGCTGTGTTTCCTCATTTTTTACACAGGTAATACAATAACATTATTATTTATGAATACTTTACCGTCAATGTACTTATCACGCTGTGTGATTCACGACATTTTTCTACATAATTAGTTGAGGTTCAGGCAGAATAAGGAATCTGTAGAGATTCTTTGGTCAGAATTAGTGGGACTTGATGACTTGGTAGATTAACACTTGACGTGGTAGGAACGCAATCTAACTGAATTTGAAGGAAAGAAAATGTTACTTGGGCCGTCCCACTAAAATATTAAAATTGAGATTAGCTTTCTTTCATTTTCATTGGAAAAGTTAAGAGGATCCTAACTTTTTCAATGGAAATGAGAGAAAGATATGACGATCTTAATCTTAAGATGTTAGTGGGATGGGCCCAGCCAGCATTGAAGTCCAGACTTCAGAGCTTCAAAATGATGTATCATACTCGGTGTATTAGTCATCTGATGTTTGATGTTCCCTTCTGAGAAACATGGCTACGATCAGTGTGAGATTTCTCAGAAGTCGTTTAGGAAGGGAATGTTGTAAGGTATTATTTAGTACGCTTAGCTTACGCTAGACAGGTGAGAAGCCGTTGCCAGATAATACCATCTGATTCATGTAATTATTAGTCTTGGAAACACAATCGGAGGATACCTTCTAGAATACGATGTAGGATTTTGATACAATTTATACGTAATGTGCCATCAATTTATCAAAGTACTATTAACATGATTAACGTCAAATTATTGTAATAAAAACGGGAAAATTAAAAATGCTACAATGCTGAGAGCACATCTAATGCAAAACGTTTCAACCCACATACACACACAGCATGTTCCACCTTATCCTCCCATGATCATCCAAGGCAGGACCCATCTGTCATCAGCATGACGCTGTATCTCTTCTGGTAATTTACTTGCCAATTAGCCATGAGCCACGCCCTACACCTCTCATATCTCTATCTCATACTGTGGGGTTTTCCATGAAGCCATTCCCCATGTGTACTGCTTACTTGGTGGAGATGCAATCTGACCTTTTTTTATCTCCATCCACACATGGTAGACTGAGCCATCAAGATTTATTTTCATTTCTAACAAGAAAGCTACTCGATAAGCCGTTTATAGGAGCCCAGAAAACCCACTCTATGTCATGTTTATGAGAAAAAAATAAACTAACGCAAACGGCCACGCCCCACAAAGTCCAAGTGGGTGTAAATTACTCATATTCGTTTAGAATAAACATTAATTTTGCAACATTTTTTAAACACTAATTTCGTTCCCAATATCTGGGATTTAAACAGCTGATGAAACGGATTGAAAACGACAATAATCGTGCCTAGCGATTTAAGGGTAAAATACATGTATTAAAGGTTCTTTGGAAAGAGAGTAATATTACTGAGTACCAGCGCAGTATCTGGGCAGTACAGACACCGTCTGTACTATAATGAACTTCAGGTAGGCCGCTGACTGATCCACGCCCTGTAGATACCGCCCTACAAAGGCGAACAGCAGTAACTGCTTACTGGACAACTAAACAGTTACTGCTGTTTGCTTTTTCCGGGCAAAATACACCTGCAAACCAGCAAACACAAGACGGTGAATCAATGGTGGTTTAATGCTGGTCCAGCGTCGAAGACGGTGGGCCAACATTAACCCAACATTGATTCAACACATTTTGTTTGCTAGGAATATCAATCGTTCCAGTATACACAGAAAACACAAACCCATTTGGATAGTTATTTTTAGCCCAGACTAGTGTCCGTCTTGACTTATATTTTGAGATACAGCGTTAAATTTGTTCAGTATCGCCCACAGAAAAAGAAAAGCTATTCAATTTTGGCCAATCAAACTTGAATTTGATTAGTTAAATATCTTACAATTTATGATACGAAATACAAGCTATGGAACATGATTGTAAATGTTCCACAAAATGTTGAAAACGCAACCTGGGAATTTTTGGGAAGTCACTAGTCGTTGAACAAGATTTGATGACGAATGTTTATTTGGACAGTTATTTTCGAATCTTGATATTGACCTATATTCTCGGATCGCCATGGGAATTTTTACGGATTCCAGATTTATCCCATCAGACAGAAGAGTTCTAACCAATATTGTTTATATCGACGCTGGCCCAATATTAAACCAACGTTGGTTCTACGTCTCGTGTTTGCAGAGAATGACATCAGAGGGTCATGTAAAAAGGGCGTATTCCCAGCAGATTGTGGAAAACATACAGCAATATATATCTGCTCATTAGCTGTGTTTATCACAACCCTTTTAGCACCGGGATCGACTTTACCGAAAGAGTAAAATATTTATAACGCCGTAGAACCATAACATAATGTATTCAAATGATTTATGATGACTTAAAATTGAAAAAAAAAGGTTTTCTTGGTTTATATAAAAATATTTCGGCACTTTAAGGATTAAATCTGATCGTTGCAAATATACGTTTTGAAGTGAGTTTCAAACCAAATAAAATTAATCAAATAGTTCGTGGTAGATCCGCCGTTATAAATAACTAGACTTGGGAGAAGATTGTTTTCAGAAATGTAGATAGTTTTCGTCGTTTGAAGATGCCAATTGCGCTAGCAATTCCAATAAATGATTAGAAAATAACACTGACGGACATTTCAGCAGGACAGGTTAACTAACTGAGTCAATGGGTATTCTATTGTAATCAGGTATTACATCGTTATCAGGTGGGCATGATGTCAGTTCATGACGTCATTATAGTCACATAGCTTGACAGATCTCAATAACATACACTGGTCTGATGATGATCCAATACCGAACGATGGTAAACGACAGAATGATGTCAGCTCACTGCGTATTTCACATCATCTAATTCAGTTCCCCACTCTGTGATGGGGGACTTTATAGAGTCATAGCTAACTATCTGGGCGATTACAGCACTACTGTACAACTGCGTAAGGTAAACTTTGCTTACGATCACTTACATGTTGGAGCCGTCACAGCACACGAAATACAACTGTTCACATGTCACATAAATTAGAGCAACGTTAAAATCTGCTCGACACCGCCATTTTCCACTTCTTTGCTGTTAATCCTCGCGCCATAGCGAGCTTCCAATGGGTGCACTCTCTACCAAGTACTATCTGTTGGCGCCACTTACAGTTACCGATTCAAATCAGTGTCAAAGCAGGGGGACTTGTGATGTGTATAATGACAGATGGCTCTATAAAAACATAGCAGTATACATAATTTTTGTAAAGCAAGCTTCTTTTATTTTACCATATATACACTGATACAGCCTAAACTTGAACTGAACTCGCGAATCTCAAATAGCTGTTATTCCGTAAGAGAAATGTATAGTAAACTGTAATTTAATAAGCATTTGTAACTATAGCAGTACAGTGGTATATATTGTTTACAAGCAAAATAATCTACATTCCATCTGATAATAATATCAGGTGCATGCGGGTATGCCGACCTGTATCTGGCTGATTAACGTGACTGATTAGTCAGGGGTGGGTTCAGGTATGTAAGCTTATTAAAACAATACTGAAACACTTGGAATTAAAACATGTGGAATTAAAATTTTCGGTAAAAAATGATAATAATATAGGCTACATTGATTGTCCCCTTTGGATTTGTTTTAAAAAATGTAGGGTTTGTTTGCCATCTCAAGCATCCCTTTAGCATTATTTTAGGATGTGATGTAGATGGTGTGTGGGCCTAAATGCATGATATTATAGCCGTTCCTCTGGACTCCTGTGGATGGAGATGATTATTGTGTTTGTGTTGGTGCCTGTATCCTACAGAATAATAATAGCCCTATCAATCTAAGCATGTTTACAACAGTATCAGATAGCGGTATCATTGATGCAAAACATAATATAATTAGCTAATTATTTTCACTTCCTTTTTTTATTTTTATCTAAGTACAAATCTTTACACTGAACTGACCTTCATCTGTTAAGCTTCTCAGATTGGAGGTGTTATTAAAAAAATGTTGTTTAGAATTAAAATTGATAGGAAATGATTAAAATACGAATTTAAACGTAGCTATGTGTTCGATAGAATGTTTATACAAATATTAGACGTTTGTTTTACGAAGTTAGACGCTATGTGAATTTGTATACAGTTTATACGTGCGCACAGTGTTTTATCAGCAGGGGTGTATTCATTACAGATCGTTATGACATGTGAGATAACAGTCAAGGACAGTCTAATAAGTCTCACACTTATCTCACCATTATCATAGAGCCGACTAGTTCAGAGATCATACTCGTCGTAGTACACATGGTACAGCTACGTATATATCAACTGTCACTCCCAGGATTTTTCCTGGGCATTATTAAATTACCAGCCAGATGTGTCCAGGTTGTCACAAAAAAATAAATATAATACCAGATATTACACCAGACATGTGTACACTGGCCTGGCATTTTTGCAATGGAAAATAGTTCTGGGTCGCTTTTTATCTCCAATGGAATGCCTCTCAGAATACAAATCTTATCAACTATGATCCTTGTTCTCGCCTCTTAGACCTGACCGGTTTATATTTCGACTGATGTTTCTTCTTAAATCGGTTAATGAAACTGGGCCAGGTTTTCAATTCAAATTTGTTAAACCGAGATATCAGGCAGACTGAAAATGTATTTCAAGGCACTGGCAAAGATGTGAATTTTTGTCCTGATTAGGTAAATATAATGCTGCCTACTGACAAATAAACAGATCAAGCCATCTGTATTTCTCAGGCATGTCTGTTATTATTCATTATTCATGTTAGTATGCTGGCTGTGTCCTCCCTTTTGATCATCATTATTATTCATATTATTGTGCTGAATCTGGTCCGCACATTCACTTGAAGATATAACACGGGATATGCTTTGCATTACTCAAAAATGCATTGCCTTATGAGTTCATGATTGCCATTGAGTTATCACGATCCCCGCCAGGGGTAAACAAGGCACATTTCATAATGTTTTTTTTTGGCCTGTGGTGGGGTTCCGATGCTGAAGTCATCTGATAATCAGAGAGACTAGGGCTGTTGATGGATGTGGTCATCATGGTCATGTACATACCCATTCCACCGTGACCATCTCCACGGTCTGATGGTATCAGCCTCAGGTGGGGGTGACATCTCCATGTAATCCTACCACAGTCTCTTCATACCTTGGTACAACTTACTCTGACTGCCTGTGTGTCTTCATTTCAACTAAACAAACACTAAACGACGAGCCATTGTAGAGTTAGCCACAGCCTATGACACGCTGACCCTATTACATGCTACAATGGTGCAGCTTTTTGTGAACTCCCCATTTTTCCTCTGTGTTATCTGGTATTTATTATAAACAGATATTAGTGTTGTCACTGACACATTCCTCCTTACCGACCACAGATGTCATACCGAAATGATAACATAAAACGCACAATGCGTCCTTCCTTATCATCAAGCTGGTGTTAAACTTGTCCAGAGAAAGTAGCCTAGTCATAAGGATGCAAATAGATTACTTTAGTAGTTCATGAGCTCAAATGTATTGTGTTTCATAACATAAACATTCAGAGGTACAACTTCACATCATATAGGCCTAATACCATTATAATCCCATATACATGGATGACATTTATTGTGCCTCCCTCAACCTGCGATAGGATCATCTTTTTGTTCTGCTGTCTTCAAGTGGGTGGAACGTTTAAATACGAAAACTTGGCGATGGAAGAGTTAATATTAGTTATTTGAGACAACTTTCTGCTAGAATGTATACAACTATTTGCAGAATGTTTTCTCATATCCGCATTTGGTTTACAAGGATGCTTTGTATAGTTTCATGTTATTTAGGCTATGTATAATATGTATAATATTGACTGTATATAGCTATATAAACACCATCTGAGTGGTTTAATTCCGGGTATTATCAGCACGGGTGTTAGAGTACCTAATAACTACCGGTAATCATGTACTTATCTCACCCTCAGCTACTGAATACCCTGGCCTGCTGAATTGTTTACAATTGTTTGTTTCTTTTTTCATTCCTCTATAGCTTCAATTCCTGACGCATTTTTCATCTTTAAATGAGAAACAATATTACCATTTATGATTGACTTCTCTCGTAGTAAATTGTTTGATTAACTGAGCATCTATCACAAACTATTTATCCATTTCAATGTGAAACATGCTTCAAAATTATAAATACGTTCTCAACAGAGTAAGAGTTAACACTTGTAATGCCGAATGTATCAGTGCAGTCTTCATCCTCTACAAGTCGCGAATTGCTGTCGCCATTTTTGAAAGTAGTGGGCAGATTTGATTCGAAGTGGGTAGCAAATTGCAGTAAATTTTGATACCGTTAAAACTGTTTTAATGAAAATTGTCGCCCTCAAACCAAACCTCTAGCCTTGTCTAGGTTGAAGAAATTAAGCCATTTTTGAAGGGTGTAAAATTATGCTTTTATACATCACGAGGGCTTAAAGAGTTAATACTTCACACGTTACACCAGTAGGCCTATTCACCATGACTTTTGTTACTACTGGGGTTAACCTTTCACCTGCTAAGGTATTTTTTTCAATTTTGTTACACACTCCAAGTTGTGTCTCGCTACCGCGACTCACAACTTCAAGTGGGTGATAATTACTCATACTCAATTAATTTGAGACCAAACATTTGCAAAACTTGATGTTTAAACGCTCATTTCATTACCAATTACTGGGATTGAACCTGCTTATAAAACAGATTACACCAGTATATCCATGCCAGCAAGCACAAACTATTTTCCCAATGTATGATCAATGTTGGTTTACCATCTACGACGCTGACCCAACATTGTTTCTACATTAAACCAATGACAATGTGTTGCTGGTTATTTATCATAGCCTTTGTTTACTTCAGTGTTCATACCTTACACCATTACTCACCATGATGGACCCCTGTTATATTGAATGTTCACCTTACAGCATTATTTACCATGGCCCCTGTTTACTGGGGAGTGTTCACACGTTTCACCAGTACTTACCATGGCCTTTGTTTTCTTGAGTGTTCATATACGTTACACCAGTACTTACCATGGCTTTTTTCTTGTGTTTTCAGTTCCAACACTTTGTCACCAGGTGGTCAATCAGAGACTAGTAGCCAGTCATCTTACCAGGTCACCGTCAACCGGACCTACACGGACGAGGAGGAGGCCGCCCCTGTACTCCCGCCACGGAACTACCGCACAGCCTCCGGGGAATGGGTGGCCCAGCCCCCCACCACCCAGACCCCCACGACCCAGCCCCCCACGACCCAGCCCCCCACGTCAACCAATAACTCCTCTAGTAACTTTCAGAGAAGCTCTACAGGGGATTCATCCAGTAACTTTCAGAGGAGCTCTACAGGAGAACTCAGCACTAGTCAGAGCTTTACCAGTGAGATTGAGGAGCCGGACTATTATGCTGATCAGCTACGTGCTCAAGCTCAGAAGATCAGACAATCTCAAAGAGGTTCTGCTAGAAACTTCAAAACCAAGGCTGTTCCCGAGACGCGTACCAGTGTATCGAGCTCTCGACCCGTGGACAAACCTCCAGTGGCCCAGGAGGCTAAGCAGCCTGCCCCCATCAGGCGGTACCAACAGGTGCCTTCACTGCTGAACCTGGTGGGTCTACCTGATGGACAGATGAACCCCCCTGACAAAAGTCCTTCACCACAACCACCTGCTCTACCAGATGAGGGTCCTCCACAGATGAACGGTGACTTCACCAGGGGAGATGGTGTGAGTCTGGACTCGGCGCGTCTGAGTCAGGCTAGTAGTCATAGTGCTGGGAGTCACCACAGTCCACAAGGTAGTCTATCTAGTCATAGTCACAGCAGTCATGGTACGCTGAGTAACCAGGTGGTACCTATAGATGGTGTGTCACCTCCTCCACCACCACCTCATGCACGTCCTCTACGACATAAAGAGGATAGACCTTTACCACCTCCTCCACCAGAAGCAGCGGCTGATCAGGTGTCCAGACACCTGGCATCAGAGGAGAAGTCCCCACAGATAGACAGAGTATCCTCAGGCTCAGATATAGCACAAGTCATTGACAGGTCACCACAAGGTCAGGATCCAGATAGAACATCTCAAGGTCAAGACAGGTCTCCTCAAGTCACCGACAGATCCCCAACACTCCCCGACACTGCTCCTTCGTAAGTAACTAATTACTCATTTCTACTTTCTTCGAACATATGGTTCTTAAGGTTCTTTTCCATGTGGTATACTATAATAGAGAAAAGTTCCACATACATACATGGTATGTATCTGGAAACTTTCTCTATTTTTCTATATAGAAAAAAACATTCAAGAACTATCAAAAACAAAATCTTCTTGAAGTTATGTTCCATAAAGCAATATAGATAAAGGCTCCACATACGTACATACGTAGGCATACATTGTATTAATGTGAATGATTTTCGTGGATTTCGCAGCCAATTCTCAAACTTCTTTGATGAAATTTTGCAAGCACTTTTTTCTCGTGATGTTGTGATTATCCTGAATATTACATAAAATATATATATATTTCAGTTGCTAGACCATTTGACATGTAGCGTAGTTCTTTTAGATCGAGAATTGACTGATAAATCAGCGAAAAAACATGACCACAGTTATAATCAATCATACTATGGTGAATATTGTTTGACGTTGACTACGTTGAGCCAAGTGTGCTTGTGTTCAGACGTTGGTGCTGCGTCCACGGTTGGTGCTGCTCTGTATTAGTGTTTTTATTTGTGATAATGACATGGCCTGCAGGCATGCACGCTTCCTGCGCTCAACATCTGTGATTGTTTCTCCAGTCAGCTGGCACAAATCGAGACATTGTTCCAATTCTGTTTTAATGTTGGTCCACCGTCTGCGACGTTGGCCCAACATTAAACCAACATGGGTATGTTCTGGCCATGCTGTCTGCAGCGTGTCCACACCTGATCTGCTGGACATGTGGACATCTGGATTCACAGCGAGCCACAAGTTATATATCTATACCAGCTTTATGCACCAACAGGACACATTGAGCCAGTGCTGTTTTAGTGCTGGGCCAGTGTCGCAGACGGTGGCCCAACAATGAAACAGCATTGGTTCAGCATCTCGTATTTGATCCACTAGTTATATATCTATACCAGTTTTTGCACCAACAGCAAACAGTGTTGGTGTAATCATGGTAATGTTGGGCCAGCGTCGCATACGCCGATCCAACCTTACACCAGCTACATGCACCAACCAAGGAATATAGAATTCTGTATTCCTTGCACCAACCAAACACAAGATATTGACCAGTTTGTGTTTTTATGTTGGGCCAGCGTAGCAGACGTTCGCCAAACATTGAAACATATTTTTTTTTGTTTCACTTACAGAGTTTGTTGAACAAATGCACCAAGCCATCACGAGATTTTCACCCGGTGATGTTTTGTTGTTGGGCTAGCGTTGTAGACGGTGGCCCAACCTTAAAACACCACCGGGCCATTGTCTCTTGTTTGCTTGGTGCCTGTAGACATGGTGGAGGTACACGTAGTGACTACCACTTCTACGCTACAGGGTGATTTACAGAGACAAAACTCTACCAGATGACAGCCTGGCAGGGTGCAGGGCTTTGTTATGAGAAGAGATTGTAAATAACTCTGCTACTGTCAGCAATAATTATTAATGTCATCGTTAGAATAACATGCGGACCTCCCGGCATTGATTTCTGACATAGAGTATATAAACGCATTTTTATCCCAGCAAATAAGAGCCACCTGGTGAATAAACAGGGAATGATCACTTTACTGCACCATGAATTTAAGGAATTTAAGAAATGTGTATTTCTATGTTAATTGCAATGATATAATATGTTATTGCAATATATAAGTATTATTGAAGACATTCTAAAAAATAATCTCTAAAAAAAAATAATCTCTATCGATCAACAATTATGTATCAAATACATATAAAAATTAGAAATGATTTTTGGATATCCCATGTTGATTAAAATAACTTGTTGTTCAGAACACATTCCATTGCATTCTATGGCTGGGAATGCACTGTGGGAAACGTCGTAACCACATAATATCTACAATTTCAGTCGTGTTTTCAGGGGGGGGGGGGGGTTGATGCTATCTGTGTCGAGTCTGCTGACATCAGGACATGTTTATACTTTGTCACGATATGTCAGAACCAGACTGCCACCGCATGATGATGTTTATCTACAAATTATAGGTCGTCTCCTGCTTCTACCATGTCTACTTTTAGATTTCAGTTTATTGAGATTGCCTCATACACAATCATATCCTCATATAGAGAAACCACAAATTACTATAAATATATATTCCATTCCATGTGAGCATGATTTGACTTGCCCGATGTAGATTGCTCAGCTGAATATTTATGTTTTCACCATATTAGTAGCTGTTGATGTTTCCATTGAGAGTATAAATTTTGTGAAACGTCGCAGAATAAATTATTTTGTTTCTTGTAAATTAATTCATCTGTCTCCCCGCTCAATAGTAGACGATATATCAATGAAGGCTATATTTAGTTTCCTTGTCATTGGGTCTAGTGATAAAAAACAATACACAAGAGATTAACATGCGGTATTGTGTTTTGTCCGGGGGGTAAATACTTGTAAGGTTAAAGGCTGAAGGGGTTTAGATAGTCTACGCGACTGATAGACAGCCATATTAATTAACTCTTTCAAGCCTGAGTTTACCATAGTCATCTTCATCCACTACAAGCCGCGAATTGCTGTCGCAATTCTACACTTGTAGTGGATATAGATGACTTGAAGTGGGTGAAAAATTAAAGAAAATTGTCATGTATTGGTAAAAAAATTTCAAGGATATTTCCATCATAAACCCCTAGTTGTAGCAAAATTAAGTCTGTATACAGTGATGTAAAATGATGCTTTAATGCATCGTGAGGGCTTAAAGCCAATGCAGCACCCGCATCAGTGCTAGCGCTGATGTAGGCCGTGGTAGCCTTAAAAAACCGGCAATAGCGTGTTTGACATTAGGTCTCTCACGTGGGATGAATGGTGTTACCCAGAGGGAGTGATCCTTCCTATTGTTACTCTGGGGACTATCCGACACGAGGATAGCGGAGCTGCGCGAAATGCCACAGAGTTTCATCATTAAATTGTACAGCGAAACTCAAGTCTCCGGCCGTCTGGGCATGTCTGGGGGTATATCCCCTAGACATGCCCAGAACCCCTTATCGGGCGAGCGGAAGAAAACGCTCTCAATAACCCACCATGCCCTATCACCCCCACCCTCACATCATCATCTGTACATCATTCATCTCATCAATTGACTACAACGTTTTTATCGTATTATAATGTCACTTAAAAGACCTTTTGTGCCGAAAAGTGACGTAAAGCAATGATTTACTACTACTACTACTACTACGTGAGGGCTTAAAGGGTCAAGATGCATCGTGTCAACGTGGCCTAGTATCCCGAGATATTTAACCCTTACAACGCTGAAATATTCATCTGAAATATTCTTATTGCAATTGAAAATCTACTGCCATTATAGATATGTCATACGTTCAGTGCGGGCGATTTACTTTAGACTTCAGAATCTGACGTCTCGGACTGAAAGGGTTAACATGTTTTAGGATCGCAAGCAGCAATAACTCTTTTTATTTATTATGAACAGATTGGTTGATACGTACTTTTATTACTACTTCATCAGAAATGCATAACACATGAATTTCTGATTATATCGTGATATAAACCAAAATCCTCAGTGACTTTTAGAGCATGTAATGGTTATATTTAGTCACTCAATGCCACACAATCATCCTGTGTTCCAACGTTGAGAAAACGTTGTGATAACGTCTCATGTTGACAGCCTCTCAACAAACGCCAATCTTTGATCTAATTTTGGTATAATGTTGCGCCACTGTCTGCGACGCCGGCCAGCCTTATACCAACAGTCGGTCAACGTCTCGTCCAGACCTCATCGGTAATCCCAAGGAAAATAGAACTGTTCTATTTTCCTTGGTGTACCACAAGCGGGTTGACGATGATTAAAACTGAAATATGGCGAAGGTCATGAAGTTCAGTATTGTGAAGTAGTATTGATTGCCACAAACCATGCTATTTATCATGTTCTGACCAGAGTGCCTCCAGAGATACTAGCCATACCCATAATACCAGCTCGCCAAGGTGGTATGTCATGGTGGGATAGTTTCGTACACTCTTAAAACAAACGGTTCTTGAAGATTATTTCCATGCAGTAATATAGAGAAAGGTTTCACATACATACCTGGTACCTATGTGGAACTTTTCTCTATATTACTATATGGAAAAAAAAACCAATAGAGCCTTTAGTTCTAAGAGTGTAACAGTAACTTGCGATTTTCCGTCACAAACCATGCTGGCCGGTATGATTGTATCGTGACTAGCACGAATCACAAAGGGAGAGAAAGATAAATCTGCTGTGTACTATTGCTTATTTTTAGCCCCGTTGACGATCATACACGTTTATTTACTATGGTCACATCTCCTGTGATGTCAGACTCCTTTAGGGCTTCTTTACTTGGCAGCTCTTTCACACAATCAGGTGTTTTGTACAGTGTGTAGGCCCTATGCTTTATACTTTTACGGACGATAGATTGCGCGAGATTGACAGCAGTTCTTACCATATTTACCTCTTATCAGGAATGTTTTTTAGTCCTTATGAATTTGTAGATTTTTGGCAATTTATGTAACTTTCTATGATCCTAATTTAATGTAGGTAAAACTTGTTAAAACCAAACTGTGAGTAAAATATATTCGATAATGCTTAAATTACCAGCATCACCTTGTAAAAACTAGTTGTCAAGAAAAATTAGCTGCCAATTCCCCTTAGGTTATGGAGTTCTTCTTGATACTTTCACACTTGATACTTGTGTATCATGGCTGTAGAATGCCGGATGTTTGTCAGCGGGATCCACTGGGACCTATAGAATCCTGGGAGGGGGGTCGCGGATAGGTAGTATTCTCTGCCATAAATGCCAGCATCCATCAGTATCCAGTATCAGCTGCTTGTAAATCCGATCCCGACAGAATGCTACATTGTTTTCGTCCAGCTGCACGCAGTGACCGCCATAACGATGAAGATCACTTGAAAGTGGGTGGCAAATAAATAAAAAAACACAGCATACTGTTGAAAACGTTCATTCGTGAAAACGTTACTTTTGAAAGAGATTAGTTATGTTTTAAGGGATGAAAAGTGGTGCTTTGAGGAATGTTTGGGGTTTAAAGGGTTTCACGTTTGGTCAGTGCACTGGACACGTGCTCTCACATACACGGTGCCTGATTTCGGTGTGAAACACTAATTAGATGTAGATCAGGTAAAGCTTTTCCAGGTATTTTGTGATGAACCATCGAGTGTACTTACACAGTACTAGCCCTGTGAACAGTTAGAGCAGGAAAACAAACGCGTTTCTGATTTTGAGTACTTAGACTCATCACACATGTCTTTGTAATACTTATTCCATGTAGTCAAATGCTTTAGCACGTGGACTATTAGTGATAAAATATGTAAGTTACAGTACTTAAATAAGATGGTTGAGTGGAATATAAGTCAATGCGTGGGAGCTATGTACGTACGCTTCTAAGTAATTCCGTGATGTAAATAATTATTGATATGTATTTTTTAAAATCATTGTTTTAAATACAGGAAATCACACATAGTAAATATTTATATGTGATCTGTGATCGTATAGATTCAGATACAGTGGAAACTGTTATTGGAGACAAGACCTCAAACACAGGTCTTCCAAGACAGGTTGTCTTCTGTAGCAGGTTGGTTTCAATGGAAAAGAGATCTTGGGGAACCTGCTCAGTTGGCGATGTCCCTGGTCCCATAGCAGGCCTGTATCTCATAAGCATCATTTAGGGTCTTTTCCTATATGGCCCGATAACAGTTTCCACTGTATCAACCAGATGGAACTAAAAGTTGAACGGTGCTTTGTTGATGTTCAATTGAAAGAATACAGTACATCGACCTGCAAATAGTTTTGGTAATCAACGATAAACGTGATTACCTACTACCGAGTGACCGATAAATTAGCGTGCTATATCTAGTGAGTGATTAACATGATCAGGAATAAGGCGTTTCTAACATTTAGTCACGATTCATTCTGGAAACATTTCAAGTGAGGTGAAGAGGGCTCTACCTGTTGTACTTGTAAGGTGAAGTGTGGCGTCAGATTACATGTGAAGTTAGATAAAGAGTTATAATTAGCATAATCCAAATCCATAATCTTATTTTCTTCTTTAAAACAAGAAAGCACGAGATGATTATACAAATATGTGCATACAACGTCATAAAACGGTGGTCCCACATTGCTATGTTGATTTCATGTTAGGCCACCGTCTGTGACGCTGATCCAACATGAAAGCAACACTTGGTCAGTGTGATGGGCAATGATCACTTGATGACTTTTGTGTTATCACATTCCCATTCTAAATCACACTTGTATGAATCACACAGGTAAATGAGCTTACTTCATGCTGTCGTACATTTAAGTGGAATGTTGTTAGGGATGTTAAGTGGTCATCTGTTATTCACAACAATAACAACACTATGAATGAAGTAGATGACCTATCATCATGATCATATATAACAAATATGACCTTCTTAACCTGTTCAATCAGATGCTTAAAATAAAATAAAGTTATCACTTTTGCTGGTGATGGATTACATTATTTTGAAAAACTTAATCAAAACATGTCGTTTTTCAATTAAATAATATGCATGAAATATAACGAAGTATAATTGATGGAAATTAAACTTTACACCACAAATAATGCTTTTATATTTTTAATGTTATTATAATCACTTATTTTAACCACTTGGTTACATTCAGTTTGTTATTTTGTAAGTGATTCTTTTTAAAGATCATCACATTTTATTGAATGTGGGCGTTGATATATTAATCGTAATTAGTGATATTCCGCTGAAGTTCTGTGGAGTGTGTGGGCCGTGACATAGACCATTTAAACCCTGGGGTTGTAGCTTTGGCCGTAGATTTCAACCATTATCAGGCACATATCTCATATAGACGCTGACCAGAGAAAAGTGTATTAACATGATTAACGATACTTCTCATTTACCTGCTTCTGTGGGATTCCATAGCGCCCAGTACACCGGGTGAATAAAAATAATTGAGTTGAGTTTTACAAGGTGATGGTCATTTGAGTGATTCAGTGTTGTGTAGGCCAGGTACCAGATACAAGCATGGACTAACATACATGTTAGGAATCCGGATCATAGTGCCATGCAAACTCAGTACAGCAGTAACTGCTTACTTTTCAAGTTATCAGTTACTACCACACGATTGTCTGTGGTCGAGTCCACAGAGTCCACATCTGTCGAGAGGTGGGGGGGGGGGGGGGTGGTGGTCAGGATATATATATATATCAGAGGATCATGATCCAATCAGTCAGTCACACAATCCACAGTATATCACTGCTTTATTCTCAGGAAAAGTTTACTTTAAAATGACTTTAACCACCATCGCTCCAGGACCTGCTGGTGACGATCAACGGTAAGAACTTTCACTCATCATTGATCATGTACCATATGTCTCATAACAGTGGTTTATTAACATGATTAAAGCGAGATTCCTTGATTAGAGAGACTGGACAACAACCCAGTTCGACCTTTTTGGTCATTCTGGTTACAAAATCTAATTATGCCTTGTACATTAAGAGTCAGCTGGTGATTTTATTTTGATTGTTAGAAATTTTATTTAGCTGATTATTTTAACAAGAAAAGTAACAAAAATAGTGTACTGTACATGTTTCTGATATAATTTTGTGACAAGATTGACTAGATATCAATGTATGGAAAGTATCTGACTAATTCAATTTCAAACTTTTCCTGAGGGTGAGACCCGGTATGATAGACAGAAAACCAATATTAACCAAGACCAGCCTCCTCACTTTACCTGTTTACGTCCTGGCTACGCCACTGTTTAATTGATTTGACCAGTTTGACTTTTTCCTCAGTTATTTACATCCATAGGGCGTTGTGGGTCATGAAGTATAACTCCTGTACAAGGATGACGTAGGAAGCCTTACCGTCCCATCTCTCCCTACCCGCGATACCCCGCCAGAGACAGTGACATATCACTGGGTACTGTTTACCTACGTTACCATAGCAACCCTTCAACCTGGAGGATTTCCAGCCCAGCGAGCACGATTTGATGACCCAATATTGGTTGAATGTTGGACCAGAGTCGCAGACAGTGGTGCAACATAGAACAAACATTGGGTCCACATCTCATATTTTCTAGGAGGCTGGTAGCACTTCTAATACGTTACATAGGCCCAATGTTAGGTAACCATTAAAGAGCTACATTAAGCAAAATAATTTTCACCCACTTGAAGTTGTGTCTCGCTACCGCGACCCACAACTTCAATTGAGTGAAAATTAGTCACATTTGTTTTAATTTAGGACCAAATAATTGCAAATCTTGATGTTTAAACACTAATTTAATTCCACAAAACAGTGATTTAATTGGCAAATGAAATGGATAAAAAATGACTATAGTCGTGCTTAGCGTTGTAAGGGTTTAAAGTTTGGCCGACATCGTAGACAGCGGCCCAACATTAACCAAACATGTGGTCAATGTATCTGTACTGACTTGTTTACTGGGAACTTGCAGATTTAAAACTACCATCGTTTTCAATCTATCTGTGTCTCAGAATACAACCTTAAATCAGTGTTGGTCCAACGTTAAACACTAAACCAACATTTATCTAACATTCGACTAGTGTCGGAAGTTGTGCGTATCAAGGCGTTACAACTGGAGCCACCTGGTGAGTTCTGTCTAAACGAGTGTATATTTTGTAAACGCTCACCAGGGTGTGTCAAGGGCGAGTGGTGGCTTCACATTTCATCCCATTGGATATGAAAGGGTGTATCTGCCACTTTGTAAAGTGGCAGATACACCCTTTCATATCCAAGGGAACAATTTGTGTGGCCTTAAATCACAATCGCATTTCGAGGGTAAAAAGGTCGTATCTGTCACTTTTGAAAGTGGCAGATACGACCTTGCTCTTCAAAATGTGCTCTGAAGGTTGACTCCACCTTGGCTACAGCCTGCACGTCTCAGAGACAGGAGTAGGCCCACAGTCTGTGTTGTGATCGGTTTTAGTGCGCTCAGTGACAGGTATTGCATGAAACTGTCGGCACTATCTCCAAGATAGACGGTTATTTGGTGCAGAACCAGTGGCCTGCTCAGATTTGACGTCTGATATTTAACATCTGAAGCATTTCAAATGTTTACCTTACTTCTCAACTTCTGAGGTTGGCATCAATACATCTGGCGTTTAGGGTCCATCTATTTAGCGGCATGTTTAGTTAGAATGGCCATTTCATTAGGTATCCACACTAGATGATGGAAGTATGACTGCACTTGTATCATGTGTATGGGACATCAATAATTGAACCATGGTATTAATTTACAAAACATGAAAAAAGTATGGTATCATTTATGTTGCGTTGCTCTTTTCACTGACCATTGCATGTGTCATCGCTCATTGTAAAATACTGTATTTGATAAAAAAAAATGTAATGGCAGGCCTCTGTAAATCTCCTGTAAATCTATAAAAGCATGATAAAATGTAGGTAAAGTAGGAAGATGGTGAACTTTCCCAGTGCAGTTTTGTTGACTGTGGAGTGTACTCTGAATTACGAGGGACATTGAGTAGTATCTGTTGACATGAGTTGTGGGAGAGGTTTCTGGTTCGGTCTATTCTTGTATCTGCGCAGAATAAGACCCCAGTAAGTAATAGCCCAGCCAATACTACACGTTGAACCAATGTTGGTTTAATGTTGGCCCAGCGTCGTAGACGCTGGGCCACCATTAAACCAACATTGTTTCAATGTGTTGCGATTGCTGGGATATGAGGCGCTGGCCAGTGATGGTTCATCACTGGCCCACCGTCTCTGGTGCTGGCCCAGCACACAGCTCCGATAAAATCCAGACGGATTCGGGTTAAGTACACACAAGGATAATAGAAGAGACTAGTATCCTTGGTACACAAGAGTACTTTAGTCACATGATTCAGGTGGGCTTTATCTTAAATCCTGCTCTACTTCCTGGAGGCCGGGCGCACGGGAAACGCTCTCTCTCTCTCTCTCTCTATTCTATCTTGGAACCCTTGAAGATCTGAGCTTCACCGTGAAAGTTGACCTGGTTTCCAGATGTAGAGTGATAACCTCACAAAACAGCCAGGCCACAATGACAGGACGCTAACCGTGCAGGTATGTCATTTCTCATCTCTCTGCTCGAGCCATATTTCGCGAGGTCTGGACCACCATGAGATATTGGAGGAAGATTCCTGCTTCCGCCGCCGGCGTCTACATTTATTGCGGTGCTAAGCAATACTTCAGATTACTGTCGGAGAATTACCGGGCCACAGTCTTCGACGGTGGCCCGGCTATTCCTCCACATCAGTTTTATTTTCTTTCCATGTGCCGCTATGTGTGTGGTTTGTGGCCAGAACACTGGTCGCAGCACTTACCTGCCAGCCAGGCCTGCTATCTGCTCTCTTGAACCCCTTGTCAGGCATCCATGGCATTGTCTGCTTATTTTTCTGCAGAACTTCACACGCAGGTTTTGAAGCAGATTAGTAGATTAGCCTGGTAGTACTTCTGGCACATCAATCGTTCCTGGACGTACGAGTTTAGAATCCAGCCGCTTATTGCAGAGCCTGGTGGCCATGATTTAGCCCAGCTCTGACAACAGAACACATTAATCTATCTTGGGTTCACAGACTCATCCCAGCTATTTTATTAGCATTTTAGACTGTCTGCAAAGCTACTGTATTATTGGCGGACTGAATAATGTCACTTTGTCTTCCAGACCAGTGAATTGGAAGACAACTCACTTATAAATCTTTACATTTTACTAATTTCGGCAACTCGACACACCACCATGTGTGCCCTGTTATTTACACCACTAAGGATTGGGTAAGGAATGGAGGATCATTCTTCACAACCACATTTGCGTGAGTAAAGATTTTCCCACCCAAACGGAAGAGATTAACCCTTACAGCGATGAAATATTTTTACGCAAACCATAGAGACCAAATGGTTGGATCTTTTCGCTTCATTTGAATACCTATGTTATGGGTCTACGGCCACTATAAATAGTTTACTCTTTCAGGGCGGGGATCGTCTTTAGACGTCAGATTCTGACGTCTATAGATGTCAGATTCTGACGTCTAAAGACGATCCCCGCGCGAAAGAATTAACACAGTGTAATAATTTTACCTACTTACTTCTTCCCAAACACGAGATATTGACCCGTTGATGTTTCAATGTTGAGCCAGCATAGTAGGCGGTAGACTAACATTGATCTGACATTGCGTTGATGTCGAGTGTTTGTTGGCTCGGGCCTTGGATCACCGTTGTTTTTATGTTCTTGAAGGAGAATTATAGCCTAAATGTAAAGGTTGTGCAGACCAGACCACCATAAACCACCTATACCTGACAATCAACCATGATTTAAACTACTGCTCTATTTACCGACTGACATTCAACAACTTTCCTTGATGTTTTGTTCTATTCCTTTTGTTCAGTGTATCCTATTGACAAACTTCATCTTTAGCCAGTGTAATCATATTTATATTTGATCACATCGATAAGATCTAAGTTATATGCACAGAATATATAATTATAAAAATATCTTCTTGTATCTAAACTGCCGAATAATAAATCATGTATAAATGGTCCCAGCGATTGGGGATGTTATGTATATAATATTATCTATTTGGCTGATACAGGATTGTGGACTTGTTTATCTGTGTGTTTGGCTCATAATGATAATTATATAGTGGCAATATAAATAAATCTATATAGGATAATGAGTGGGGAATGCAGACATTCATTCAGCATCATTATCCAACTAGAGGGCATGTCACACTTGACGCTCTTATTGATGTATATATTGGTACAGTGCTGAGGGTCAGGGGTATAATTATACTGGCATGTAGTTCACTACTGGCGTTGTCATGGGATGTTATTTCCTACATTATAGCCGGCTATCTGGTATGAAGTGCAATACGTGATTGTCGTATCGGATGACCCAGTTCACGAATCGTCCCCTTAGATATGAAAGGGTGTATCTGCCACTTTGTAAAGTGGCAGATACACCCTTTCATATCTAAGGGGACGGAATATGAAGAGACATGTATAGGCCTACATGAGAGGCAGATGGAGCTGTGGACGAAGCGTAGCGCTTCGCAATAAATTTGTTACAACTTCTCGTGTGGGTTCAAAGCCCGCTTGGTGCAGATTTTCAGATAAATATCATGTTTCTCCCGTCTCAACGCTGGACATTTTTTCGCTATGTGCGTCTTTGGACAGTCACATGCTCCTCTTGACTCACGTGTAAACATGGCAAATGAGTACCTGGTAGGACAGATATGACAATGTGACGATAAGTTCAATGCGCCGAAATGTATGCATGCTCTCTGTGGAGTTGAAATGACACACGAATGAACAAATCTAATGACCAGGGGTAATATGTAAAAACTGACCGACGTGACGTGTATCACGTTTGTCAGGGAGCCACATTCCATAACATAAGATTTTCAACCCATTTTGGTTCACTGTTGGCACAACGTCTGCGACGTTGAGCCAACAGTGAACCAACATAGGTTGAACGTCTTGATTTTATGTGCATGCCATAACATATTTATAAAGACAAATGTGTTTGTTTATGATGAAGTATTGCGGGGAGTTTTTGGCCTCGTCCATCCGTCCAAAGCTCACTTCACTGCGTAATAAACATGATACAGAACAGTGTACATCATTTTAGCCCTGTTTTCCCAGAAAACATGATACATTGACCTAATGTTGTTTTAATGCTGGGACAGTGTCGTAGACGGTGTGCCAGCTATAAACTCACTTGGGTCAAAGTTTCTGATTGCTGAGATTGCACTGTGAGCAATCTAAAAAAGACTTACCAAATATTTAATATTTGTTCATATTATTTTGTTTATGAAAAACAATTGGTATATATAATTTAATCGATTATTTGAATGAAGCAGAAGACTAATAATATCAGATTCAGGGTTCTGGCCAGACATTGGACAGTGGTGGGCGGTCTTGGCATCAAAAACGCAATATTTATAGTACAGCCATGTTTTTATACTCAAAATACTCAGTTTTCCATGTTTTTTCCAACTGTTGTGGTGGGCGGCGTATCAGAGTGCTGGATGCGACCGACTAGCGTCGCCCACCGTGGGCATTCATAATGATGAAGAATCTGAGATAGTAGGAACATATATTATTTAGCTGTTTTAACACCTGCAGTTGATAGTCCCAAGCAATATTAGAATCGTGTAATCGTTGATTGCTGTTCACACCCCTCGTCTGCATGGTAACTCAATCTGTTAACATAACGTTAAACCAACGTTAGATGATAACAACTCACCCTGAGTCATTAGGACGGCGTACTTCTGATTCAAAGAAAAATGTAAATTAAGTTCATTTTGAAATATTTAATCAGGTAAGTCATTCAACTGTTAAATCAACATTGTGGTCAATCTTCACCTGTCGGAATCTAGCACAGGTCGGCCTATATTGTGTTTTAGAAAGCCGACTCCAGTTCTTCTCCTGGTATACATATAGTCGCAGTCAGAATACACCGCCAATAACACTTTGTTACGCTCTCTGACCGCGTGATCGATGTTGCTGTTATTATTCGTGAACTGTCTGGTTGTACACATTTTCCGTATCAAATTACATCTGCTCATTATAATGAAAACTACCCTTATAATTAGCATTAATCAACATGACATGAGATGTGAGGACGTATTTTTACCTAAAGGGCAAATGCAGAACATCAGAAAAGGGGTCCATGTGAAAACCATTTGTTTGAAAGCTCTACTTAAATAATTCTAAAATTTGATTTGTAAAAAACGATTTCCAGGGTTTTTTCTGTAAATGCCACGTTCACCAAATGTTGATTTATTGTTAGGCCAGCGTCGCAGATGCATGGTGGATCCAACTTTAAAACAACATTATGCCAACATCGCGTCTTTCGTGGGTACACATACTACAGCTGATCAAATTATCTGTAATTCAGACAAAAATCTGTCGTACTACATTTTGCTTTTTAAAGCAGGTTTTGAATTTTCTTGACTGTTGCCATACAAATAACGGGGTGTATTTCACAATAATTTAAAGACCGCAAATATCTAACTTTTATTATCTGATCTATGGTGATGTGGATGCCACCCATTATACTACTGTATGTATCTAGGATACAGATGACGTGTGATGATGTATAGCTCATCACAAATCTACTGCTTTTCAGGCTCTGTGCCATATTCACCTCACCAATCACCAGAGCATGAACCAATGTTGATTTGATGTTGGCCCAGAGTCGGAGACGATTGGCCAACGATAAACCAACATCGGTTCAGCGTCTCGTGTTTGCTGGTATAGCTGCTCATCTATATAAACCAGAACGGAGGTATATTCAAGGTGAAAGTGTCCTCCACATCGTGCCCTGCATCTCTAATGAGACTCCTAGTATGATATGGTTATCAGGTTATGTAGAGAGACATAGGTTTGTCTGATGGCAACAACACAACATGATCCACATTATATTATACATGATAATAGTCTGCCACCATGCAGGAAAACACTGAAAATATCTTGGTGATTTTTATTTCCTCAGTTGATGGATGTGACTAGATACCAGACCAGATGGCGGTCACAAAGTCAATTACAGATAATTGAAAAGTTATGTATTTGCGCTAATCATAACTAAATGGCTTTGCAATGTTTTATTCTTGGAAACCCTGTATTTTAATGAAAATATAATATTGCCAGGGAGACACATTGGTGGCAAAGGCTATTGTAGATATTTGAAAATTAGGTATTTGCGCAAATTATAACGATATCGACAATATTTTTCTTCTTGAAAACAATATATTTTGATGAAAATACAGTATTGTTAGGGTCGTCGAGTATTGAGAATGTGGACTAATGTGAAGTACACAGGTGTGCTGTGTTCCCACAGTATTATGGTTGACGGTATAGCTTTGGCAGAGCGGTCACCACAACGTGAAGTTATCTAATTAATCATCCATCATGCTCTGTCCTCTCCCAGCAAACACGGGACGTTCAGGCAAAGTTGGTACAGTGTTGGGCCAGCGTCGAAGACGATGGCCCGACATTGTGCCAACATTGGCTGAACGTCTCATGTTTGCTGGACTGCTTGGCTGCATCTGCCACAAAAATATCACATAAAATATCGACATTCACCCAATGGTGTTTCAATATTGGACCTCCGTATTCGACGCAGGCCCAACAGCGTAAAACCTTGGGTTCTCATTGGGGTCTCATTCGATCACCCCCCCCCCCCCCCTCACAATCTATGTTGACAGCAAACTGTTTGTACGCAACATCTGAACAAGTCATGTACTATACTGCATCCAATACGCCATTTGGACGCGTACTTTGGATGACTTCGTTCTCTTCAACCATTCTTGATCAGTTCAATTTCATTTCGCTCCAGCACATTACATTTGTCCCAGTAAACACTTCAGTGTGTGGATCAATGCTGTGCCAGCGTCGCAGACGGTGGCCCAACATTTAACCGACATTGTTTGAAGATGTCGTGTTTGATAAAGTTTGAGGCTGGGTGTTTATCACAGTTGGAGGTGTTACGTGTTGACTAGTTGGCACTGTAAACAGTTTGAGGTGGAGGTTGGAGATGTTTGACAGGTGTCGACACTGCAATCACACGTATGCTGGTGGTGTAGTTGGTGGTGGTGGAGGTGTGAACCTTGGTGTTACATCATCAGGTAAACAAGGACCCGAGTAGTGCTGAGCAACGTACACAACACAGCGGATTAGTGTTTAAAGTGTACAGACTGTACATGAACCCGACTGACCATTGTTGGTCTGTACCTTGAACCTGCGGAGACCTGTGGAGTGTTTGCAGGACTTTGAGATTACTGGTATAAACAAGGGGTAAATAGGCAGACCACAGCAGAGTGACATTGTTGATGGTTTATATTTGTGGATTCCTGTGTAGCAGGTGGCTACGACCAGTTATCATTGCTAACCTGCCATCCTGCAGGCTGTAGTTGGCACTCTAAGCCCATCTCATCTGTACTTGATGCCATAAGACACGGGGAATAGGGCGGTGAGTGTGTCTCTCGAGGAGCAAATCTACTGGCAGATTCACCAGAAGGAAGCAAATCTGGCGCCTAGAAGGCCAGGTAGGAAGAAGGCCAGTGGTGTATGTTGGCAAGTAAACCAAGCAGATTTATATATATACGTGGAGCCGATACTGGACTAATGTGAGGCCATCGTCTTCGACGCTGGCCTAACATTAGGCCATCATCGAGACGGGTTGTGCTTGCTGGGATGTGCGGCCAGGTGTGGCGCTGAGAACCAGAGTGTCAGTACCCCATCCTGAGTACTGACTATACTCATCGCAGACAGCTGCTGCCAGTACTGCACTACACAGAGGCCTTGGGATACCACGCTAATATCTTCACTCAGTATCACTCCCCAGCTCACAGCTACACATCACACCGTATAAAACTTAATGTTTCTACTCTGCTGACTTACTGGATTGAAAGCGATGTTTTTTGTATAAAACAGAGAGGAAATAAGGGCGATTTGATTGAATCACGTACAGGAATGAGTTGATCAAGTTGGCAGATTTCATCACCGTTACCTTTATTACTGTTATGACCTTGGAAGCAGCAAGTCATCCAAACACATCACCAGAGAGACAATACATCATAACTATTCTACGACTAGTACCGTGCAGTGAATGCCATCTATGATGGCTATGACTTTATGCTATTTATGTGCAGTCGTTTCTCTTGGATAACTGTTTTGAAGCTGAGAATATAAGGAGTTATGTTACATTTAATATGTTGTGAGGAATGAGATGGATAGAATGCAGGTATGTGCAGAGAGTGAATTAGGATAAAACAGAAACTTTACCAGGAGCGCACGACAGATAGATAACAAGCATTAATGTATCTGCCGATCAAGATGGCGCAAACATGGAGTCCCAGCATGCATTTTAAGTAAGTTTTTATCTTTGGTAAACCTATTCTTGTGCACATGTAAATATGTTTTAACACGGAAATCGCGCACATACCACGTCGTGTAATATACACACTAAGAAGGTAATTCACACAATAATCTTTTCATTCGATTATCTGTATTTTTTGATAATTTGATGTTTAGTGTATTTTTGTGTTTGTCATAGAAATAATGCGATTGTGTGTTGTATCCCAACAAACAAGAAACCTTGACAGAATGTCGGTTTGATGCTGGCCCACCGTCCGCGACGCCGGCCTAGCATCAAACCAACACCGGGTCAACATGCTCATGCTGGTTGCTGCGACATTAGTGATATCTGATTTTGTTGATATGTAAAGCTACCCTGATGACATCGCAAGGCTCTGACACAGTGACCTCCATTTTTAAATGTAATAGTTTCAATACGACCACAAGTTTACGCCTGCTGAAAATGGCCTAGTTCTCATAGGCACTTGAAATATTCGTCCCAATTTCTTGGCATCCGAGTTTTTTGGTAATCAGCGCGAGTGTCGTTTTTACACAGCTGGTTGTGTAAACAAGATGGCGGTCAGTGTGACTGGGCCTCGCGCGGTAAATGAGTTAGGCGGCCCAGTCATACCGGGTAATGTAAAGCAGGTTTAAGTCATAAAGTACAGACATTCAGCGGATAGTTAATGCAGTCATTATGGTAACTTGTGCAATATGGCGTCTGTTAGTTTGTAATCGATGACGTGGAAGTTTATTATCATAGTAACTGTGGTAACCTCATCCTTAATAATGATCACAATAAAGAGCAGTCTATAGACGTCAGAATCTGACGTCTGAAAGAATACAATATTTCTAATACCCGTACACCCATAACATAGGTATTCAAAAGAAGCTAACTAGCTAACTAAACGTTTATGATGATTTCAAATTGAAAAAAACCCTTTTACATCCTACGGGTATTGGTCTCCATGGTTTATACAAAAAGATTTCAGCGTTTTAAGGGTTAAAAAGAAAACTGCTATTGCTGTTTACCGCTGCACAGCAGGAATAGACAAATGAAAACAGCAGTAACTGTTCACTTGTCAAGTGAGCAGTTACTGCTGTTTGCCTCTGAAACGGTAGAATAATCCTCGCATACACACATCAGTTACGTGACTAACATTACTATATTTAAGTCACGCAGAAGTGTCCGCTTTTTACGGTTCGCCCACTGATAACCTGTCATTGCTCAGACATTGGCTGCATGCTTAGCGTGGCAGTGTCTCCTGCATTACATATTTACAGGGCTATTACATCAAATTACACCAGTCTCAGTGTAAATGGTGTAGAAGAATGGTGGATGTTCACACACATAAACCATTGTGGCGTTTCCCTGATGCAGTGCAAAGCCAAAAGGCAGTAACTGCTCACTTGAAAAGTGAGCAGTTACTGCCTTTTGGCTTTGCAGAGCAGCACGCCACGTAGAGGCGGTCACGCATTCCAGCACCAGGCTGTGGTTCAGTATCGTCCATCACAGCTCCACCATGTCCACCTTGGCCATGTTGGCAGGTCTGCTATACATGACCTGGCTACAAGCTCACTTGTTGTCACCACCGCTGCCGTGAATAATAAGCATTATTACTGTAAAGGCACACATTTTTTCAACGTTAATTACCAATTAACAAACCTTTGCTAACTCCATGGTATTATTCCATGGTATCATCAGCAAAGGCATCATGAAGTCGTCGAATCTCGTTCAAATGGCTATGCTACTTCATTTACATGGACTGTTGTGTCAGCATTGGAATGGGAGCGGTGGTGGGTGGCCGTATACTGAGCTGTAAAGATTATCAGATTATAATTTTTAGGTTGGAATTCTGTAAAGCATAATGAAGATCGCTTGCGTGTAGAAGGGCTTTTCGAAGGAGCAATTACAAAATTTTATGCGATGTGCAAACACGGAACGTTGGCTCACTACTGTTGCAATTGTGGTTCACCGGCTGCGACGCTTGGCCAACATTAAACCCATTGTATTTACATCTCCTGTTAGCTGGGTAGACTTTCAGGCTTGACATATTATGCACCACGATCACAAAAAACTAGTTTCCCCCAAAATGAACAGCATGTAGATCTTATATCACTCTCTCCATACCCCACTGTCTATAAAGCAGCTGCTTGTCGTCAACTGTGTCATCTGGTTACATAATTAACCCTTTAAGCGCCAAACTCGATTACATTCGCTTTTAATCTCGTCGCCTCGGAGCTAAAGGATCCTATCTGACACTCGTCAGAGTGGCAGATAGGATCCTTTAGCTCCGAGGCGACGATCTGTTCTATCGACAGGTTAAATCATAGTTATTAGAAATGCAAGACGTAAAAACTGTCGTATTTAAACATAAAAAATTGGTCACAAATTCAACAAATATCAGTAATTTTCATCCACTTGAAGTTGTGGGTCGCGGTAACGAGACACAGCTTCAAGTGGGTGAAACTTAAATATGATATCTTGGCGGGTAAAGGGTTAGTCGTTTGAAGACAAACAGCAGTAAGTGTGTACTTTGCAAGTGAGCAGTTACTGCTCTTTGCCTTTACATAGGTTTATTGTGACCGCGGTGTGGGGGGGGGGGGGGGGTGTCGTGATATCACCGCTTCACTCCACTCTACACCTAAAATAACTGACTGTAGACATATAAGAGACAAAACACCGCCGCCACAGGGTATAAACAAATGGGCTATATAGCTTATATAATTGGTTATTTATAACAGGCACGTTCCAGGTCTGTTGTGCTCTCAGATGAGAGGCCATTATAGCCACAAAACATTGAACCATTGTTGGTCTGTTGGTGAAAGTTGGTCTGGGAAGCTGGCCCAACATTTCTCATCCCCACACATCTAAATGATGTTGGTGACAGTTAGTCATACATTGCACCAATGTTCGCGTTTACTTACTGCTCAGCGGTTTAGAGGCGAATCCTAGACATCCCATAATGTTATGTTAATGAGCTCTGATCACAATAGAGAGGAGGTGACATAGCGGGGTCTATATATCATACGTAAGGATGCACCCTTTGATTCCACGGTCTCTTCTTTTTTCACTTTCAGGTCTACCATAAACCGAGACAAACCAATCTGATTGGGGCAATAATATTATAATATTATCAAGTTATTGTACATTTACTAATTAATCGATGAATAAAATTTAGGTTTATTTTTTATAAATAAACATTGTTTATTTCCATTCTTTAAAGGTCATTCTATTGAATTGATACCTTCGGCATCGCACTTTAGAGTTTATGCCATCACCAATCAATGAAAATACTATTTTGTGGCAACGTAATCTGAGATAATAAGAACATTAGGGTTTTACGTTCCTTTCTACAGTCTCAGTGCATATATATAGGACGACAAAGTTGTAGGGTAATTATCGTCAAAAATAGCATGAAGTCAGTTGTTTACTGAACAGATAATCAGTGATAATTATCTCGGTTGACGTGACAGTGGAGGCGTAACATCCTGCGTGAACTGTCTGAACGGAGATAGGGGCTGATATTACGTCATCTTTGACGAATCAGGGAATATGTGACACTTATGTATATCAATGTACAAGATATATTGAACCCTTATGATGCCATTGGCATGAAATGGGTGTTTTAATGTTGATCTACCGTTCTCGACGCTGGCCCAGCATTGAGGCAGCATTGAGTGAATGCCTCGTGTTTGCTGGATAAACATCAAGATTTGCAAATGCTTGGTCGCAAATGAAACAAGGGCCTATGGATAATTTTCATCCACTTAAAGTTGTGGGTCGCGGTAGCGAGACACAACTTCAAGTGGGTAAAAATTTAAATTATTTAAGAGTTAAACTTCGTCATTTTATTAAATCAGTGAATTTTCATTCACCTTGGGATGAGAATCACAACATAGTCTCGTTCGTTGCACATAGCACTATACACCAACCACTTTATACTTATTATTATTGCGTAAATATTTTTCTCCAGCAGCAAGGAATCTTTGCTGGCAGCTATAGTGCACATACACATTCTGAATGCTAGGGGTCGATGTAGAATTAAATCATAATATGTATTGAAATAATTTGAAATTTCTGACAGTCCTTAGGCCTACAAGTAAAAACTAAGATGCAGGCAAGAAATGAATCATATTATAATAATTATATCATGTATATAGGCCTATATTTCTTGATACAAAGTGATGGTTGTGTCAATAATGTAGATCGTGATAGGGGCATGAGTCATTTCTGCTGCTGACGCTGTGACAGAAGGGGTGGACGGGCGGGGGGGGGGGGTGCAGACAAAGCCTTATACCAGCATAGCCCCAGGTGTACACTTAGCATACACATGTGTGCGTGCACGCTGATACAGATGAGCGGAAGCAGTGCAGACCTCAGCCTAACGGCCCATTACAGCCTATAATATCAGCCCTCGCATGTCGTACCATTCAGAGTGTATCCCGTCTGACCTGAGGATCCTAATATAAACACGGATTTAACCTGCACTGATACAGAGAGGATTGTGTGATATTGAATCACTGTGTGGCTTACTGAGTGACTGATTCAAAACAGGATTCCGTGATTCCCATACTGTTATTATAACGTGTACAGGGTACATTTGACCTCATACTGCTCTGTACGTGCACGTGGACGTTACGTGGACGTTAGCTAGTATATTAATAGACTTGACCAGGGGGTGACAAGGTTAAACGTAAGTATATTACGTGTACATTACCTAGCAAACACAAGACAATGATGGTTTAATGTTGGCTACCGTCAAAGACGATGGGCCAGCATTAAACAGTGGTAAACCAGCATTGGTTTAATGTCTCCTGTTCGTTGGGTATTATCTTAATGTAGCCTATGTTTATGGTGACCTTGGTATTTAAAGGGTTGTATCTGGCATTTTGTAAAGACTTAGGCGGCTAATACTAACTTTTAATATACGTTTTATATGTGCCATTAACCGTTGTAAACCCATAACTTATAATAATATCCGGTAATTTCAACATTTTCAATCATTGCAATTTACACCACAGTGATTATTGAATATTACCTGTTACCCGAATAACCCAATTTACCCACGTCCATATTTGAATATATATAGTCCATATACATGATTATATAGTAACCATATACACGGACATCAGATCGAGATACATTAAACATGGTAAATACTAGTAAATAGATCAAGTGTTAATGTTGAAGTCTAAGTGTTTTGGTGACAAAAGTCATTTGAGGGTGATATAAAAATGTGTATAAAGAGCTGTCATCAATGTTTATGGTATAAATACTGATATAAACAGATGGCTTTGTTATTTTTATTTTAGCTGGTAGATGTACTTGATACACATCCCCCTATTTTTATAGCTCAGTCATTTTACTGTATCCAATTTTACAAGTCCCAGCTCATCGCTGTCATATGGCACTGTCATATTAGGTAGTTTTTATACCCAGTATTTACCATGTTTACAAAGGAATAGTGCTCAATTTAGAAGTACATAATTATTCAGCACCATTTAGCATGTTTAGCATGATTATAATAATACTATATGCATAAACGATGTTACAATAGGTGGTGAATCATAATGTATTTTTGGCAGATTCTGTATTATCAGATTATAGGGTCTCAGTCTGTATGTGTCATCCCCGGCACATGTATGTGCTGTTATGAGAGTGCATCGTGGATGACCAGGATTTCTCCTGTCCATAAAACAAGACGTTCATACAATGTTGTTTGAATGTTGGGCCAGCGTCCGCGACGCTGGCACAACATTTAAACGACATTGTGTGAACGGCATCTGTTTGCTGGCTCCATCTCCCGGTTTCCCTGTAAACGGGAGACATCAACCTAATGTTGTTTTATTGCTGGCCCACCGTCTACGACGCTAGCCCAGCATCATAACAACTTCTGTTAAACTCCTTTTGTCTCCTGGTATGACGACTAGATCAATATAGCCAGCATCCAGTCATCCAGGGTCTAGTCATCCTCTCTCCTCCCAGAGACACAGTCATGGGTGCCCTGCAGCTCAGCAACACATAAACCGATAAAAAGCAAATCTTGGGTAGTCCCGAGTTATGTGAGACCATGGAGGTAGTAAAGCCTTTACTATCTCCATGGTGAGACTATGGATAGGATATTTTGATTTCGGGGGATACAATTCTGAATCTACACCCTCTTTGTGAAGGTAGGCCTGCTCAGCTGCATAGCATATTCGTATTCTTGACACAATAAATGCATATTATAGGGATGGTGATTGATGAGGTACTATGGATTGTTTTTTTTTTGATTTTCGGGATATCGATACTTAATCTACAAGTTTCCTTTTAACATATTTAATGTCAAGGTAGGGCTACTGTATACATGGTATCAGAAATAGATAATCTGTATTATCTATTTCTGATGGTATATAAATTGGTATTATTTAACATGAGGCTCATATTTATATAAATATCTACTATTATCAGAGTATGGAATTAAGGAGTGATCAACTATTTTTTCGTGGCAGATGACACTGTTCTTTGAGCCTTAGGCGTTGTATTAAAATCATTCTTACGTGATCTAATGACACTATCTGAATAGTTGAATCATATTACGTCATACACTTTAATGTAATAATGCCCCCAGACAAACTTGCCCAGACAAATAGACAACACAAGCGACATCTGGCGACTTACGTAATGTGTGCTGGTCAGATACTGTCCCTAATAAGAGAGGGGGTGGTTCTCTGATATTGAATGTACAATAGGGCCCATTCCATAGTATGCCAATTATTCATTGAGTTGAATATTCCCTACTTTGGGCGGATCCAGGAGTGAAGAAAGAGGTGGAGAAGAATATTTTGGTATATTCAGTCCAATTTAGGGGAGCTTTGAACATGTTGAAATCATTTGGCAAAAATACGGGGGTTGGGCACAAGATACAGCCATTTAATAACCAAGCTAGCGCTATTTATAATCTAATATCCTGCTAGAGAAGAGGTGTAAGGGGTGACATAATTGTATTTGTAATCCCTTTAGCTCTAGTTCGGCGTGATATTGATTTTGCTGGTGAGCTTTATTACAGAATGTTATCTGCTTCCGCTGAGCTTATCTATAGACCACATGGTGTAATCTCTCTCCATCTGCCAGTCAATTGTCAACATCTGATGGCATCACGTTTTGATCAATACATTAAACGGTAGCATAGCCCCCGTCTCCATGGTCTCAGGGAACAGATTATTGCGAAGTGTCAATTTCATCGTTAGTCATTTTTATGGAGAAGCTGTTGCTGTTACTCCCAGTAACTCCCAGTAACTTTGTTCTCTTGTCATGTTGTCGCTCGTGTTACCAGGCTAGTGTTCGGTGTATGATCCGTATTGTTTTATTTCCCCGGACAAAAAAAGTTAAGTTACATGTTACATATATTTTAATAGGAGCATTATATTGACATTGTTGGTTAATGTTAAACTCGACTACCTAGCCGGCCTATAATACAGCATTATAGTATTAATTATTATGAGCGACCAATCACGGTTGACCACTGTTAACCTGCCCTGGGCTGACGCCATGGACACGTGTGTGAGCTATATCATGCGATATGTGACAGTTTTAGGAGCGATAGACAACAGTTTAATGCGCCTATATCAGTATATGAGGTTGCATGTCATTCATTCTCTCATTACCATGATTACTGTACCACATCTTTACGTCAGTTATTATATGTGGCTTGTTCCTCATGTACATGATGTGCTAGCCTACTTACAAGTGTCAAACTACACATTTTATATGCTACTCCAAGATGGTTGAAAAGCAACGAATCTTAATCAAATATTCAACGAAAATAGAAATACACGCTTTTCAGTGTACTTCATTTTGTAGGGGCGATGTATATTTAGCTATTAAACACTAACTTTTTTACTTCAACTTATGAATTACTCATGATATTTTTTTAAACTATAAAGATTGTAAGTGCAATAATCAAGAAATCACATATTATTATGTACGCAAAGTTGTTTACCATTTTAGGAATGTTTTATTACGCCACATTTGATATTGTTGTCACCAGGACACGGATATCTGTGATTATTCTATAGAGTCTATTAGTGTATCATTGACATTCTGTAGTACATGATACTGAATGGAGGGGATGCTGCAGCTTTATATTTGTGTAACATGATGACAGTCACTCTGTCTACAGTGAGAACAGAATTATACTGTCGGTTCTCGAATCTTCGCACATATACCATCAGACACTATACGTTGACCCAATGGTTATTTAATGACGGCTTAATTTCAGCGACATTGTCCACCATTAGTCCATCATTTGGTCCACGTATTGTGTTTGCTGTCTATACAGAGTGTGTTACGATGAGTCACCTCTCTACTTCTCTGTAATAATTTGTTTAAGTGTGACAGCACGGTGTTCAGCCCACAGGCACTGTCATGTTGTTAGTGGCTGTAAAAAGCAGAACGCGTATAACCCTTTCCTTACTAGAGATGCACATATGAGCAAAAAAATAATTTGCAAATATCTCTTATTTTACACAAGATTGTAATTTTTGAAATTTTCGAATCGAACGAATGCAAGACGATATTTTTTGCTAGAAATAGTGTTTTTGCCATCTGTTCAGCTCTGCAGAGCTGAATAGATGGCAACAACACTATATCTGTATAGTGTAATACAAAATATAAACCACACCGAATGTACGGGTACCTAATAAGTTAAGCGGCAACAGATGCATAAATAATTCGTCTAAGCAGACAAAACGCTACAACACATGTAACTGTTTCACCATGTTGTTTCTATATAGTCGCCAACAGGTTAAATGTCGACATTGAAGCTCCCGTCAGTAGGGTACTAACGTTGGTTTTGAGTCGTGTTGTCGTGAATAGCTAATATCGTGGATCCGTCTGAATATGTCAATGATAACGTCCAGAAAACATACAACTTGATCAAACGTTGGTTTAAATGGTTGAGCAACCATCTGTCGTGATGCTAGCGCGGACCACAAGACGGTTGCTCATTGGTCGACTTTGTACTTCCTTGGTGCATGTAGATCAATCCCACGGTCATGGAAAATCATGGAAAACCATGGAAAATGAAAAAATTAAATCCAGGCCTGGAAAAGTCATGGAAAATGAAAATGTGGCAAAAAGTCATGGAAAAATCATGGAATTTTGCATTTTTATTAGTGTCTATCCCATTACTTTTGAGAAAATGGTTTTGATTACCTACAATTTTGACACACAATGACTCTGACAGTCGCCTATGGCTGTAAGATATTTTACATGCAAAAAGTAAGAAACTCTGCGATACCCGGCTCTGCTTTTGTTCGGACAGCTGTGGTGGTGGAGGCTGTGCATTTTTAAATGTGCATTTTTAATTCGTTTACGAAGTCATGAAATTCTTTAAAAATGGTCATGGAAAGTCATGGAAAAGTCATGGAATTTCATTTCCAGATCTGTGTGGGAACCCTGTCTAACCACCTGTTCCAGGTTTTGGCCTATCAGCATGATCAGTAGTCCTGTTTCATAATATTGCATTTAGGCATGGCGTTATATACATATATTGTAACTTTGGGGAGGGCAAGACACAATAAACTAAGTCGTTAAACCAATATTTGATGTCGTTTCTTGGAACATTTATTTATCCAAGAATGCAAACAACTTCCACGTAAACGGAGTTGGTGCTGTAACCTCATGTATGTATCTCATTGATCAGTTTAATCCGCCATGACCATGATGACATAGACATCACCTCACTTTACCTGTATGAATTATTCAACTCGGCTTACCTGCCCTTTCTTTCTACGTTTGACCTCTACTATTGATTTTGGCATAAGACAACCCTTTCGTCATAGCTAGGTTCACTGCAGGTGAATGCTTGACTAGGTTTGCTCATAAATATAGCGTACATTTTTATACCTGTCCCATATTTTTTTAGCGTACATGATAGCATAGAGCAGTTTACTTCATATTTATTTGGGCTTCACAAGGTTCG
Source organism: Flabesymbios commensalis (assembly GCA_964017125.1). Classification (NCBI taxonomy): domain Eukaryota; kingdom Metazoa; phylum Annelida; class Polychaeta; order Terebellida; family Flabelligeridae; genus Flabesymbios; species Flabesymbios commensalis. Next base: position 68,872,712 of record OZ024913.1, read on the forward strand.
GTTATAAACAACATTCCTACATCATGTACATGCTTTATTTTTACTTGAAATGATGTAACATGTGTAATTACATGTACTGAAATACATTATCATGATTATTATATGTTGATGTTATATTATGTAACTTACTGCTCTGCAGACGAAGCCAATAAGTAGTAAAGGCTTTCTTTTCAATTAAGCAATTACTGCATTTTAACTCTGTAGAGCAGTGCTGTATCAGTGAACATTGATACACTTTTGTACTGACATTTATTTAATACCATGGTTTGTTCATGTATTTCCAGGTACTCTAGTGAATCGTACATGCACAATCGTCAACGCACACGACAAGGATTCGCTGGCAATTATAAGAGGAATGACGAGATGGCGTCCACCAAACTAGGCAACTCCCCAGGATTCCACAATAACCAAGAGAGCAGCCCTATGCCAGAATACTCAGCTGGGTCACCCCAGCATGCCCGCGGGGGCTGGACAGGGCGCCCAGTACCCCAGGGTAACGGTACAGCCAAGGTGGGCCCACCTGAGGTGCCGGCTAAACCTAAACGGGAGCCACCATGGGCTTCCCGACCCCAGCCACAGCTACCTGTGTCCCCCTCCTCAGCACGGAAACCACATAATGAGCAGGCGGATACACACAGGACTTCTCACGCCAACACCACACAGTCTGCCGGGGATCATTTCCTGGTGAGACCAGCCCGTCTGGGTACAGACCATGGCTATAGCTCTGGAGAGAGAGAGGATGAACCCGTAGAGAGGCCTGATAGCCCCTCTGTCAAAGCGTTTGTCGCCAACTTTGAGCAGAAAGATTGGGGTTCGTCTCCTCGTCTTGAACGCTCTCAGACATCCGTGTCAGCTCGTGGTAAGGTGAGTGAGTTACGGGAGAACTTATTACGTCGCTCCAACGAGAATTTGTTGACAATATCAGACTCCAGTAGTAATATGGTGATAGTGGACACTGACATCAGTGATAGGATCAGTAATAGTCGCCTGGTGTCATCAGACTGCCCTCGACAGAGCCCTCCTGGTGTACCCACTCATAGAGAACCCCTGTCTGCACCTGGTGTACCCCCTCATAGAGACCCTCTACCCCCACGTAAGATGGAACCCGCTCACAGAGACCCCCTGCCCCCACGTAAAGTAGACATTAATGTCACACATTATACTCATCCAGTGGTTCCAGAAACCTCTAGTAGTCCCACAGTCGCACCCTCACACAAACAGAACGGTTCTAGTCCCATCTCTGTCAATCACAGCAGAACCACCACTGGAGGTGGATCACAGAGGTATGACCGAGACAGAGCTCCAAGTCCTCCCCAACATCCCCCACCACCTCCACCAGTAAGTACCAGCCCCGAGATGAACTCTTCCAAACCTACAGAGTCCTCTCTCAGACCGCCCTGTGACACTCCATCATCTGACACCACCAGGACTATACCCATGATACACCAACGCCAGAAATCACACGAGGAGATAGAATGTGAGAAGGTGGCGGAGGTAGTGGCCCACCAGATCAGAGACCATGACAAGGAGCTCTCAGAAGTGATATTACCCCCAGCAGACAGGAAAACCACCACGGACTTCATGACTGGTCTATTTGACATCTCAGTGGGGAATAAGCGTCGACCCAGCCGTGGAGGTAACCTGAAGGATTGCCAACTAGAAAGACGTCAACAACCTGACGGGGCGGACGATAACAGCTCTCCACAGACGTCAAGGTATGCAATCACTTTCATCTTAAAACACTAACATGACGAAGCACGACTCTAATCGTTTTTACTTTGTTTTTTTCAGCCAATCAAATCACTGTTATTGGACATGTTAGAAACAAAATGAATGGTAAAACAAAATCATTTAAAAAATTATTATCAGAATATTGACCCTTACAGCGCGGAGATCGACTTCAGATGTCAGAATTATGACGTCGTAACGACGTCAGAGTCTGACGTCTAAACACGGTCCCCGCGTTGAAAGAATTGAAAATGCTAACATAGGTATTCAAATGAAGCGGAAAGAGCTTACTAAGACAATTATGATTATTTAAATTAAAAAACCCTTTGGTCTCCATGGTTTATACAAAAATATTTCAATGGTTTGAGGGTTAAATGTGTTTGTATTTGTGTATTCTACAGATCAGAACCTATGGCTCTCCCTTCTGACTCCAGCTACTGGTCGCCTTCTGGGGTGGCGTCTCTACAGCATAAGATGAGACAAGAGGGATTGTCTGTGGACGACATGATGGCAGACATCCCTAACACCTCCCTAGACACACAAAAGGTATATATTTAGTTTATCTAACATTTAATACAGTTGTCAAGACCAAAATGTTATAACAGTCATTTGATTATTATAAATATAAATGATTTCTCCTCCACATTGGCAATCATATTCAATATTGTATCTATTTATTAATATTATTTATATCTATTGCAACATATATATGCAGTACTAAGTAGTAAAAGTAACATGATATAACTCAATTTAAATCGAAAATAGACAGATGATTCAATGCTAATACTACCTGAGACACTTGTGCATTTTACAATGAAAACACATTGTTTATTAAGCTCATGTTTATCAAACAGGCGGAGCTTATCAGCCGAATTGAGAAGAAACTAGCCACGTTAAAAGAAGAAGAAACCATGCTGGTTGATGAAGTGACAGAGAATGCACAGCTGGGTAAAGAGGTAAGATTTACCAGATTCTCAGATTCATCCTAAAATGTTTGTTTTAATGTTCCATTAGATCTCACAAATGAACCAAATGTTGTATCGTTCGCTTTCTAAAGATGTACCGGATATAAAAACAAAATAGAGATGTCGTCCATTATTTAGCATGGAATCAGAATGTACTATTTTATGTGGTGACAATGGACCAGATTTGATCAAATGTAGGAGGACCTCTTTATTGAAAAACTACATAGTTCTAGTTGAAGCACTTCGCTGCTCTGCGATGGAAATGTAAACAATAGTAACAGCGTAATTAAGCTCAATTAATTAATTAATTGAGCATTGAATTGTGTAGAATGACATGTTTGTTGGAGCTAAAATATCCCATTCTATAGAATTAAAGGCTCAATTAACCATGTAATCGTACCGTACATACTTATGTAAGGTTTTTATTTAACCACTTGAAGTTGTGGTTCGCGGAAGCCAGACACAACTTTAAGAGGGTAAAAAAATAAATTATATAACCTAGCAAATTTAACTGTGAACCATTGACTTACATGTACTGTTTGTGATTTACTAGGTGACGGCTGTGGTAGAGTCTAAGGTGACAGACGCTCCTATGCTACGTAAATACCACCTGTACGTGGATGAGCTGGATAAAGTGATGAGGCTCTTACTGAAGCTATCAGGACGCCTGGCACGAGCACAGAACGCCTGTATGACGCTACCTCCTGACTCAAGTCCACACCAAAAGGTACGCTATTCACGCCTAAAACACTCATGTCGACTACAGGGGATATTCTGTCTTTTTATCAGCACCTGTATCTGTGTATAACCCCTGATAACCAATAGTTAAAAGTAGAAAAGACCTCCAATCTTGAAACACTGATATTTATTGGGACTTAAATTTCACAAATCACATACATTTCCGTTCACTTGAAGTTGTGTGTCGCTGTAGCGAGACACAATTTCAAGGGACCGAAAATTTAAATTAAATAGCTCTATGATCTAGGGGCTAGCCATGTTTACTCACATTCAGCTACCTGTGGTCTGCCTGTCTGAGCGGACTGGGCAAGATATGTTTACTGAAAATTAGCCTCTGTGCTACTGAGGCAGTATAGTTACTGCAATTTAAATAAATGAATGAAATAACACTAAAATTAATAAAATAATTCGTGATAAATGCTCAGTTTTTCTAATAATAGGTTTTAGGAGACGTAGGCCTATATTTTTTTTAACAAATAGAAATATTTTGTCGTCATTTTGAGCTGGAAATTGCGTGAGCAATTACAACTGAATGGCGAAAAATTCAGCAAATATTTATAAGCATGATAAGGGTTTATCATGTTATTATAAAGGTCTCGACCATTTGTATCTACTAAACAAAGATTCAGAAATTTAAGTTAAATATTTGTATTTGTGACTAAGATTGCAATGTAGATTTAATGAAATGCACAGAAGCATTTCAAGAAAGATTAGTTCCTTTTTCGTGTTATATCCAGAAAGAGTATGATATCGTATATTTACAAGATATAAGAGTTTGTCAAAAAAGACATGCAGATTTCTTGTTGGCTTCAAGTAAATATTGTATTATTTTTTTAATAGTCAATCTAAGTTGTTTTCATGTGAGTTACTTGTTGTCTTTCACAGTCGACATTGAACAGTAAGCGAGACGAGTTGTTAGAGAAGCATGAAGACGCCAAGCAGCTGAAGGAGGGAATAGACCGGCGTAGTCCTGTAGTCTCTGCCTGTCTTAAGGAACACCTAACACCAGAAGAGTTCGCCGACTATCAATACTTCATCAAAATGAAGTCAAAGTTAACTATGGACAGACAAGAAATAGAAGATAAAATCAAACTGGGCACTGAACAGTTATCCGCTCTTAAGGACAGTCTGGATAGCTCATTAGCGTGACATAATGACAGTGTATAGACGACTACTCTACAACATACTCTCATATTGCACGTCATTTGAGGCCGATAAAGTTGTTCTAACTTCAAATAAATAAAAAATACCAGCTGCTCCTTCAGCAGGACAAGTCATAATGAAAGCAGTAGTGTACGACTTAATAAATGCTGGTGACATTTCCCAATATGTTTACCATACACAAAAGGAAATCGATACAGTTAATACCTCCAAAATTATTTTTTACTAATAGTTTACATGATCCACTAAGTATATCTTTAATTTCATTATGTTCTGCATAAAATAGTAGTTATACCAGTACGGTGAAAAAGGCTTACCTCTTTTTCGTGTGGATGAAAAACTGGACATTTTTGTCGATAAATCTTTTTATGAATTTTTGTTTTAAAAGTGACGATTCTGTTATCATCCCCGACTAAGGGAGGTAAATAAGGAGGATCTGTAACTATGGTAACGGTTATAAGTTACCACGGTAACCGTTCACATATTTGAAGGATTAACCCAGCAACACGACACGCTCAATCAATGGTGCTTTAATATTGGGACAGCGTCGCAGATGGTGGACCAACGTTAAAACAACATTCGCTTAATATTTCGTGTCATAGAGCGGTTAACACCAGACAATCTTCAGATGATTGAGACATGCTTTGGTGATTTTGTGTGTTTTATGTACTATGTAAACTAGTAGTGCCTGTTCAACATGTTCAGCTTTACCACGATGTCTTTCGCAGTGCTATCATCATCACCTTGGACCTAATGGGTCGTGAGGGTAATATGTGACCCTTTCAGAAACAAGGGAACGCTATATGAACACACCAGAGTACATAGTACTCATCTACCGGTAGATCTTTCGAAATAGGCCAGCGTGGGGACACGTACAAGCAATATATATATTATAATAGTAGGCTATAGACGTTTGTCAAATCCGTGGTGAAAATTGTAAACTCTTTAAGCTCCGACTCACGCCATATACAATTAAACTACCATAATTGTAACGTTTCGCTGCGCGTAACTAAATAATTTATTTTCCTATTATTCCCTTAGCCTGCTAAATTAATTTATTTAATTTTTCAACCACTTGAAGTTGTGTCTCGCTACCGCGATCCACAGCCTCAAGTGATTGAAATTAACTGATATTTGTTTAATTTACAAACATTTACCATTCTTGATGTTTAAACAGTCATTTCACCCCAATATCAGTGGTTTAATCGGCTGATAAAACGGATTAGAAGCGACTATTGTCGTGATCAACAGGCAAAGGGCTAATACGTTGTCACAGTCATCAGGGAGTCACACTTGATGAGATGGGCTGTATCAGGGTTTGTTTAACATGCTGGAGGGCGGGGGCCCTAGGGTAGTGGTTAGCACCGCTGCCTTTCACGCCAAAGTTCGAGGTTCGGTTCCCGGTCTCGGCGGTTTGAAAGAAACAAAAAGTGTTTCTTCCCCATCCACGTGTGAAAGTCAGTATTGTGGGGAGCCTCCGTGACCGAGAGGTAGCGTGCTCGGCATCAGACCGCCAGGGCTCGAATTTCGAATCTTGTGTCTGGAGGACAGTGTCATCCTAATCATCTCACCATCCTCAGGAGGTTCTCCTGGCCCAGTTTAGCCTATATGTGCACAAAGGTGGCCTAAAGCCCGATTCATTTCATTTAACATGCTGGAAGTCCATCATTCAACCACCACTGATATAATAATCTTGTGACTACCCCTAGACTATGCTATGGATGGTGCTTCTGATAAAGATTGATGTGATAGGGTCTACTAAGGATACTACAACTTAGTATCCTTGGATCTACTGACACAAAGTATCTGGATTATATCTACGATCATCACATGTATCAGCAAGAGCAAGGAACCTATTCCTTGGTTAGAGCTTATCTCATTGTGGACTGTTAGGGCTACCATGAATATTTGGAACTTGACACTTCCACAGGAGCTTCTTTTAACTGGTTTCTTACACTATTCCTCGCCTATCAACATGACGAACATGATTATTAGACGAGCAATCACCACGAGATCGAATAACGGAATGATTTTCAACAAAATATCCCCCCACGGAGAACCGATTTTCACGGTTTTGCTTCTAGATACAGTATTATTACCACTTTAAAACAACATGATCGACTTTTAACACTAACATGTATTATTGTATTTAGTGTATACAAAGAAAATACTTATTGATGGCCAAGATGTGTTGTTTTAACACTAGTGACTTGTGTATGTATAGTGTCTATACCCATACAGTGTATATAAACCATATCAGAAATGCATTATGCATTTCTGACCCTATGTACTGATATACAATACGCAAGGTGAATTTGTTGTATATTGTGTACTGTGTATGTATTATATCTGGATGACAAGCTTATGTAGCTTTATAAAGCTAGGATAAAACATGTTTGCTTGCCACAAGTGTACAGTTGTCCTGGGTTCATTTGTCGTGTATTATATGTATAATAGTGATCACCAATAATATAACTTCTGTGAAATGCCAAAAGTTGGCAGTGCTAGTATAGACACGCTGCTTTCACGGACTGATGAAATACATTCATTGGTTGTCATCTGGAGATTAAAGGGTTCAATTATATTCTAGAAAACACGAAACATTGACCCAATGCAGGCGTAATGTTAGCCCAGCGTCCTACATTAAACCAACATCGGGTCAAAAGGTCGTGTTTAATGCGGCTGTTCTGAAGTCAGCAATCCCGGATTTTTGTTATCAGTTTTATTTAATTTGTGTTTGATGTCGCCTCCAACATAATGTCCTGTTGACACAGTACATATTGAAATCCTGTAATACTATATAGTGTAAAAAGATAAAACATGTTGACTACTTCTGGTTGAAGACATTGTACATTGTTGGTTGTTATGTTGCCGTAAATGTGGCAAAATTAGTGTTAAATAGTGTCGGACGTAGAAGTTTTAATCATGGTATGAACAATTTTATTTCCTTGTCTGTTGTTCTGTTGCTCTGACGACATACTACAGGTTTTCTACAAGCTACACATGCTACATAACTTAAACGTTCCTATGCAGATATTTCATTATCAATACATTTCTGGGGTGGGAAATAAAGTTTTTATTTTATTCACACACTGCTATGTTATCATGGCGAATACTTGCGACTGGGCCAATAAATATAGAACATGTGTTTGTAACTTCATTGAAACCGAAATTGATCAAACAATACGGTAGAACACAAGTTAATCATATAATTTAACTTGTAGATTTCATCAATATATGTTTCTTCTCATTTGAAGCTGGACATTGCGTATGCTATCCTTGCTTCAAATGGAGGACAATCTGTAACTGAACATTTAGCAGAACATATTTATTAGGGTGTAATCTCTAAAACCTTTATCTGCATATATAGAGCTGATTTTCCCATGCAAACACGGAAAGTTCAACCAATGTTGCTCTAATCTTGGGCCATCGTTTTCGACGCTGGCCCAAGATTAAAGCAACATTGTGTTTATGTATCATGTTTATTGGGGATTAATTCTTCAGTTTATTTCTATTATCTGATTATTACAGGATGCAATTATGTTGACAATCTCCAGGTGGTTTTTGCCGCATGTCTGCTTTAGCATTGTATTTATGGATAGGATCGCTTATTCTCGGCAAACACAATGTTGGTTTAATGTTGGTCCAATGTCGTAGACGGTGGACCAACACTATACCAGCATTGGGTCAACATGTAGTTTGCTGTGGTATTCAGTGGTCAAATCCAGTTATCTCCGTGACTCCGCTGTACATTTAATTCTGCTCACGCAAGTTGTTTCTGAATTTCTTGCACAGACTCCTCATAATGTGACTATTTAAGAATAAACATGTATCTATATATGTTAATAATTGACGTTGTGTTTGATCATTTAACCATGAAAATTGCGTCCATCTAACACATTGCGAGTATCTTAATAAATGGCAAGATCGTCACTATAAGAGTATACTTGGATATCAGTTCAACTTTTAAGACGTTAAATGACGGCACTAGGCTATACAAACTTACTTTATAATATGAATTGTGAAGAATCCATTAAAACAAATGGCGACGGAGGACATCTTGAAAAAACCCCACCCGATGAGCTTGTGGCGCGATATCTTATGAACCGTAGGTTGGATCGCACTCAAATTTTCTGCAGTTCTCCAGGCATTTATAATGATCTGATTAACTTTTGGGAATAAAAACAAAATGGCTGATGGAGGACATCTTGAAAAAAATTACCTGGTGGGGGTATTTTTTTTTTACTTTTATTTTTATCGCCCGACGAATTGGGGACGGGGGTATTGGCGTCGCCTCGGATGTCCGTCCGTCCGTCACGCGTTCGCATTTTCGTTTCCGGAGCAGAGCTCTGTAACCCGAGCATGGATTTCTTTAATTTTTGACACACGCATCCCTTAGGGGGTGTAGATGTGCCTTTTTTTTTTAATTTCACCTACTTAATTGACCGACCATCGGCCATAATTAACTTTAATATGCCTGATATCTGACAAACCGTGCCAGATAGCTAGACCATTACTATAAAACAAAATGTGCGGTTTCAGGTAGGGATATGTTCTGAGAAATGTCAACTTGATCAAATTAAAAATGGCCGATAATCGGCCATAATTAACTTTGATATGCCTGATACCGGACAAACCGTGCCAGATAGTTAGATGCTCTAACCTTCACAATAGGCATAATTTGGAAATTCATGATGATAAAAGTTATTTGTAAGTTTAACTTTTCTGATCCAAAAAATAATATGATTTCAACTTTTTTAAGTACCGAACATTCGGTCCAAATTAGCATAAATTTAAAATGGCTGATAAAAACAAAATGGGCTGATTGTTATTGAAGTTTTTAAACGTGCCCAGGAGAAGCAAGTGAGTCATTGTCTCAACCGTGTACCATCACCGTTTGCTGCCAAGGGGCTGCGCCCCTTTCGAAATTTCAGGAATATAGTTTTAGAGCAACCGCGCTCGAAAAATGGGTCACTTTTTAGGGTAAGAAAAGTTTGCCAGAAAAAAACACAAAATTAAAATAGCGAAGAAAATTCAACATTGATAATGCATTAAATATATTCGCATCATTCCTACATCAGCCCTTGGAACAAAATTTCCATAGCATATATACCAGTCCAACAAATACTATAAACGAAATGTATGGATTCCGTGAGGGATATATATACCCTATGATGGCAACTTGCTCAAATTAACAAAATGCTGACTTGCGGCCATCATTGACTTCAATATCTGTAATATACACAGTAATCTAGATAGATGGATCATTATTGTAGAACAGAATGCGAAACTTCAGGGAAGTGTGCACGCGGGCGGGGCGGGGGATTATGGTGGCCGGCTGGCCTCCTGTTTATTGTGGCAATCTCAACTTTTGAGTCATGTAACGGGGATATTTATTTTCGAAAATATAATTATAACCCGCATGAGCGTCTATATGTGTCCCCAGTAGTTGGCCGATGACTACCCCATATACATTGACGCTCGACATGTATAATGTACAGGTTTGAGGATAACGGACATATTGAAATGAAACAAAAACATGCATTTCATCTACAACATGACACGTGTTATCTTCGCGATCAGGCGCCGGTTTGTGGCACCACAATTTTGACAGATTCAAGTAAATTATCGCAGTACATTTTTGTAATAACGTAACCTTTCAATCGCTACGCACTACAGTACTGTAGTCGTTTTTGGTCCATTTTAGTAGCCGAGTAAATGACTGTTTCAAAAATTGCAAATATGCGGTCTCAAATTAAAGGGACCCCTTGGGATGAGACATTTTCAATTTTGTCAATTTTGCCAATTTAATTTATATGAAGCTATATAGCCTACTGATCTTAACTAAAAATACAAAAAAGTCAAAAAACAATTTTAAAGCACCGGAAAAGAGTGAAATAGCTATATTTCCAGGTCGTATATTGCCATGTAAACAAAACAAGTCAGCAATATACAGGACTTCACACCACATATTCCCACGCCTTGGACGGGGAGATCAAGGCAATCGCCGCTAATTGGTGTCTTTTAGGCAGGACATGGGGGGATACACGGAAACACTGATTGTCTGCCCAACGCTGGGCCGACGGCATCAACACGTGGCCCAATGCTGTAGGAACATTTAATCATCCTTCAGCAAGTGTTTATGTATACAAAGAGTTTGTTTGGGTTTTAAGCGGTTTTATAGAAATATTGATAAAAAATATTTGTAAAAGTCTGAAAACTCTGAAAACTCTGAAATCATGATCTGGGGGATACACTACTTCATTACAAAACTAAAAACGAAAATTGATGTCATCCCAAGGAGTCCCTTTAAACAAATATGAGCAATCATCACTCGCTTGAAATTGTGGGTCGCGGTATCGAGACACAAATTCAAGTGGGTGACGATTAAAATAAATCAATTTAGCGGGATACTGGTTAACGCCAGATGATGTCCCCAGATCTACTCTGCAAAAACTAATGATCCATTCTATTTTAAATGAAGTTTTAATGGTGATAGTTGTTTTTCTGTGCGCTTTAGCCCTCTGGGATCGATTTCCCGGATTCGAGCGTAGGGGATGGTGCTTGCTTTTGACGTCAGGGCGGGGGTTTCTGACGTCGGGGGGGGGGGGGTTGGCGGGGTTGTTGCCTGATTGTTTTTTGTACATGTAGATGTACAACGAATCTTCGACCAAGTCAACACGAAAGTCGGGCATGAGTATAGTTCTGAACATGAGTTTATTTTTTTAATAGGCCCCTACTCCACTTCCGCAAATCCTTACATGTATTTATCAAACCGAACTATTCATGTGTCTGAAAGCTGTGTCTAATTTCTTTTATTCTGCATCTGGTGTAAAATTAGAAGACCAGTAGTGTTTTGGAGGGTTTGCAGCATAAACTATGACCATATACCAAAATATCTATATGTTGTAAGCACATTCTTCATTTGACGAGAGTTTACAAATAGCTACAAAACTGGGGCTTGTGTCTCCTAGGTGTATGATTGTGTCAAATTAAAGGAGTGTGGCTTTTCAGCCTAGGATATTTATTGTTTATTTTTGGAATAACAACAATCATCCATAAAACAAATAAATCAGATTCAATTGTATAGCACTAGTTAGTCCTGGGGCTGATTCTGAAAACTTAGATTTGGTTGCACCCCCAGAAGAACATAGGTTTTATGGTATATTTTGTTTCTTTGGTTCACCAGCTTCCCTTTTAAAAACATTGCCCCTTTCAAAATGTGTCCGGAAGACCCTTTGAGGACCATTTCCTGCAGTCGGTCATAGTGCTCTGATGAAAATGTGAATATTACCATTTGTGCACTTGTAGCTGAAAAAAGCATAATAATTATTTCACCCAGTACGTATTTAACAGTATACTTATATCTATATAAAATATTGCAGTGTAATAATTGGTGTTTACCTAGGCATAAATTAAAATTTAAAAAAAAATTCTGCAAAAAAAATGAGAAATCATACTTTGAGGGGGTGCAGCAAACTCTGGATTTTGACTAGTTCTCAGAATCAGCCCCAGGACTAAGTAGTTTTAATTAGATGAAAAAAACACAATAAATATAAGGCATTGAAGACATCATGAATTGCACAGAAAGTTAACAACTAATTTAAATTTACTTATTTCCACCTTGGACCACACAGCGAGGCAATCGAGATGGCCGGGCAAGTCAAATGTTGTTAGCTTATATAGTCCAAAGCGGTTACTAGTAAATTTGGGGGACAGAATATTACTCGCTTCTAGTTCATCATAAATGTGTTTTTTGAGGCCTGATCTAAAAAGAGATAGGGCCTAATCGTCGTGCAGTTCGTAAATTTACTGGCAGACCATTCCAAGCAATAATTGTTGTTCTATAAAACGTTGCCTGTATTCGACTCATGTCTCCTGGTAGAATAAGAGTGAATTTAGAGGAGACAAGCCAGGTGGTATATTGACAACCTGGATTAGTTATTAGTTGTCGTACTCTACGACAAACAGACAGCCATCCTAAACTTGGAAATATCTGATGATGTTTATTGAGGACGAACCGAGCCAGTTTATTTTGACCAATTTGTAATTTTGATTTATAAAGTTCTGTTTGTAATTCTGCTGTACCAGAAAGAAGAAGCGTAATAAAAGTAACATAATACAAGTAGACCTACATTAGCGATATGGTGTTTATATCTTGTATTAAGTAGCTTAGAGTGTCTGAAAAGCTGTTTTAATGTAGAGTTGCATTTCTGATTTCTTTACAAGCTGTCGCTTCACCGGGAAGGTGCTCAATGCAGATTCTGTGATAAATTGTCGCTCATGAAGTACTTTAATGGTGGTATATGTGGCAAATGGCATCCTTATCAACATAAAGCAATAAATAAATAACAAGTTTAACACCAGATAACCTTGTATAGGCCTAATTCTGCACCCAAATACTTCACTAAATTCTTTGCAATTATGCAAATCATCTACATGAGGTTTAAAACGTATTTGACAAGGCCTCGCCCCTGTTGAACGCTGGCGCGATCATTTGGAATTGTTCGCAAGGATATGTTAGCTGTTTCTTATTTTTAAACATCTCTTTTCCAATTTAGTATATTACCAAAATATATACAGATCTAATGTTCAGTTTCTGATCAAAAGTGTTCGTTTTTCTGATATTTTCTCAATGCCGACCAGTCGGTTTTAGATGTTTTAGGCATCAGGAAAGGTTATTATCATCACGAAATGCCCCGTTAATTAGGCGACATACAATGTTTCATTCTTAAAATAGATAAATGATTTACGCCTGAGTGTGATACAAACGCGAAAATGTGCAAAAGTTGACACTTCGTGAAAGAATTGGGAAACAACATTTGAATGATTATGCTTTGTACTAGACTAAGGCGCACTGAACAAAACACGATTCCCTTTAGTCTTTATTCGTTACATATTTATAGCGTCATCGAGTATTGTTAAACGTAATGACATTGAATAGAAGTATGGACTCCCTTTTCATTAATTTAGCTACATAATGATAGCCTCGCTATTTCTCTTTCTGATCTTTCACATTTCAGCTGAAATAGTGCGCATGTGCGTCAGAGTTTTTGTTTAGCTATTACTTAAAACTGTTGTTCACAAACGTTCAAAAAATATTTGACATAAATCAACAAAAACACCAACAAAGATACATATAAAAGGAGATATAATGCAGTTTTATTCACAATGGATTTGAACCGTTTGAATGACAACACACTAAACACAATAAAGGAGTCACTATCTTAGTAAAATACAAGACTATTATTCAAATAAATAGAGAAAATGAGGTAAACAAAATTCAACAACAGATGTGTTGATATTCAAAACAATAATTACAACCATATAAATACACAAAGAGAACATCGTTGTGGGATAAGAAATAATCACCAGGGGGCGACTCCAGGCCTATATAGGCCTAATACCCGGCAGTTATAATCTATTCACTAGGTGGCAGAGTTAGTTTCTGCAGTTTGCCATGAGACGATAACAGTTTTGTATTGCGGCTTGACAAGCAGCCATATCTCTCCAGGGCATGGCCAGACTGTTCTGTAGTAGATGAAGATGTCCTATAAGAGGAGAGAGAGCTTTCTCCCATTGTAGATGCATCACGTTCTCCATAGCTAGAGAGTACTGGTCATGTGAGGACTGGAGAGCCCCTGTCACCTCATTGATGTCGTTCTTCTCTTGACATTTACCACACTTTATATAACGCTTCTCTTTCAAATCCTTCATCTGTAGCTTACACTTACACCCAGAGCAGATAAATTCAGGTACGTCTGCTTCCATCTCTTTCCACAATGGCCAGTTTTTGACGCACGCTATACACTTACAATCAAACGCGTACTGGAATTTCAGAGCAAAGAAACGTTGTTTCTTCGCCATATGAAGTACATGCGGCCCGTAGCTAATCGTGATCTCCTCTTCGGCTGAGATGAATTTTGTGGCACGACACACTGCTTTATCGGCATAGAACACCACGTCAGAGTTAGGATAGCAGGAGTGGTTAATCAACGAATGACTGGGGTAGAAACCAATACCGATCTCCATAGGTTTAGGATCATCAAAATAGGTTGGACTTTGAATCTCCATGATCTCTATGGCATTGCACTGAGCGTTGATGATAAGTGTCATCATAGCACCACCTACAACAGCCTGAGTATTATCATCTAAATCATCAGGCTTTATGTATCTCATGCACTGAAGAGCCTTCAGGAGAAACACCCCAAATACAGCAAAGTCAAACAAGCACTCTGGAGTGCGCTGGTCCATGTTAGCTACTAGATTATACACAGAGTGATAATCACCTCTGTACAGACCAGCTGAGTCACATCCGCTGATAGAGCCATCACCCTTATCTTCATTGTAACTCTTAGCGTAATTAACTATGTTCCTCCAGCCTACCTTCATAACTACCCTAGCTACAAGATGCCCCAACCGTCCGCACCAGACCCTTGAGAGTAATGCCATGCAGCTACACTCATAGCTATGATGGTCCTCCCAACTCTTCTTCTGACAAGCACTACTGCAGTACACCACAGAGCTACACTGGACACAGGGTATCGGAGCTCGTACCAGGGACAAACACTGGTAGCAATGATTGCCAAAATACTCTACACCTAATACAGACGTAAATGGAGTCTCTGACACAATCACATCTCCTGGCTTCAGTTCTCTATTAGATGTAAGGTGTCTTCCCCTTTTTTCGTTTGCATTCACATCAACTGCTGATGATAAGTTAGAGAAATATTCAAGTGCATCTCCCTGTAATGTAGGGGTTCCATCGTTGGTGAGACTCAGTGAAGTAGGGGTTTCCTGCGCCACTTCTTCTGCTATTCCTTCACACTGTGCCACTTGTTTATCCAGTGTCGCTATCCACTTAGCTTTCACTTCTTCCATGAGATCAGCCGAGTCCAGACATTCTCTGGCTTTAATAAAACTCTCCAGAGCTTCTGTTTTCCTGCTGAGCGCCACAAAACATTTTCCACGCCTGTCATACAGCTTGTAGATGAGGTCTTTAGAGTATTGGTGCTTGATGGCCATTTGAGTGTCCTGTAGACATAGATTATAACGCTTTAGATGGAGCAGAGCGGCTGACCTGTTACCATAGATCAGGCTGACCTCATTAGATTGACCCCCTTGTGGTGCCATACATAGCCCCTGTCTATACTCATCCATAGCACTCATGAAGCTCTTCTTCTGGAAGTACTTATTCCCTTGTTGACGATGCTGCTGAGCCTCTTCTTCACATTTACCTGCATATTCAGACTCCAGCGTCAGCACATTATGTACACAAGGAAGACTCAGTAAACTGCGAACACGCGCCTCGTTGGTTTTGTGAAGTTTAAACTGTTTTTCATAATCTTTAGGCACCTGACCTAGTATCGCTTGTACAGCGATTGTCATCCGTTCACCTATGAAGTCTATATCGGAAGGCATATTTATTTTTGTTGAAGTGACGATAATTATTTGCTGAAGTGTGTTTACTTGTCTTCTTTGTCTCTGTTGTCAGAGCTCTACCAAGGTTATACTTGTCAATGTGTCCTGTAACATAAATGCAAGAAATAGTAATTAGTAAATCTACTTCTAAACTTAACAATGATATGAAATAATCCATCGATATAGAGTATTGTAATTATATCAATGTATACTGTTTATTAATGATGTGATTCACGTCATGTCATCATTTAAAAATGCATTGGTACATTATATTGGCAAAATGAAATGCTCACCACTTCTACAGCCGTCTTTAGCCTTTTTTATTTGTTCTTCAAGCCAGAAAATTTACAAGAGAAATGAGCAGTAAAATGAGCTGGATTGACATTTATTTTCACTCAAATTGTACATTATGTAAGTAACTTTTATTTACTTTAAGTTGTGTCTCCCTATCGAGATACACGACTTAAAATGGGTAGAAATATAAATTTTGTTCTTTCGCGCTTCAATTGTTAAAAGCATAGTAATTAGTTAAACTTAATAACACTGTACTATACTTATGGATCTGCCAAATATATACACTGCAATAATAATATTTATGTAACAACATCTAATACTACGCTCGCATGTAACTGGAAACAAAACAGATTTATAATAATTGACTATGTTATTTATTTGAAATATTAAGAAAAAAAAAATATCTAATATTTTTTTGTTAAAATCATTTCCATTGACCATCGAAATAGAGGTTAAAACATCTGGCTTGGCAAATCTCTTACATAATAATAAAGTACGCCTACCATTAACAATATTTTATAGCATGGTAAGGGCGGTAGTCCATATCCTATTTGCATAATGGGCTCATGTTTTTTATTTTGTGTCATAATAATTTTGAAATGTTTTTTATTTCATCTTGTACGTGTATTTAAAAGTCATATTACAGTGACTGTCCCAATAACAAATCCACATAATCATCGACAATTGTTCGAATGGCAGCGATTTCATATATGCTAAAATCAGTTTAGCACAAATCAGAACCCCACATTTGAATGAAATAGAGGTTAAGTGACCCAAATCCAAAATCTGATTTTTTTCTTATTATGCTATTTTGGAAAAAAATAATAATATAGGAAATAATATACTAAAATAGCTGAGGCATTCGTTTACATTTTTAGACTTATTAATCAACAAATATGTTTTTGACTTTCAAAACTGATACTTTTCTTCAATGGTGAAGTGATCCAAGTCAGTGAGTTTATATAAGAAAATTTTGACTTGGATCAGTTTACCTCTGACACATACGGAACCTGGCAACTGAAATGTTATAAAACAGCCTTTATTATATATATATATCAATTTATGCCATACCAATCATTACCAAAATATTACTGGAGCAAGATAACGAAACACTAGACAGTTTTATACTAGTTTGTGACTTTTGTGAATAAATGAATATTACTAAACCACAAACGTTTATTTATAAAATAAAGTGAGTCGAATTTTTCCAGAAATGGGTTTTGCGACATTAATAACTATATATATTGGTATAAATTAATAATAAATACCAGTACATAGCTGCCCATATGATTTTAATTATGGATGTAGCAAAGATTAGTTAAAACCGAAATATCTAGTTTTGTTAATTTATTTTAACTTTAAAGCATTTTATAGCAAAATGAGAAAATGCGGCCTTTGATCACTTTACCTCTAGTTTTTGCTGATTACTTTGTGGTAGCCATGGTGGAGATCCTCAGAAATACGTCTGATATATTTCTAAGTCATGTCTTTACTGTATTCAGAATGATTGCCTTTACAACAGCATCAGGAGCCCATCCCTGAGATTATCCTAATTTTCCTAGATTATTTTCATTGGTTAAGATGCCGTCAAGAGACTTACTCTTGACTGACACAATTTCTAAATACATTTACTCTCATAATAGATGATATACATATATATTGATAATATAAAATGTTTTTCTATCACGTTATAAATTTATTTTTTTGGCCCAAATAAATTCCACAAAACAAATGTTAAAATCATGAACATGAACTTTTGACGACCGCATCTCATTTTCCCCAAACATCTATTAAACACACCATACACATTATAATGATCGACTGAAGCTCATTTATTCATGACTGAAATTCATAATACTTTGACATTTTCTAATGGAAATAATTTCGAGACAATCTCTATGCGAAGGTTTTCAGTGGAATGGGCCCCTATCTAGACACAATGTACATTAACTGACTAAGTTATCCCTCTATTTATCAGTGTTTATACAATAATAAATACAGCTTACCTACTTTTCTCTGCCGGAATTAAGTTGAAATAGTTCCAAGAAATAGTAACTGTTAGTTCAAAAGTACGTTTCTTTCTGGCTGCGGTATGATTAATAGCGTACTATCTGGACGCGTACAGTGGCTTAGTAGCGTACATACGCGTCCCGGCAAACACTACACGCTGACCCAATGCTGGCCTAGTGTTGACTCAATGTCGTGGATGATGGGTCAACATTAGCCCAGCAGTGGGTCAGCGTGTCGAGTTGGCTGGGCGTCTGCTCTGATATATCCAGGCAGATAACGACAATGCTGGGTTAATGTTGGGCTAGCGTCGCAGACGATGGGCCATCATTAAGCTAACATTGGTTCAACATCCCATGTTTGTTAGGAGAGATATAAATACTCCGCCGTCAGGATTGTTTGTACAGACGCCCAGAAATAGCCGGAAACTTCTAGGCTGTTCCTGCATCTCGGCGTACACCGAGAAGATTGGCCGTATATTTGATACATTCCACGCCGACGCTGAGGGGATGGCAGCATAAGCGCGTGGTCATGGTTACCATACCAGTGGCATGTACACGATCCGTACACTTCAGTTGTGATGCAACTTCCTGGCGTGGCATATATTATATTAGACCACCCTAACGCTATTTTCAATTATTCCTTAAAGTGCTAATTACGTCTATAATAGATTCCATTCTTTAGTTGTCCCCAAAACAGAGACACCTGTATGAGAAGCGAACATTAAATTGACAAGATTGGCATATGGTTTGATTCAAATATTTAAGTAATTGTAACTAGCTTAAAAAGTGTTAAAGTTGTGCATCGCGTTAGCGTGAAATAACCTAAAGTGATTGAAAATTGTAATCAGATACCTTGACTGTTAAAAAGTTGTTCGCATAACTACTCATTTGATTTGGTGCCGGGGAGTTATGTCACACAATCGAAAGAAAGTGTGTGAAATTTTCTGTCAAATTTTAATTCAACCGAAATACTTACATCCAAAAGTTATGACGTGGAATGACTGTGTATCTTCATCAGATAACATATTATTCCCTTTGTCATGTCACATATAAGTCACAACTTTCAAGCGAATGGCTTTGTTCGTTAGCTCAGTCAGTCAGTCAGTCAGTCTGTCTGTCTGTCTGTCTGTCTGTCATTCAGTCAGTCAGAAAAAAACAAGAGTGTGGGTCGCGACAGCGATACACAACTTCAAGTGGATGACAATCTAAATTCTTTAGTTTAGCGGTTTACTTATTAATACAGAATGCAGCCAACCATCAGCACTGTATCCACCTCTGTTATCGCCCATGGTATGTGAATGTAGTTCTAACTGTGATAAAATGAAACAAGAAAAGTGATATTTTCTTCTCGTTTTATTGGCGGACTATGACAGTAAAAGCTGCACATCATGGCTAAACAATTCTCATCTCCACAAATTGACCCTTTAACCCTTTAGCTGCCAAATTATTCAACTTGAATTTTCACCCACTTGAAGTTGTGTCTCACTGACGCGATCCACAACTTCAAGTGACTGAAAATTATTCAGATTTGCCAGAATGGATGTCAAAAAATTTCAAATCTTGCTGATTAATGTCACTTTTTATCTTTAACAGGTTTAAAAGCTGATATGTAATATGCTAATAAAAAATGTAAAAAACGAATATGGATGGCACCGGCGGTTAAAGGGTTCAGCCCTAAGCACGATTATAGTCGTATTTTTATTTACCAATTGAACCACTGCTATTGCGAACGAAATGTCTGTTTAAACGTCATTATTTTAAGTAATATTCTAATAAATATTAATAAATAATAATATATATCATATGCTATTCATACTGTTTATGATTCCCTGTCGTGGCACCATGAAATACCGGTCATCTATATTCAAGATCATCACCGCAAAAAGGCTTTAATGTTATATATACTCATTTGGTCCAGGTCTCGTATTCTACCCCTAATTTAAATAATAACTGAATGACGGTGGTGATTAGCCGATCTCGTCATGTGACAGGCTGAACCCACTCTTCTATTGGCCGGGGGTAGACTTGGACCGATCATCGACCTTTATATGTAGTTTAGTTCCCGAGTTATTGTATTTTGTTTTGTTTTTTAAAATGGTGATCATCGCCATCTTGGATTTAGAAGTTTGGATAGTCTCAAATCTTCCAAATAGACAGTATTAATTGGAGTTGTCATGCTATAAATAGTGTAATAACATTTACCTATGTAGCTTGTTTAGTTTTCAAGTTATCGCATTATATATGTAGACCCCTTATATGCTTTTCAAATGGCGATGGCAGTCGTGCTGCATTTAGAGGTCAAGATGATCCTATTTCATTAGATTGTTCATAAAAATAATGGAACTCGACATATTATTCACCTATATTTATAACTTCCTCGGTCCAAACTTATCGCATTATATGTTTTTCAAAATGGCAATGACTGACCGGCATTTTGAAAACTGTCAGATTCGAGAAGTAGATGAGAAAATATTTTTGGTTTTATATGGTTCTAAATTGATAACAAAACAAATAAACAGAATATAAGAATTATGTCACATCCCAAAGATGTTTATTTATTTATCTACCAATATATAAAAAACACACGTCATGATCTTACAAGAATGGGATACCTAGATGCCATTATTGGTTCATTGAGATTTTATCACATTAATGTCCATGAGCGATATTCAATTAGAGCTGGGCCAGTATTCTCGTACAAGTTACGATATATCGTAGGCTTCGGATTGGTCGAGACGATATATCGTAACTTGTACGAGAATACGTCCCCTGGTGGTTATCTTATATGCAGATGTATCATGTCGACATGTTGAGCCTGCATTTACCCCAATAGATTTGAGCTATAACATTAAAATTGAAAGTACCACGAAGTTGTTTCTCGCTACCGCGATCCACAACTTCAAGTCACTGAAAATTACGTGGATTTGTCCAATTCAATCCCAAGAATACCATTGTTTCAGAATCAGACGTCTATATAAACGTCAGATTGTATAAAGTCGATCCCCGCACTGAAAGACTCAAATATTTATACTGCCGCACACCCATAACATAGGTATTTAAATAAAACTGAAAGAACTAACTAAGACATTTATGGTGATTTCAAATTGAAAAAACTCCTTTGGCCTCTATTGTTTATATGAAAGAAATTTAGCGCTTTAAAGGGTGGAGGCATATTTAGTATTAATAGCTCGCTACATAGGAGCTGATAATGTCACTGAAATGCTACTAGTGTCGACATCAGTGCTGCAGGGGTTAAATTGCTTCTTGTCGAAGACTCCATCACTAGCACTTATTTTTAGTGGTCCTGTCGTATAGTTTTGTATCACAGCATATGTACTCATCCCTGTTAAACTTGACTCCATTACAGCAGTTTTGGTCAGGCTTGCTGTATAGTTCTTTGCTACAGCATCCATTTGTCTCCTTGTCATGGACTCTTCCTGCACAGCATATCTCCGTCTGCCAGGTGAACACCTTCATTCCTTCACAGCAGCTCTGTGTAGGTACCTCATAGGCCACGCCATTACAACAGTCGTTGACGCTCCTGTCGTATATTTTTGTACCACAGCATACATACCTATCCCTGTTAAATATGATTCCATCACAGCAGTTTTGGTCAGGCTTGCTGTAAAGTTCTTTACTACAGCAGCCATTTGTTTCCTTGTCGTGGACTCGTCCTTCACAGCAGATCTCTACACCCCGGGTGAAGATTACCCCATTATCACAGCAGTTGTGGGTGTCAATATCATAAAGCACATTGTCACAGCAGCCTTGTTCATCCGGTTTGTAAATATGGCGTCCACATTCTGTTGAGAAACACAATAATCACAATAATTATTGGGGATGTTATTTTCATAGTTATACATGTTATGCAATACACACATTTTCGGACACAAACTTTTTTTTTCGCAACATTATCTTTTGGTGCAGCAAAGTGACACATAATTTATGCGAATAAAAATAACAGTATATTTAAAACGGTATGTGGATCCAGGTGGGAGGGTATGATTTTTTAATTATCGACAAAAGTCCCACATTATATCAAAACATGGTGTTTGACCACGCACCACCCCTTTCGTCAGTTGCTGGATCAACTAGCTGCAGGAATAGGTTTAAACGGTTACACTACCTGCAGGCTTCCAGAAGTCATCTTGCTCGCTATCTAGTGACTCCCCTCGCCTGTCCACGCCATGCTTCTCATCCAGCTTCTCCTCTAACTCCTCAATCAACTCTATCAAGCGATCCACGTCATGCGACATGTCTAGAATAAACAAAGTCCATTCTCAGTACGCTCGTCAGTGAAAGTGACGTTACATTTTTCTATAATTACAGAACTCTAAAAATCGCAACTGATATGGATTTTTTTAAACCGTTTTCTGCCGTTAAAGTGAACATTTAGAAAAGAGCACTACACATTTTGTAAAATTCAATTGACTAAAAATTGTTAGATCTGCTAATTTTTTCAGTAGCTGTATGTCAGTTCTTTTTGAAGTCCTCTGTTTGCAGGATCAAAACTTAAGTTTAACTTTGCAAGCACTGACTGATATAAGTTAATTTTTCACTCACCTGAAGTTGGGTCTCGCTGACGCGATCCACAACTTCATTTGAGTGAAAATTACTCATACATGTACTTGTATAATTTGAGACCAAACACATCCAAATATTGATGCTTAAGCACTTATTTGATTTGATCGACTGATAAAACGAACTACGAACGATTAGAAATTAATAGTCTAGTGCTCTATGGGTTAATCAGTTATCAATCAATTGTAGAGTTTATAGTACCAAAGTATCCTACCTGCTTCACGAATACTGAGTCCTGATCCGTAACAGACCAGAAGCAACAAGGATGTCAATATCATCAACTTCATGGTGACTCTCTTTCAGATCCAGATCAAATACCTCTAACTGCAAACAAAAAAACATACTTCAAGGTATAACTTAGGCCTATATATACGCTGTCATAAAGACTGTTGGTAGACAAAAGGGCCGACACGATATTTATTTTACTAATATCAATAAACTTGAGGATCAAGATAACAGTTCAGCGCTGTCCCAGCAAACACAAAACACATTTGCATAACATTTATACAACATCGGATCAACGTCTTCGATGTTGGTCCAATATTGCAATTGTACAATTGTTATACAAATGTTTCGCGTTGGGGTGGTGAAAATATTGGCCCAAGTTAATAATTATACCACTTCAAAACCTGGTCTCTCATGTCACTTTAGCAATATGAGTACCACCTCCCCCCCCCCCCCCCCACCTTCTCTCTGTAATATGTGAGTATTGACCTGAAGTAGTGTAACATCACTGGTGTACGCCTATACTACAGTCCTTATCTCTTGCTTAGGTTACACCAGGGAGTTCATTGCACCTCCCTGGTTACACAGGTTACAATATAAACCGTTGTGTGTATAGCTCGTTTTTCTTTAGTATTATTTCGCCTATATTTTGATGCCTGCATAGTATTGTTACATTCGTTTGAAGCTACAAAAGGCTAACACAATGAACTCAAATGACTAAACATATTTGTTTTGAAAAAAATTGACATATCCAACATTAAATTATCACATTATATTCTTCACAAATGAGAACAGAATCAATCTGTCTTACAACGACGGGTGTGTTTGGGTATGGAGGACACACGGTGAGAGGTTCCTCCCAGAGTGCCTGCCTAAACCCCCTCAAAATACACATCACAATTCGTCCTGGTGGGGGGTACATCGGGAGGGGTGAGTGGGTGACATTTCATGGGCGATGTGTACATGGGAAATATATGTGATCATAGTGGATGTAATTTCCCAAAAATGTTCTTATGTTCAGTTAAAATAGACGCCATTTTACAGTTTACAGGAATTATTCATAACAACTAATATGTAGCTACCCATGTCCCACGAACATAATGTGTTGGATGGACGGATAATAATGACCACAGAGTCGCAACTATTTTATGAATTGTTAGCTCCAAACCGCTCAGCTCTTTAATTTAAATTTTCACCCACTTGAAGTTGTGCCTCGCTACCGCGATCCACAACTTCACATAGGTAAAGATTCCTTATATTTGTTTAATTTGAAATCAAACATTTGCAAATATTGATGTTCAAGCACTGTTTCCTCTCCTTAAAACAGTGATTTAGTTTGCAAACAAAAAAAATAAAAACGACTATAGTCGTGGTTGCCTCAATTGGAAATCGTCACCCGACACTGAAGGAAATTAAGCTTGATAATTTAAGCTCGATTGAGTTGAGGTGATCAGTTTTTTGATCAGTTAACAATTTTACAAATAAAGATAGTCATCGGATTATAATTATTTAGGAACAAGTACAAATTTTCTGATGATATATTGAGTTGAGCTGATTAGCGTTTAAATCAATTAGCATTTTTTTGCAAAGAAAGATAAATATTATAATTATTTAAGAACAAGTATCAATGTATTGATATTGAATTAAGTTGATGAGTTTTTCAATCAGTTAACTATTCTGCAAATAAAGATAGACATCGGATTATAATTATTAAGAAACATGTACCAATCTATTGCGTTGAGCTGATCAGCTATTCGACCAATAACTACTTTGTAAATAAAAATAGACTTTGGATTATAATTATTGAAGAACAAGTATCAATCTATTGATACAACTATTGAGTTCAGCTGAATAGCGTTTGAATCAATTAGCATTTTTTTCAAAGAAAGATAAATATTATAATTATTTATGAAGAGTACAATCTATTCAGAAAAATATTGAGTTCATGTTATGTTTTGATCAATAACCTATTTGAGCTGAGTTTTTTTAGCCAATTTATATTACTTGACTTACCTTTCTGAGCCACAAGTCTGTTATGAGCATGCGTTGAGATTCGTACCTTTAAAGACAGATAATGCTACATGGACTCTAGTCTACATATTAACATGGACGTCTGGTGACGTATATGTACCTGAGAAGATAAAAATAGGGGCCTATTGTGTGTGCTACTCCACCCACTGTAGCGTGTGGTACCCCACCCATAGCAACATGAGGAGCACCTATATCAATCATACATTAGACATTACTGTGTCAAAGATCAAGCCTTATATAAGAGCCCTTTCACCACCGAGAGAAGGGGACGTGGCGCACCTGACTGCCTCGTCAGTCATGCATGCGTCTCGGGTTCGAACCCCGCTGATCCTGCGGGGATTTTTGCAGATAAATATCAGATAAATATTCTTGTTTCTTCCTTCTCAATATGACAAGGCGACAATGTAATTGGTGGCCTCATCAAGTTAAGGTTGAAACCAGTACAATTATCGACGTTAATTTTGCTCAGGGCCACGCGCTACGCGCTCCTTTATCAGTTTTTCAATTGAAATATTTACATATTCCATGTTATGCCTCGCTATCCCACAACTTCAAGAGAGCAAAAAGTTACTCATATTATTTTCATTTGACATTAAACAATTCATGGTAATTAAAGACAAATGTATATTTCCAGCACGTTATTCGAAGTACGGATTGACGGTTAAAATGTAGGCCTTATAAAATTTGTGCATTCGCCCTTTCTTATTTGAACTCGCACCCACTTAAAGTTGTGTCTCCTACCGCGACCCACAACTTCAAGTGGTTAAAAATTACTCGTATTTATTTAATTTACCCACAAAGATAGATGGGTTGTACATCAACATCTACATGTACAAATCACACAAAATCCCCCCATCTGACGTCAGAATACCCCGTCCTGACCTCAAAAGTAAGCTCCGTCACCTTCTTTTAAATACTAAAAATCGACCCCAGTGGACTAAAGCGTACCGATGAAACCTTCTCGCCATTTAAACTTTATATTTAAAATACAATGTATAATTACTTACATAACAATGATTAGCAATAACTCCCCTAAGAATTAATCGCCGAAAAAAGAAAGGGTTAGCAGTAGTCTAAGTATGAATGACTGTCAGTGAGTGTTTGACAGGAAATCGGCACACCCTGAAACCTCTTATCAGGTTGGAACTGTAATAATAATAAAGATCGTGTGCATGATCTTTGTTACCACGAACACTACCTTTATTTACGCACATTTTCATCATATAAATTTTTGTTTTGCCACTGCGACCCACGAAAAGTGAATGCATATTTAGTTATAACTCGTTCTGAATGGAATAGAATAAAGTGCCGTTTATTTCTCCAGATCACCATTCAATATATATATGTATTTGCTGAAACTGAAGAAATAGAGATTTACTGAAGTACAGTTTCCTTATATTTTATAAGTAGCATTTTTCCTACGTACACATAATTAATTTTATAGTGGTTTCCTTGTCAATTTGCAGAACAATGACATGATGATAAATTTGCAAGCAATAAATATTTCAATTAATACAATATTAAAAACAATGGAATATATTAAATATGGAATGGAACTTATTGTCCATCTTTTACATATACTCACTGAAAGGATAGCACTTAAATAATTTCTGAAATGCAGATATTTTTTATTTCCAGTAATATTTATCACCAGATCATTTCTCAGTTCAACACCACATACAAACGTTTGTTTTAATCGTCTGTTTTAATCGCCTTGTATATGAAAGGGTGTATCTGCCACTTCACAAAAAGACAGATACACAATTCATATTTGATGAGTGAGGTAGAAATACAGTAACAACGATTTTGCCTTTGCGACTCAGTGTTACCCATTGTATATATTTTGTTGTTACCAATGTAATCTACACTTTCGCAGAGCGATATTTTTGTCTGATGGGTTTTTCTGTTTTTACAAAGCCACATAATAACGCCTTATGCCGTAGTGTAAAGTAGATAGCAAAAACGTTTATAATTTTTACATAAATATTTAACAATAGTTGATTTGTCTGATAAATACATGTTTGTATATTATGTTTTTATTATACTTTTAATAATCTGTATGAATGTACACCTAGTAGGAAGACAGTTAAATATGTTAAATATTTTAAGTCAATATAAGTTATTATTATTACTACTATAATGAACTGTGTCGCCTTCTTTTTTTAACAGTATCAACTGCTTTACAACATGTGCAAATGACGTTGTTCTAATGATAATGCATGATGGGATATATTCGGTGCCGCTATATCACAAAAACATACATCACAAACGCATAATATAAAGTAATCTATTTTCTTCCACCAAATCAAAATAAAGCATCTTATGAAACGATTTTCTAGCACCTCTCACATTACTAACTTAGGCCAATCCAAGTTGGCTTATCTCGTAAATAAAATGAATAGGGTTTTAGGCCACCTTTGTGCACATGTAGGCTAAACTGGGCCAGGGGAACCTCCTGCGGATAGTGGATGAATGAGATGACACTGCCCTCCAGACATATATTCCGAAAGTCAAGCCCTGTCTGTCTGAGGCCGAGCACGCTATCTCTCGGTTACGGAGGCTCTCAACAAAATTAAATCTTTATGAGCGAGCGGGGAAGAAACACTTTGTTTCTTTGGAACAGCGGAGTTTGAATCCGCGATCTGGCTTATCTCGTAACATTGACCAAACAGAATGTAAATTGATTTTAAATTTGCAGGCAAAAACTTTTGCAATCTTAGTATCTTGGGATTTTCAGGCAATAAAATGTTTTCGCAATAGAAAAATTCAGTCTGAAATTTGGGTGATCTCATAAAAAGTGTTACACCAATTTTAGGCGTGTTATCCGATGAGCCAGAATTATTCCCTTCTTCAACATGCACGCTCAGCTTTAGATAATGTACATAACCATTATAACCATCTTTGGAAAGCATACTTTTTCACAAATATATTCAAGATGGAACATTTTTTATAATGGACGCTCGCAATTATATTGCTCTGCAAATTTGCCACTGGTTTCCTTGCCAATAAATTATAAATTGTCATACAAGCACCACTGTCTATGTGATAAATGGGAACATACAACACCTATAGTGAGCACTATTTGTGTACAGCAGAGGGTTGGTGGAAAAGTAGATTACTAAATATAATACATTTGGTCAGGCCCATTCATGTTTTGCCAGTGAGATAGACAATGTTTATCCCCTCGTTTAGATCCCCACCATATCAGCTGCTTCGTCAGGTGTTTGCTCAACGCAAGCTTATTGTACGCTATACAAAACAGAATTGCATTAACTGCTTACTTTTCAAGTAAGCAGTTAGGCCTACTGTCTTTTTTCTTTGTAACTTTAGATAGTATGTTGTACAAAGCCAAATGGCACTAGCTGTGACTTGAACAGTAACGGTTACTGCCTTCTGGCTTTGCACGGCAATATAGAGTCAAGGATGGTGTTGGATCCACAGTGAGCTAAAATTATATAGCCAGGGGATCATCTGGATCTTCATGGATAGCCAACAGGTGCGGACACATGCGTCTGTATGTGTCTGGGCGTCCATATAGTGGGGAAGTCTGTAGGAGGCTTAGGCTACTTTGTTTAATTTCTCTGTTTTAGATCAGAAAAAAATCCAAAATCTAATAAGGGAGGGCGGTAAAAAAAACTTTAAAGAAAAAAAAACATTGAACCTATTTTTGGAAAAGTTAATGAGGGCGACCAAATAATAAAAACATTGGACACATTTCTAGAAAAGGTAATGAGGGCGACGAAATAAAAAAAATTGACCTATTTAGAAATAAGTTAATGAGGGCGACGAAAAAAACAAGCAAAACAAAAACATAGCTGAAAAAAATTGTTTTTATTTCCCTAAATAAACTTGTTTTTTTTTTTGAATGTTTTTTATCTCCCGAATTTTTTTTTCGAAAATCGGCAACAATCCAATGCGCGCGCTGGGCATTTTTGGTAATGCGCTGCCTAAATCTAATGCGCGCGCTCATCTAAAACAGAGAAAAAAAACATAGTGGCCTTATCTTCACAGTCAGTGAACAGGTCGACTCCAGCAACGCGAAGATAGACTGACAGATCCCTGCTGTATCCTCACATCATGCATACTATCTTCAACCTCCCACTGTCTGCCAGATCTACCAGGATGCTACAGGGGAAGGATCACCAGTCTGCACACGTCCCCGATACCATGTGAGTATTGAGCATATTGCTCTGCTCTGCAAGATAATGTCAGGCAGACAGCTTCTTATTTTTCAGCCACCCCAGCAAGCATGGATCATTCACCCAATGTTGTTTCAATGTTGGGGCAGCGTCGAAGACGGTGGCCAACATTGAAACAGCATTGAGTCAATGCCACGAGTATGCTGGGACATACAAGCGAAGATAAGACATTGAAACCATGTTGGTCTAAAGTTGGGCCAGGGCCGCATACAGTGGACCAGCATTAAACCAGCATTGCTTCAGTGTCTCCTATTTGTGTTCAGAACCCTCCCCTTTCCTCCCACCATGCCTCGCGTTCTCTTTGAAAAACTAATCCACTCATTGATTTCTAAAGCACCGAAATCAAATATTTGTTCTTCGTATTAAGCTCTAGAATTTTCGTGTACACATCCTTGATATATGCTAAAAAATATACCGGTTATCGTGAAAGATGTAAGAAAATACAGTTGTACAGCAAATTGGATAGTTTAGGGTAGGTTTAGGTCTACCTAAAGTAGTTTAGGTAGACCTGAAGCTCCACTGTGGGTGAAGGTCCTGACCTCGTGACGTCATGCGCAACCAGATGATTATTTTGAAACGAGTTTGATTTTTAAACTTCACCCTGCTCCACTGTTTTCATTGTGGACAGAGTCTAAAACATGACAATCTTAATCATGTTAACTGTAAGTGCACAAACGTGCAAAAAAAGACAATGGCGAATTGCGCCCTGCCGAGTCTGTGAACTTTACATCAATGAGAATAGTGAAATTCATAGGTTTACGGTCTGAAGGTAACACGAGGCACGAGACGTTGAATCAATGCTGGCTTGATGTTGATCCAGCGTCTACGACACTGGCCCAACATCAAGCCAGCATTGGTTCCACATCACGTGTCTTCTGGGAGGCTGAATGTAGGCGAGCAGCAGAGATATAGAGCAAGCGATGAAGGGTAAGTTAAGGACAACCTGTCTCAGTGGCACTAGCTGGTTGTATTCCTCCAAACACATCCACAGGTAAGCCACGGTAATATGTGTGGTAATAAATTATACTGATTTTGAAGTTTTGCTATAAATTAACACATTCTTTGCAGTGGGTCCACGTATATCGATATTAGCCGATATCGCACTGACATGGCGTTCAAAAGCCAATTGGTTGCAATTCTACTAGCCTATCTATTGTGCGAGAAAATACAAACGTCGTTCATTTTTCGTGTGATATGAAGCATACAGCACATGTCCAAATGAACTAGGACAAGTGCTGCATTACTCCATATCGCACTGATATATGTAGTCCTCAGCTAACACGAGGCATTGCTTAATGTTGGTTCAATGTTGGGCCAGCGTCACAGATGGTGGGCCAGCATTGAACCGATGTTGGGTGCACGTCTTGTGTGTGCTGGGTTTGTATTTACTCAACTAATTGTCGTGTGTAAGAAAATTATTATCTCGTCTGTTATTTTATATAGATTGCATGCAACTATACCAGTTGTCGGTTATTGTTAGATATCTGTATTCTTTAGTAAAACTGAACTGTTCTTGCCTTTTTCATTGCTTAATAGTTCTGTGTTATATATTATCGGCCCAATTAGTCTTCGCTTTGCATCGGGGGGGGGGGGGGGCAAGGGGTCCTGATCCCCCATTCTGAAACTGAATTGTCCAAAAATTGCTATAAAATTGTTATTTCAAAATCTAAATTTTCTCGAGCGGTGCCTCGAACCCCCGTTTACTATGTCAGAAAAAAAAGTATTGTCTAAATTAAAGAAAAATTGCAGAACACCAAACAAATTTCCATCAGACTCCTTTCACCAAGTTGTGGATGCGCCCCACAAGCTGATTGATAATCTGAATATCTATACTGAAGATATATTTGGTTATATTATTGGCATTGCCTCATCTACTATATCTCTGGCGTATATACACGAATTAAGCCTGCTACTCTATTATGATTCAATATAAAGAAAAAAAAATCAGGTGCTTGCAACCACACACATGCTGGGACATCATTGGAAAGCCAATAGCCACATGTTGGCGTCATTATGGGTTCCCCTCGCGCACTAAGTGAGTTGCAAAAACTAGCTCTCCACAATGCAACATTTTCTGGAACATATTGTAGAGAGCTGTATATTTATATAGAACAGTTCCTGAAGTAAATAATTTATTTCAAAAATACTCCAGCCCTCCCCCTGGAGATTGAATGGTGGCACCCTGACTAACATAAACCATTGTCGCTACAAAATTATATAATCTGCGACGCTGACGTGATGCTAACGCGTTGCAGAGACAATTCGAGGGTTGCCTGCAACAAGGAGACATGGACGCTCTCCTCTATCTCCACATGTTTCATTTGTCGCAAACAACATCTCCAACAAAGTGACACCTACATTTGTCACGTCGTTTTTTTGTCTATATCAGGTATTAAGTATATATTACGCTCCATGCCACCCCGGCCAGAGTTTAAATAAATTATTTTCTATTGTCTCTTGTCTATTGACTGGGCGGGGGTCCTAGGGTAGTGGTTAGCACCGCTGCCTTTCACGCCAGAGTTCGGGGTTCGGTTCCCGGTCCCGGCGGTTGAAAGAAACAAAAAAAGTTTCTTCCCCATCCACGTGTGAAAGTCAGTATTGTGGGGAGCCTCCGTGACCGAGAGGTAGCGTGCTCGGCCTCAGACCGCCCGGGCTCGAATTTCGAATCCTGTGTCTGGAGGACAGTGTCATCTCAATCATCTCACCATCCTCAGGAGGTTCTCCTGGCCCAGTTTAGCCTATATGTGCACAAAGGTGGCCTGAAGCCCGATTCATTTCATTTTGTCTATTGACTTTTCACGTTGTTCTTTGTGACAACTATAGTTAAGGCCCAGTCACACATACCATCACGCACGCCCAGCGCACAAAAAATGAAGAATTTTGGTCGGTGCGTTGTGATTTGCTGGGCGTGCGTCAGAATTCGTTGATGATTTGACGAGAACGCCTGATGAACGTCATTAATTGTTTGTGTGCGCACATTTTCTGCATGCTCAAAAATGTGAGCGTTTTTCTACGTGTGAATGTAGACGCCAGAAGATCAGAGCCAGGCTAACGCTAGGCACAAGTAGAGTACACGCTCTAAATTCGTTGTGTTTTTGTTGACCGAGGATTGTCCCAGTCACACATAAACGACGCACAGTCCACCCATAAAAAATAAAAACAAAAAAAAATTGAGGCCGGATTGTGAAAAACGTCGCAAGCTGGTATAGCGAATGCACAGCGTGTTTCCAAAGAAAAGTGCGATTGAACAGCGCTTTGCTAACGCGTTGGACGCATACAGTGCGCATTAAACCCTATAGGCCTAATGCTAATGTCGACGATAATAGTAACTTTTATCAGTTTGTTTTGACAATATGTTACCTTTTTTAAAAGAAAAAATGTGTTCTAATTTTATGATAACATTATATGTTTTGACTTAATTTCGACTTAGGCTAACGCCGTGCATCGTGTGAAAAAAACCCTCAAATGATTAAAAATAAAATGTCGTTCTTCAGATCTCTAAGGGTTAAGCTGCGGAACATAGTCACAGCCTGTTGCTCGAGCGCTGTGCGAACTGGCGGCGTGTTCCTAGCGCCTGCTTCGAGCGCTCATGCAGCGCAGGGCAGACTGCCCGGCGTCCTCAACGGGCAGCTATATGATACAAAGCAAACGTATTTAGCGTTGATATGACGTTGTTCTAGCAGACAGACAGACAGACAGACAGACAGACAGACAGACAGACAGACAGACAGACAGACAGACAGACAGACAGACAGACAGACAGACAGACAGACAGACAGACAGACAGACAGACAGACAGACAGACAGACAGACAGACAGACAGACAGACAGACAGACAGACAGACAGACAGACAGACAGACAGACAGACAGACAGACAGACAGACAGACAGACAGACAGACAGACAGACAGACAGACAGACAGACAGACAGACAGACAGACAGACAGACAGACAGACAGACAGACAGACAGACAGACAGACAGACAGACAGACAGACAGACAGACAGACAGACAGACAGACAGACAGACAGACAGACAGACAGACAGACAGACAGACAGACAGACAGACAGACAGACAGACAGACAGACAGACAGACAGACAGACAGACAGACAGACAGACAGACAGACAGACAGACAGACAGACAGACAGACAGACAGACAGACAGACAGACAGACAGACAGACAGACAGACAGACAGACAGACAGACAGACAGACAGACAGACAGACAGACAGACAGACAGACAGACAGACAGACAGACAGACAGACAGACAGACAGACAGACAGACAGACAGACAGACAGACAGACAGACAGACAGACAGACAGACAGACAGACAGACAGACAGACAGACAGACAGACAGACAGACAGACAGACAGACAGACAGACAGACAGACAGACAGACAGACAGACAGACAGACAGACAGACAGACAGACAGACAGACAGACAGACAGACAGACAGACAGACAGACAGACAGACAGACAGACAGACAGACAGACAGACAGACAGACAGACAGACAGACAGACAGACAGACAGACAGACAGACAGACAGACAGACAGACAGACAGACAGACAGACAGACAGACAGACAGACAGACAGACAGACAGACAGACAGACAGACAGACAGACAGACAGACAGACAGACAGACAGACAGACAGACAGACAGACAGACAGACAGACAGACAGACAGACAGACAGACAGACAGACAGACAGACAGACAGACAGACAGACAGACAGACAGACAGACAGACAGACAGACAGACAGAAAGACAGACAGACAGACAGACAGACAGACAGACAGACAGACAGACAGACAGATATTTTATTGACAGAAATAAAAGTCATTACAGACTTATTTGTTTGAAAGATATATGTACATGTATATACAAGAATGTTAGTTTGTTAAAATCATATATGACAAAATACATGGTAACAACTAAAATCATGTTAAATGGCATTGCCATAATAAAAACTGGGTATTTCGGTAATACAAATGACCACTTCTTAAAATAAAATTAAAAGGCATTGCCAGTATAACATGGAGGTCTATCTATCTAGCGCGCCCTACGTGTTTCTGGCGGCCTCCTGGAGTGTACATGTATGCGTTCATATGCGCTCAATATTTTAAACATACCCAACTTTCTTTGGCGATTAGAGGGCGCACAAAAATATGTGTGGCGTTAGTGCAGCGCTCTCCACGAACCAGTAACTAGTGTTGACGCACGACCGACGTACGACAGACGCTCGAGCAAAAAATAATCAATTTTCATTGCGTGGGTCGACTATGTGTGACTGAGCCTTACGGCTAGAAAAAAACTCAAAAATGCCGGCACTGAGCGCGCATATAGCGCCCAACTAACGTGTTCCGAACGCATGTCCAGCGAACATATAACGTATACGGCCTTATAGATGCTTTCTAACTTATTCGTGCCTGGCTATGCGAGATGTATTCGCTAACTTTGTCGCCCTGCTATCGCGCAGCGCGGTGGCGAAACGCTGTGTATTCGCTGATTTATACACTTGATTTATTTATAACACGCTGTATAATCGTCTTAAACTCGCTTGTTCTTCTCATATCCTGACAAAATTCATGGACACACAACGACGCACTGCTCTAATTTTTGTCACTCAAGGCGTGGGCTGTGCGTCGTGTATGTGTCGTGCACTTGTAATGATTGATTAATTTATTCAGTATTGTATACAAGGCCATCGGCCCATAGTACAAAAAACGATAAAACAAATACAGATAATTGCATACACATATGTACATAGTCATAAGGTAAACATAGCAAACAAACTATAATTATGGTCAAGTATCAGACGGAATCGCATCACGGTGCTTGAATACATATAATATACATATGACGCTTATAGTTGAATTACATTTGGATCAGTAGAAGACTATTAACAAAACTTAAAATTATTTTTTTCAGGATAAATGATATGTATTATGTACTCTGATATCCGAATAAGATGGGCAGCAGAATACAGCGAATGATTAGAACATCTTAACCTGCAACATATTTCTCTGGGCTTCTTTATTTAAAAAAAATCAAGATACGGTTCTAGACCAAATTATGTTTTAAACATACTATATCATGTTGATAACTTTCTTGAGTTTAATACTTCGTTTTGCCATAATGTTACAAAATGTTGTTTAAACCTGTCTTCAAAAACACACAAGAACGCATTTTCATCTTGTATACTCTGTGCATTCCAAACATATTCAAAACCAAATTTACATAATAATATTTTTATAATTGATAAATATAAATCCATGTTACTCGATTACAATCATCCAATCCCTTTAACATCCCATAACAAGCATGTGGTAGTCGATCACCAGACATTTTAAACCAGTATTTTACACATCTCTTATAGTACATCACTGCGAAAGGGTATATAGAAAGCTCGCCTGTAACAGCAGTATGCGAAATGTGTGAGCCAAGAACTAATATTCGTTTGTAGAAGTAAAATTGTACATTTTCAATTTTATCACAGTATTTCCATCCCCACACCTCACAACAATTAAGCAGTATGTGAGTAATCATTTTATCAAAAAAACATTTTAGCAACTCCGACTGGCAAATAACCACACCGATAATGATATCTAGAAAATAAACCAAAAGCTTTGCGTGCCTGAGCTGCTAATGTTTTCTTAGCTAATGCCCACTTTAGTTTAATGCTAAATATTATTCCTAAATATTGATAAGAGCTGACAACATCCATTTTCTTACCATTAAAATACCATTTTTCACTACGTTCAAGTTTACCTCCTCTTCGAAAGACAACTATTTTTGTTTTACATAAATTTACAATTAGTGACCACAAACGACAATATTCTGCAAGTACATTGATCATAAATTCTAATCTACCAACCGTATATCCTCCAACAATACCATCTGCATACAAAATAATAATTAAATTAGGCACTTCTTCGTTTATATAAACTCCTTCACAACCCCTATCTTTCCTCATATCAACAACTCACCAATATAAAAGGCGAAGAGAAAGGGATTTAAAATACAACATTGTCGTTTGCCAATTGTGCATTTAAAGTAATCAGCTAACCCGTCTCCAGTGCACACACAATATTTTAAATGACTAAACATGTTTTCTAATAATACCAAAAAATTTCCATGTATGCCATATTTTTGCATTTTATACCATAAAGAGCATGTGGGATGGTATTGAATTGCACTTGTTACTTTGTTGTTTGAGACGTTTGTAGTTTTTTAATATATTTTAAAATTAATCCATGCGACAATTCAACTTGTCATGTTGTTGTTGCACGCAATGGTATTTCAAATACCACTCTCTTTTTCACACATTCACATTGTTGCTATTGTGGTGTTTTGTGGTATAACTTTTTTAAATAATTATTTATATCAGAATCGTCCACCCACCACCACAAGGCGTTGATCCAGTGTTGTTTTAATGCTTCTCCACCGTCTGTGACGCTGGACCAACAATAAAACATCATTGGTTCAATGTTTTTCTTTTGGTAGGCCCTAAGTATACTATACTGGGTAAATCTTAACAATTAAAATACAACCACCGAGGCCATGGTGACGCTAGTCTTCTGGTAAAACGAATCTACATATTTTGCTGACCATGACAATCAAAACTTGGAGCCCATCCCAACCATACACTTGCCCAGTGTCTCGAACGCGTCCGGTTAACGTCGCGTGTCTGCTGGGATTGTGGTTATTGTGCGTACATGTATTTAATTGTTTAAGTCGAAGAAAAAAGTAAATTACGATATAAACGTATTTCTGAATATAGGCTACTCAGCGCTGCTCGCCTCCTATATTCAGATCTACAATTCTATCAAATTTCGTTCTTTCTACTTGACTTACACAAGGATCAGACTGACAGAGGGGTAATGGCAGAGTGTGGATCACAGGATTCCCCAGGATAATAATCAGATGTTTGGATTTTATTATTCACAAATATCCTTTTGTGGACAAGTGAATCATTTAAGTGCTAATCACGACTATTGATTTTAGTCTGTTTTATTAGCAGGTTAAATCACGGTTATTGGGAATGAAATGAGTGGTTAGACATCAAGGACCCATATTCTCGTACAAGTTACGATACATCGTAGGCTTCTGATTGGTCGAGACGGCCGTCTCGACCAATCAGAAGCCTACGATATATCGTAACTTGTACGAGAATACGGGGCAAGGATTCCACATGCTCAGTCTCAAATTCCACACATTTGACTAGTTTTTATCCATTTGAATACCGCGACCCACAACTTCAAGTGTCTGAGATTTAACCCTTTCAATCCTGAATTTACCATAGTCATCTTCATCCACTACAAGCCGCGAATTGCTGCCGCAATTCTCGACTTGTAGTGGATGAAGATGACTTGATGTGGTTTAGAAATTAAAGAAAATTACCATGTATAGGTAAACCAGTTTCATGCAAATTTTCGTTCTAAAACCCTTAGTTGTCGGAAAATTAGGTCTGTTTTCAGGGTTGTAAAATGATGCTTTAATGCATCGTGGGGGCTTAAAGGGTTAAATAAGATAACTTAGCGGTAAAGGGTTACAGGGCTTTGTTATTGACGGAATACTATAGCATACTTTATCATATGAACAATTTTACAAAGTATTTTTTATTTTCCGGGAATTAATACAATAGAAATGACCTAATTGAAAACAATCTAAACGACAAATGACATTTATATCCAGAAAGTGATGACCTGAAGCAATAGGAATGGTAGCGATATGGACCAAAATGTTTGTAATGCGGACAAGAAATTCGTATAATGCATATACACTTCGCTTACAGTTGAATTATTAGTCAAACAATCAACAAAGCTATATTACACAAATGGCTTAATAATTATTTTACCATCATTTAGAATACTTGATAATAAATTAACATTATTTTTGTTTCACTACTTCAACACTATGTTTACGTGAATATATCTATCAATCATTCTATATTGCAGCATGATATTCTGTCATTGCAGGTCTTCTGACACAAGGAACGTGGGGCTTGGCCCTGGTGGTAGAAAGATGGACCCCCTAACTCGACTGTCTGATAAAGTGCAGGAGATGCTGGGCAGCCAGAAGATGAAGAGACTGGGAGAGTTATCAAGCAGTAAATCATACCTGGAATTTCTCCTGAAGGAAGTATCTATGTCTCACTTACCCGATGTTATGGCAACAGATGACATGAAGTCAGAGACTAAAGCAGAGAGGGCCAGACAAGCAGGCAATCAGATGTTTGGAAAAAAGAAGTATATGGATGCTCTGAGGTGTTATAATGAGGCTGTGACGCAGGCGCCTGCTGGGAGAGTGACTGCAGGAAAGGATATCACAAAGAAATCAGAGTTAGCTCTAGCTCTAGCTAATAGATCAGCTGTTTTGTTTGAGTTATCTATGTATGCTGAATGTCTGACTGACATACAATATGCCATAGTATCTGGTTATCCATCCAATACGATGTATAAGCTGATAAATAGAAAAGCTAAGTGTCTCTTAAATCAAGGTCGTCATCTGCTGGCTCGTGAGACATTCCAGGCAGTCTTAATCAGTTTGGATGTTGCTAATTTAGATGAAAATGCTAGAGAAAAATGGAAGCAAAACGTCACCAAGCAGCTACACGTTATCAAGTCACTAGAATCCCAAACTTCAAATCAAACAGATCCACAGCATCATCAACAATACAACAGCATTAACATATCACATACAAATACAATGATGCCTCAATTTTCTGATGTTTGCGAAGTAGTTTTGACTGAAAAGGTGGGTCGACAGGTATTGGCAAGAAAACCAATACAAGTAGGGGATTACATTCTGAATGAGAAATCTTTTGCATCTGCTTTATTTAGTGATTTTGCGACAAACCATTGTTCCCATTGCTTCAGCATGGTCATTGCGCCTTTCCCATGTATACAATGTTCATCTGTTGTGTACTGTGACAACTCGTGTCGAGAAGAAGCATGGAATGAATCCCATCATCTTGAATGTGGCTGGCACGGTAGCCTGAGTGAGCCTTGGTTGGGTAAAATGGGTCATCTTGCAATCAGGACAGCCCTGGTGGCTGGCTGGTCGGTAGTTAGTGAGTTTGGTCAGTGGGACCAGCATGTGTGTGAAGGTAAGCCTTTCCCTGGATGTGAACAAAACGGTGGTTACCATGGTGGTTACCACGCATTACGTCACCTTGTGTCACATGATGACAAACGAGACCCTACGGAAAATCTACAACTCTGCCTATTGGCCATGATTTTGGCAAAAATCATGTTTACAATGAGTTACACTGATACAAAAGAGAAAAAGTTTCCTAACAAGGATAGGCATATGAAGATAGATTCATTTGAGCTTGACAGCAATGATAATGCTGTTATTAGCTCTAAGGCTGTACCCTGTCGTTTAGATGCCTATGAGAACACATCTGTGTGGTGGGGATTATGCTGCTATACATTATTACATCACCTTCAGATCCTGCAGTCTAACTGCCATAATATCACAGAAATGACAAAGCCAAAAACCTATCTTCAATCTCAGCCAGTCAGTATAGGTTTAGGTATATATCCTGCCTGCGCACTACTCAATCATTCTTGTGATCCAAACACAGAGCTGATATTTTATAAGAACACGTGTGTGACCCGTGCTTTAAAAAACATAAATCCAGGGGAGGAGGTGTGTTTTGATTATGGCCCGTTGTTCTTCTTGCAGTCAAGAGCAGAGCGCCAGAACAGAATGAGAACAGAGTACTTTTTCACTTGTGATTGCAGAGCTTGTCACAACGACTGGCCGCTGTGGGAACACGTCAACAGCACTCAACCTATGTTCCAATGTAATAAGTGTGGCTATAGTTTAGAAGTGGACACAGCTAATAGCACCATGAAGGCTTTATGTCCTCATTGTGATATCATCACAGATCTCAATTCGTATATGACACAGTTAGAGAAGTCACATGACCAATACACAGCAGCTATGGAGCAGGCTCGTGCAGGAGAGCTGGCGGAGGCGCTGCCGATACTTGAGAGCCACCTGGTGTTAATGCAGAAACTATTAGTACAGCCTTGGAGAGACTTTCTCAGTTGTCAGGCAGCGATTAGACAATGTTATCGTCTGATGGGAAATTTGAGCCTTGACTGAACTGATTTACCAAATGCTACGTTGTCTTTTAACATGTTTAAATACAAGATAATTATACAAATGTATGCATACATAGTCCATGTTTTTCGTATTTTCGCATCCCTAATAGAAATTCGTGGCATTTAAAAAAATCAGATGTGCATAATATTAGTGTGGAATAAACTGTCGATCTGAGACATATTATTGTAGGTTATGCCGAGGGGGGAAATATAAAAATGAAATTTCTGTTTTCGCAGTTTTCTTCTTGTCGGTACATATTATTTGGTGACCATATTCAGCTTTATGCAACTTGAAAGGGACTGACATGCAACTACTCTTCCAGCAAACACAAAACATTTGTATAACATTTTTACAATGTTGGACCAACGCCGAAGATGTTGGGCCGGCGTTGTACAAATGTTCAAATATTTTGTGTTTGCTGAGACATGCAATGTCAGCTGAATCCAAGTTGATAAATCCGTCCATGCAAAGTGTGTGTACTCTCTTTGATGAGCATGATCAAATGTATTCTATGTCTGTCATGTGTCATATTTTTTATGCTTATGCGTTCCGGGGCTGATTTTAATTCTTGTCTTGTCTTGTCTTGTCAGGATATCTACCGAGCGGTCATGGTAAATTTGCCGAACAAGCGACCCCGGTTCTTTTAACAACCACTAAACTCTACTTTACTGCCTCAAAGGCTTCTGTGTAAATAAATTACACACATTATATAAGGATCTGACACCAGGTGTTGAAACACCGAAAATAATAATAACTAAAACGCATGAAAAAGTGCAGAATTAACGAAACGGACGGTTTCGACGTTTTCGGTATATAGGTCACTTTAACCCGCTTTAAACTCATGAATTGCTTATATATAAAGATCAGGGAACTTTATTCACTGGTCTTAAAACACCTTCATACAACAAATATTTATGTAAAACATACCACTTGATCTGTTGATATGTCACTTTATTATATTTGAATCAACTGCACAAGATATATACACTTATATATTACATACATATACCTTAGAGAATAAACTATTATTCTCTAGACCATTAACTAGGTCAATGACTTTACCGCGAATTTAGACCATTAACTAGGTCAACGACCTTACAAATTACAGAGAAGTGAGTATGTATGAAATACTGCTAATCCATAACATAAAACCCACTGTCTACATATTCACATTAAAATCCCACAATTTACTTAACTTTTATCCAAATATACCAAAAATACCCAAGTATTCCTAACCTACCACACTAAATATCCAACACTAATCTAACAATACTGAAGCCTGGAATTAACAACCCTAATATCCTTAATATATCAGATAATATCCATGCCTTAATGTTAAAGCCTAATCATGTCCTACTTCAATAATAACCGCTGCTATATTTCTAGCATCTCATTTCCAACTAATGATAACCTATGCTATCCAACTAATAATCTACTAACTCCTGTTATAATTCCAACCTATTATAACATCCCTAACACTATTTCTCGCTATTACTGCAATTTAGAATTGAGTAGTAAAGATCTCCTTATTGCCAAGAATAAGAAAAAGGGGTAAAGATAAATGATTCCATCTAAGCCTTATATTCCACCATATAATGCTATTGCAAATAACCTAAAGGTACGGGACTACTGAACTGTAGCTCTCAACCAATAAAGGTAAATCACTGACAAGTTCAGGTATATAGCCCCCCCAGAATTATATCTGACACCAAATGACACTAAAAATAAGGTTTGTGTTCAGTTCTTTACATAGTACTGTAGGACAGTTGTACATTCCACCCTACAATTCCCAGGTTACAGCCTGCTAGAATATAAATATAACTAAGAGCCCTAAGCATCTACCATGGTTTCGGTTACTTAGGCGGGAAATAGGATACTATAGAATCACTTTATATGATCTACACTCGCAAGTAAACAAATAAAGACTCTCCAACGATTGATGGGAGTGCAATAGAGCAATCCTCTTTCAGATCCCCCAACTACCACTCACAACATCTTAGAGCAACCCTTCAATAAGTTACCCAGGGTAAACATACTAAGGCTTGTCCCTGAACTGCCTGATCCAACCATCTGATTAACATG
This sequence comes from Flabesymbios commensalis, assembly GCA_964017125.1. NCBI lineage: Eukaryota > Metazoa > Annelida > Polychaeta > Terebellida > Flabelligeridae > Flabesymbios > Flabesymbios commensalis. Next base: position 68,915,272 of record OZ024913.1, read on the forward strand.
CTACTATTGAACAATACAGGAATAAGAACCAGGAACTAATTTCACTAGGACAACCTAAGACCCAAATGTCAAAGCTCTCTAAACACCTATTTACCAATTCTCCCTACGAGAACCTACTACAAACTCCCTATAGATATTCTAAATTTCTGCTGAAAGAAACTGATTTAACACTTTCACTACGCAGCTGCTTCTGACCACTATTCTAATCTCACCTAGATTATAAACACAGTCCTATTTCCTCATACTAACATAGAAATATCCATTATATATCCACATTAACCTCACTGACCCACTTGAAATACATTGAACCTACTAATTACTGACTAAATACTGCTGGTGGCTGACCTACTTCCATAAACTGACCTAAATAAATCTAATTAAAATCAACCTACTTTTAACTTCCAATAATCTCACAATAATTACTAGTTATATTAAAACATTAATTCTCACCTAACCTACACTTATATATACCCTTCCCTAGGAAAACATGACTGATAATACTCTGTAATCTCATGAGATCTCAACGAGATCGATACATATTCTCACATTATTCTCACATTGATCACTTCAAGATAAAAATAGACATCTAAAATCACGTTAATAAATATCGCTATATACATAATAAAATAGTATATGAAAAGATCTTAAAAATGATACCAAGATCATGAGAATCGGACAGCTAGAACTTGGTTAATTTCTACTCGACATCTCAATGTTTACATTCTTTAAAATATCAACAACAATGGCGGCCGCGAACCACGCCGAAATCGGCTTAGAAAGGTTGTAAATATACATAAAAACAATCAAACTAAACATTGTGAAACATGACAAGTAATAAAACTATACAAAACTGATATAAAGTAAAACGATACAAATGTTCATTATTTCATCGAGTGGCACATAGGATTATAAACAAACACAATTAATAAAAACGTGCTTAGCACACAATGAAAGTGAACCATAATAGGGTGATAGGCATAACGTTAGTCAGTCTGTGAGGGAGCTTGAAGCTGGGACGTCACAATATAAGGGATGATAGATCACCTTTAACCTAATCTATAAAATTATGCAACGTTGCGTCACCCTGTTACATGACGAAATTAGCGAATCACCTCCGTCATTCATTTGCCATTCAAATTATGTAGTATAGGCCTAATACCATATTGGGTCAATAGCTCCACCACAGCCTTAAAACGTTGTTCAGCACGGACATGTAATCTAAACGCACACAGAGTCACCTAGTGACTGTTACGAACCGTCACAGATAACACCAAGAATATATATTCTTGATAACATGAAATTAGTTTCATTATTGCTCACTCATAATGTGGGGAACCTCCGTGACCGAAAAGTAGCGAACTCGGCCTCAGACCACCATGGTTCGAATTTTGAATCCTGTGTCTGGAGGGCAGTGTCATCTCATCATCCTCAGGAGGCTCTTCTTGATCGTGTTGGTGGAGAATCTGAAGGATAGACGAGGACAATCACCAGAAAGTGAGGAGAATGAAGACTGGAAACCTTCAGATATTGTAGCCATATAACTCCTTTCCTGCCAAGGTATCTACCTTTGTATTTTCACCCACTTCAAGTTGTGTCAGTCCCCCTTTACCTATCAAGAAGGTTTTAAATTGCCCAAACATCGCTACTTGATACTTAAGCTCGGTGAAAACAGAGGAGGTCAAGGTCATTGAGTTTCACAGAATATTTTTTGGAGAGAGATCAACGAAATTTACAGAGTCCTTTTCAAAAGTCTGGATCCGCCACTGTTAATGCATGTATACTCAATCCTTTACCCGCTAAGTTATTTGATTTAAATTTTCACCCACTTCATGTTGTATATCGCTTCCGAGACGCATAACTTCATTTTACTGAAAATTACTCATATTTGTTTAATTTGAAGGGACCCCTTGGGGTTAGAAATTTTCAATGTTGTCAATTTTGAAAATTCAATTTATGTGAAGCTATACAGCCTACTGATCTTAACTAAAAATACGAAAAAGTCGAAAAACAATTTAATAGCACCAAAAAGAGTGAAATAGTTGTATTTCCAGGTCGTATATTGCCATGTAAACAAAACAAGTCAGCAAAATTCAGCACTTTACATCACATATTCCCACGTATCAGACGGTAAGATCAAAGCAGTCGCCGCTAATTGTTGTCTTATAGTCAGGACACGGGAGGACACACCTACGGCACTGATTGTCTACTCAACGCTGGGCCGATGCCATCAGCATGTGGCCCAATGCTGTGAGAACATTCAATCGTCCTTCAGGTATACAAGTAGTTTGTTTGGGTTACTTCTGGATTCATAGGAATATTGATTAAAAATATTTGTAAAAATATAAAAATTCTGAAAAAAATAAAAACATGATCCGTGGGATACACTACTTCAGTACGGAATTAAAAACGAAAATTGATGTCATCCCAAAGAGCTGCTCTAAAGACCAAACGTTTGCAAATCTTGATGTTTAAGCACTCGTTTCATTCCAGATCATAATAGTGATTTTGTCGTCTAATAAAACGCGTATAATCAGAGAGTGAGGAAGATATCCAAGGCGGCGAATTGACCCTTAAACCGCTGACATACTTTTATATAAACCAAGAGACCAAAGTTTCTTTTTAAATTTGAAATCATCATAAATGTCTTAGCTAGCTCTTTCCGTTTTATTTGAACATCTATGCTTTGGGTCAACGGCCATTATAAATATGTTTCTCTTTCAGTGTGGGGATCGACTTAGACATCAGAATCTGACGTCTATAGACGTCAGATTTTGACGTCTAAAGTCGATACCCGTGCTGAAACGGTTCAATATAGCAAAATATCCATACACTTTAGATTCTGGGTCGGACTCACAGAGGCAAATTACTTATTTAGATGATCAACACTTGTTGGCAGTGTTTGCGGTAATACCGGCCTAACCTGATTAAAAGATAAGACCAGTCAGGGTGTGCCGAATTCATGTCAGACACTCATTGACTAGCTCACATACTTACTGATAACACTTTTTAGATTTACCTTTTTTGGCGAATAATCTTCCATGGAGTTATCGCTACCGTATTTATTAGTTTGAACGTACGTTCCACTACGTCCAAACTATTGTTTTCCTTTTGGTTTATTTGCAATCAATGTGAGAGTCGGAGGTATGCTTTCGTGACAATCGTATTCCCCATACACAACTTTATCATTTGAAGAATGAAATTGTAGAACGTGGTATAACATTCTAAGATATCTAGAAACATTTTTAAGAACTGTTTGTTATAAAAAATTCAGAGGTCTTCCACAAATATCTTAAATTTCGTGTATATTCAGATCAGTGATAATAGAGATGAGAGATAATATACTTCAGAACACAAATAGTGTAACCCTTACAACGTTTAAATATATTTATATAAACTATCCAGATCAAAGAGTTTTTTCAATTTAAAAATATTATAAATGTCTTAGTTAACCCTTTTAACTTAATTTAAATACCTATGTTATGGGTCTACGGCCAGTATACATATTTTACCCCTTCAGTGCGGGGGTCGATTTTAGATTTCAGAATCTGACGTCTATGGACGTCAGATTCTGACATCTAAAGACGGTCCGCGTGCTGAGAGGGGTGGTACTACCGATGATATAGCAAGATATATTATCGCTATGACAATGAATGTATTCTATTATGGAATCAGACCAGAAGAGATCGGGATACGGGAGTGACGGCCTTTTCTGATAACACGGATCACTTGGAAGCAAAAGAGTGGAAGAAGGTGGTGCTATATAAATATGTTAGATCTATAGTTTACACGAGTAGGCCCATGTATTCTGTGTGCAATACGAACTTCAAAAATCTGGAACGTTCACGGTACAATCAAATAGAAAAAAGGACAATAAAGCAATGTGTGTACCTTTACAGGAAGATAACAGTCATTGTAAGTTATAATGAGAGGGAATGCCACTGATAACTAATGCATAGCATATTATGGGTCATATTTACCCTTCATCCGTAAAACACGACTAAAATTATTTTAATAGCATCCCAAAGACGGTTCCCGTGAGATAAATTTGTGTTCAATTAAAAATTAAACGAATATGGGTAATTTTTGATCACCTGGATCGCGTTGTGATTTTGTTGTGGGTGCCGGTAGAGAGACACAACATAAAGTGTGTAATATGTAACTTGGCAATCACAGGTTTACTATAGGGGTTGATCTTTGATACCGTGATTATCCTTCTGATGTATGATTGATATAGGTGGGACCTACCACACATTATGATATGGGTGGGGTAGCACACATAATGTTCTTATCTTATCACGTTAATATACGTCACTAGACGTTCATGTTAATATGTGGAGTCCAGGCAGCATTATCTGTCTTTAAAGTTAGGAATATCAACGACTGGTCATAACAAGCTTGTAGTTCAGAAAGGTAAGTCAAGTATTACAAATAGTTAATTGGTCAAAAAGTTGATCAGCGGAACTCTTTATTTTCAAAAGTCAAGATGCAAAATGAAAAGAAACAACTTCAAGAAAACATTACTTTTACCTAATTTTCCCCCACTAAAGATATTTAGTTAATGTAGAATTAACTACACGTTCAGCCTTATTTTTCTTCATATTTTTCAGTCAAATCGTCTTGAAATATTATAGAATAATAGCTGTGGCTCGATTCGATAGTCAAATCCATTTTCTATATTCAACACATGCATACATCAATGTTTGTAGAGATATAGGTGTGGCTACATTTTAATTGTTAGGAATGATTTCTCTAGAATAGAGGAAGGTAGGCCTACGGATTTTAACTGAATATAAATATTATGGAAATTATCTTATCCATTATGATTACATGGCCATTCTGTTTTATAATATATATTTTATAATAATATATATTATGAGAAGGTCTTGATATTTTCCATTTCTGTGAAATTAGATTTTGACATTGTCTTAGCTTTACGAATGAGTTCAAGTAACAATTTTATATATAATAAATTTGTTAGACCTGTGTTGGCATCGTAAATTGATCATCACAAAACTATGGGAACGTTAGGTAGTCCCTCACGCCGGAGGCACCAGTATGTGATTGTTAGGGTCTCCAGTATGGGCTTGTAAGGGTGAACGAGAGAAACTGCTAACATTCTCCATCATATCGTAAACTTCATCTCCCCGTCGGATCAACGGTTCTGAGTAACTCACAAAACTCCTCTTCTGCTTATCATGTTTATTTGTCTAGACATTTGATAATAGCAACGTACAACCCCGCGCACGACACGTCTAACTGGACTCAGAGCGAGCGACCGGCGGCACGTCCGCAGTCGCTGAGCGTTATATCTGAAGTGCGGGAAAAGTACCAAGGCCGCATGGGATTCGGCCCTCTGCGCCCGGCACCAAAGTACCAAAACGAGGCAGTCGTCCACAGACTCACACGTCCGGGAGGGTGGGGACAACTGCCACATTAAACTAGCGAAGTAGGGATCCTACAAAACGATAGAGATCACCACCACGGCACAGATTTGTCTTATTGCAAGCCCTACACCAAACTGGTTAAAATTTAATGTTAAAAACTACAGGTGATATCAAACCAGGGGTCCTATTATAAGGCGATTTTTAGGGTTAAGTTAAGAGGTATGCTGCTAAATCACTTCATGCATATACTGTTAAGTTTGACCCTTACAACGCTGAAATATGTGTGTGTAAAGCATGGAAACCAAAGGTTTTTCAATTCGAAGTCATCATTATATATGTCTTAGTTAGCTCTTTCCGCTTCAGTTGAATACCTATGTTATTGGCATACGGTCATTATATTAATGCTTTACTCTTCCAGTGTGGGGATCAAATTCAGTCTAGATGTCAGATTCTCACGTCTGAAGTCGGTCTCCGCGCTGAGAGGGTTAGGCTACCATTCTAACCCTTATGATGCGACGCTTTCAGTTTTTGTGATATAAATTGATATTCAATCAGTAGGAATGGTAAATGTTTGGTCTCTTTGCATTCTAACCCTTATGATCGTCTCAATGTTGTCAATTTTGAAAATTTAACTTATATAAAGCCATATAGCCTACTGATCCTAACTAAAAATACAAAAAAGTCAAAAAACAATTTTAAAGCACCGAAAAAGAGTGAAATAGTTATATATCCAGGTCGTATATTGCCATGTAAACAAAACAAGTCAGCAATATACAGCACTTCATACCACATATTCCCAGGTCTTGGCCTAGGAGATCAAAGCAATCGCCGCTGATTGGTGTCTGATTGGTGTCTTATAGTCAGGACATGAGGTGATACACCTGCAACACTTATTGTCTGCCCAACGCTGGGCCGACGGCATCAACATGTGGCCCAGTGCTGTAGGAACATTCAATCGTCCTTCAGCATGTGTTTAGGTATACAAAAAGGTTGTTTGGGTTTCAAGCGGTTTCATGGTAATATTAATAAGAAATATTTATAAAAATCTAAAAACTTTGAAAAAAATAAAATCATGATCTGGGGGATACACTACTTCATTACAAAAGTAAAAACGAAAATTGATGTCATCCCAAGGGGCTGCTTTAATAAACATATTTTATAACTTTTGTATGTGAATCTTAGTTTCAACACAAAATATAATTAACCACATTTACATCGGAGAGCAAGCTTCTCCACTGGTAGCTTTAGTCCATCCTTTGAAACTATAATTTTATGCAGCTGGCCTACTTGATTATTTCGTTATTACTACTAGAAAGATTTGTGTTACCGTTAGACCTGATAAGATGGCAGCCTTAGGAAATGTATTATTATTAAGGTCAATTTTGGCGTAGTGGTTATGAGGAAATTGTTTCCAAATAAGTTGTTATATTCGCTTTGTTCGAATAAATCTCTGCGGTCGACCATGATATAGAATCGGACATGTAATACTGGCAAGTATTCTAGCGATTTCCCAGAATAATGGCGAATCTTGAACGCGTCCTAATGATGTATTACTCTTACCACTCCTCAGAAATTGATGAACTTCAAATACAACATTGTGACCTTGAAAAACATTGTTTTCGAAAAAATGTGCATTATTCATTTTCAAAATCTGGAACGGAACAGATCTTTTATGAAGGAGAAAATTGGACAATCGTGATAAAAATGTGAGATGTCCCTAGGAGAGCAACTATTGGCCACGTGCCTCTTGCAATCCTGTATAAATAAATGTCTAAACAAAAGATCCCGAACTCCGAGGCTCGGCTTTAGTCTGTTTGGGTGCTATAGACAAAAAATCGGCCTAATATTTTCTAAACATAACAGTGTATTGGTCTTCCTCATGGGCCAGAATCCTAAGGTCTAGGATATAATTAAGGAAAGAACCAAGTTAAAATATACCTTCAACGTGTATTCCTCCCACCACCATCGCCAGTGCTGGCCAACATTCTTTCAATATTTGCCTACGATGTACCTCGTACAGAGGATGTAGGCCAGGCACTAGGCCTACCCACCGAATTCCGGTTCAATATTGGGCAAGCGTCGCAGCCCATTGCTGGTTCAATGCCGGTCAATCGTCGCTGGCCCAACACTGGGTCTGCTGTAAACTTAGCACAAACATGTGGCATCCATCAATGCTGTTTCAATGTTGACCCACAGTCTTCGACGCTGGCCCAACATTGAAACAGAATTGGGTGATTGTACCGTGTTTTCTGACTGCTGCATTGGTATGTGGGGGACGCTTCCCATCCCGGCGCCAGAAACACCAGATAACACGATACATTGGCCCAATGCTGATGTAATGCTTGGCCACCGTCTGCGACGCTGGGCCAACATTATTCCACCCAAAACCTTTTAAGCTCTAATCACTATATTTATTCGTGAATGTATTTTTACTGAACACTTTTAAAAGTACTTAACCTAGGGATCCCAAACGGATCCAAACGTTACACTCGACATGTTCATAAGGACTGGTGTACATAAATGTCAACCTTTTTCCACACACAGCACCCTCTTTCCCCTAATTAGGACACAAACTCAGGCAAAATAAACTTAATGGGCTGCTGGCCTACGGCTGGGCCTAATTAATAAATGACTTTTACGTTTGCTGTTATTAATAAATATCACATTGGCGGATCGCCGCACTCTTATTTTTCGCCAACTGATTTTAAAAATTTCCGAAATTGGCTAAAGAACACAATCCTGGGGGCAAGTCGCCAAAACGCCCGGCGCCTCCTTTCTTCAGATCTTGGATCTGCCACTTGATCATGTCCATAAATTGTTCCCGTTGTTAAAATATACCTTGAAATATCTTTTTGTTTGCAGTTAGAGGTAATTTGATCTAGATCTGAAAAAAATTCAGCATGAAGTTGATCACATTGACATCCTTGTTGCTTCTGGTCAGTTATGGATCAGGACTCAGTATTCGTGAGGCAGGTAAGACACATGTATTCTACATCCGTTGTGTCCTGCTACGCCCGTATATATTCGGTTTCAAGCAGATTTTAAGCCAAATAATATGTCACTGAAATTAATAATATAGTTTGTGGTAGATGCTCAGCTAGTAGGCTAGTCAAACAATTCGAATTAGAAGACGTATATATATTTGAAAATATATTTGAAATTTTTTTTATTCATTTTCATAGCAATTCTAGCTTCAAATGACGACAAATACAATAGAAACAACTCAGCAGGACAATGTTTTAACTGAATAAAATGTCACTGAAATTAACAGAATAGTTGGAGGGTGGTGCTCAGTTAATCAAATAATTCAGTTTGGGAGATCAGTTTGTCGTCATTTAAAGCTGGAATTTGCGTCAGCAATTCCAGTCTGCATAAACGTCCTGCTGTCAATAAATATACATCTAGTGATAGTAGCTATATTGATATTGTAATCTAAGCTCTATGGGAACTGTTTCATAACTACGTATACTCAAAAAGATTCACGGGAGCTGGTACCAAATTGTCAAGATCTAAGTAATGTGCGCTGCTTTGAACATCAGACATAAAGCAGTGCTTATTTCGCATTTACGGGGAGAAAAATATACAAAAAACATCTATATTGCTTAGCAATATGATCATGTATCATTGACAAAATGTACTCGAATGGAATTTTATATGGTTTAGATAGTTCACCTGACGTGGATCGCCTCATTGAATTGATTGAAGAGTTGCAGCATAAACTGGACGCTAAGCATGAAGGACAAGCTGTGTCTGACTTGGACAGACGAGGAAAATCCTCAGAGAGTGATGAGAATGACCACTGGGAGCCTTATCAAGTGACCGCTAACAGCACAGTGAATGGTACTAACACTACAGATAGTATGTATATGACTGAACCAACCACAGCATCTACAACAACAGCAACAACAGAATCAACAACTACGAAATCAACAACCACATCAACAACAGAACCAACAACAACCACTAAATCCACTACCACGTCAACTACCGAGTCAACAACTGCATCAACAACCGAATCAACAACCACAGCAACAACCGAGTCAACTACTCCATCGACAACCGAATCAACAACCACATCTACTACCGAACCAACCACAACCACTGAATCAACCACTACGTCAACCACCGAGTCCACCACGACAGGTACCACTGATTCAACAACAGCCACAACTACTTCATCTTCAAACACGTCGTCCACAACCAACACCACAACGGGTAGGCCTAATGATAGTTTATTTATATTTCTGGAATTCTGGTATATTAGAATTTCTACATTTAGATAAAGCAAATAAGACTCGGGTTAAGACTAAATTATTTTGTTTGAAAAGTAAGCAGTTACTGAAATTGCAGAAATACAGTACATATATTAAAATATTTATTATTATTATTTAAAAACAAATGCCGCTATTGTAGCTATTTAACCTTCTCGGGTGACGCTTTCGACTTAATTACACCTTTGATCGCTAATCACGACTTTATTCGTTTTAATCCGTTTATTGGCCGATTAAATCACTATTATTGAGAAGGAAACGTGTGTTTAAACATCAAGATTTGCAAATGTTTAGTCTCAAATTAAACGAATACGAGTATTTTCACCCTCTTGAAGTTGTGGGTCGCGGTAGAGAGTGGCGGGCTGTGTGTAATAGGGGCCTGCAAAATAATACACGGCGTGCTGTGTGTACATGTATTACATTTATGTGAGACAGTAAATACATAAGTCAAAAATACACGTCTAAAACAATCTAGATGTCATCAACAACAGATTATGAGATCTACAAATCATACGACGCAAACTGGAATAAGACAAACAACGACAAGCTGTTTTCTATTTTAATGGCTGCAGTCGATATCAGTAAAAACTATCTACTTGTCTTCAGATTTTACGCAAAATCATTGATTTAACAAATCATGTATCATAAAAAAACAATAATTATATTTCTGTAAAAGAAATTTTAGCAAAAATATCGAGAAATTACACTGATCTATGACTGACATTACTTGGTGGACAAAGCATACAGATTATGATCCGTATTGGTTTGATTTGCTATAGATAACAAATTTATATAATAATCAAATTTCAATTATTCAAACATGATAGTAATTATGGAATGGCGATAAGTAGTTTTCGACATTTTTGTGCAAAAAATAGACTGGTCCGGATATTGGTCAACATACCATAACAATAAGTGTTTAATTGTTGTATAAATTAAACATATTGTCAAAGATCACAGACACTGCGATATATTTCTCCATTTTTATACCAAAAACATCAGAAAAAAAGAACCCATCGGAAACATCACTCGACTTGCTAATAATCATCGATCAGTCATATGGTCATAGATTAGTAACCCGTAACCCAAAAATCAAATTTAGAACATAGTGACACCATAGTGTAATCATGGTAATGTTTGTTAGAGTTCCTGGTTATAGTTCACAGGAAGGTGAAATGACGAGGTCTGTCAGACTGACAGACAGACAGACGATACAGGGACTGGAGAGATCCGACTTTAAAATATAGTTCGCTGGGCTGAAAGATAAAGTCACATGCCCACATCTGGCACAATAGAGATATATTAAATTATGGATTATATTATCATATATTATCATAAACATGTTGAATCTAATGAGTACCGGTAGCGTTAGGTAATTATTAAGCAGGCTTCATTATTGACTTTAATAAATTATAAAATAATAATGTTTAGGATATTTAGCTGGGATTAATAACATGTTAATAAAAATCGGTGTAATTTCTAAATCATTAAAAAAGTTTATCTATTGTTAGATAGCGTTGTGCTAAATAGTTTGCTGAGTCAAAAGCTTGTGAATGTTTTCAGATGGTAGCTGCAATCAAGGCAATCTGATGTTTTCTGCTGTGCGCTGGGTAGACATCAAATCTCCTCAGCTGATCTACTTTGACCAAATCTACGCCAACGTAGGCAACGCCTTTGCGAACCCTGTATTTACGGCACCATGCGAAGGCGTGTACAACTTCCGGGCCAGTTTCCAGGTTCAGAGCGTGTCAAACACCTCCACCAAGGAGATGTTGTTGGAGCTGGTGGCTCGTAATCAAGTAGTTATGGAGAAGTCTCTGATGAACACGTGTGGCTGTGATGGAGCAGATAGCGCGGTGGTGGACCTGGACTTACATCTACTGAAAGGGAACCAGGTGTGGGTCAGGGTGTCTGGACAACCTGATATAGTCACTAAGTATCACCAGTTCTCAGGCAAACTGATTCTACAACTCTAAAACTCCATCAGTCATGAATATTTGAATTCTCACCCACTTGAAGTTGTGTCTCGCTGACGCGATCCACAACTTCAAGTGAGTGAAAATTAGAAGTCAGAGACAATTCAGCAAACCAAGATCTGCATTAATGTAGGACGATAATCACAATCTTAAAAGCATTGATTGAAGGCCCACCCGCATGCACAGCATGGTCAACATTCTAAGGACTGTCATCCGTCAGAAATAAATATTATGAATCAGTGAAGCGAAACGATTGACCTGTTTTAAATATATGCATGAGTCAGCGTCGCATACGATGGACCATATTGAGCCAACATTGGCTCAACCTCACGTGTTGGCTATGCACAGCTCAGAAATTATACGAGGTACACTATCGATAATGACTCATTTTTTTCCATTTCAGGCTCGATTAAATATAAAGTTGTAAGAAAATACTTTTTTGGGGTATAATCCTTTTTGTCACCAATAACTTCAATCTTATAAGGCTTCGAATCAAATCAATCTGAAATCATTTTTGTTAAAAATAAGCAATTTCCTCTAAAATAAAGTTTACTAAAATGTAAAATAGAATAATAATTTATAAATGTATTTTATATTTGTGAAATAAACGTAAAGTTTGATACCAACTCAAATGAGACGGCGATAAAATATATATTTGCTTTATAATCTGTGCAAAATAATTTGCAGAAAAAGAATACCCTACTACCTGACTACTATGTTCTTTTTTTTTACAATAATCATTCAATCTGTATATTTGGATTCGTGTTTTTTTGTTTACAGAGTTTGATTATTTAGTATATTTGTACTTGAAAGTTAGAATGAATAAAACAAAAAAACAGTATTCGTGTTGTATTTCTATTTACCCTCAAGACCAAAAAATATCTGAAACATAAATTCACAATTACAACTGATTAGATATTTTCTAAATTGTCCAAGATCCATATGATAATCATTCCGTAAACCATAATCACCATGAGCTTCAAAAGCAAGCTCTTCAAATGTCTCAAATATTCTGAACTGCTGCACTTGCACATCTATTGTCTGCTGTTCATTGAGTTCTTTATCTTGCCTATGTTTACATGAGATATGTTTCCAGTTAGGGTACTTTAGTGTTTGCCAGTATTCATCACAGTGTTCTTTTATCCCCTCCACACATATAATGCCTGGCTTACCTGGTAGGACAAATCCTGTCAGATTTAACAGTGCAGCGGATTCCGGTATCTTTTTCAGAAGTTCCTTTCTGTAAATGTGATGGCTATAAATCCATAACCGAGATAAACCACTATATTTCGATTTGTGATTATTTTCATTTGTGTTCGAATTATCTTCTACAGTATCATCGCAGTAAGCAGGCAGATGTTCTTGTAACCACATAATAGCGGTCATTACACATGGCTCTGAAATGAATTGATCCCGTAAAAATTGACTAAATTGCTGATTCAACAGTCCTTGTTGATGTCGAGATAACACAGAAGATCTGACAAACATTTCTGGTAGAACACTGGGGTAGGCTGCAGGAAGCGACGTCCACAAAAACACTTCCTGGATAAAGATTTACAAATAGAAACATAGTTTTAGGGTGAAACACTAAACTTCGGAAAATACTGCAAGTGGGTTAACCATGGTAACTACTAATAAATGTTAATTGCTAAAAACTGTACACAGTATATTTTATTTATGCATAAAACAACTTACATGGCATGACTTGTCCAATTGTAATGGCAGTCTGATCGTAAAAGCAATCTGTTGCGGTTTTTCTGTTGTTTTCTCTGCCATATATTCTTTCACACATGTAATGACGCCAGGTGCCTCTAGTATCAGTTCAGAATCTGGATACATACTTCTCAACAGTTCTACCTCATCAAGTTGTTCTTGCAGGTGTTCACACTCCATTATTTTAAATTCATATGAATCAATTTTTAGCACAATCATCTGAGGTGAACACTCATAGTGGCATAATTCTTTCTACACGATCGTATCAAATCAAATCAAATAGAGCAGAATTAATCTATAAATCATGTTTTGCACTGTAAATTAATAAACCAGTGATTAGATAAATTACACAAATTTTCACAGTTGAGTAGGCATAATTTCACCATGCTAATGATTAACAACATGAACAATGAAAATAGTAACTTGGCGAGGTCCAACAGCTACAGTGACAGGCGTATTTCTACATAGATACCAGATATACACTGATATAGGCCCTAGGTGTCCTACAAAGGCTGGCAATGGATATCCTATATCAATTTAAATAGAAATGATTAAAAAAACAATTTACACCCCATATATCCTAAGTAAGTAAGCCACATATATGGCAGGTGTGACTCTAAATCCGTTGCCCCCGAGTGGAAAAATAAAGGCCTACCGTTTAACTTAAATTATAAAACACCTGAAAAAATAGTAAAAAAACCTTTCGAACACTTGCTTGCCTTAATCAGCATCTGCCTCACAAACGTCGGTGTCTATGTGGGCAATAAATTAACATTTCAAACGATTAACAGATTAATGCGTATTAACTTGTAATCAGACAAAAATCGCATAGATGTCCAAACTGGCTCAGTTTATCATTAAACACATGATGTAGACTGCTGCTCGTCAGATGACAACATAGCATAAACCCCAATTGACACGCAGCAGGCAGGTCTGACCCGCATTTACACCACTAAACCCGCTCACCTGCAAAAGACAAAATGACAATTTACATATAAAATACAATGAAAATAGTGTTTTCCCAACAAGTTTTAAGCACTTTCTTTTTGTGACACTCATCTGCCTCACAAAAACTTGACGTATATAGTCGCAGACTGCCAGACATCTATATCTTAGTTACATCATGTACCAGGGTGGGGCTAAATGGTTAAAAGTTAGGCCTATTCATACATAGCTAGGCATGTGGGCATCAATCTTTTGAGATGAGATGTTAGCCTATTGTGTGTACTGTTTGTATGTCCAGAAATCAGCCCTGCGGCAGTCGCTGAGACTGCTCGGTGCGGATCGGCAGGGTCTCGCATTACATGTCATAGTCTCCATAACCAGTCCACGTTATCTTCTATTATTTTTTGAAGCCATGACATTCTTTGTCAAAATCATGATAAGGTTATAGTAATAATAACAAAAATATGTAAAAAGGTATAATTTAAATTATTGTTCGTAATAATTTTCGGAACATATCAAACAGGTTTTAACAAAGTTTTAGTCATATAGGTAAGTATGTATAAGTTCCATTAGAATTGTATGCATTTGAGAGTGCCTTTTTAATACAATGCAACATTATATTATGCTTGTAGTTGCTTTATCTCTAGTTTTGGTTCGGTAAATATATTTAGAATACATCATGCAAATCATGGTTAGGCTACACTATTTATCTTTATATATATATTTTAATTATCATGTAATAGGGCCTAAGGGTACCATGTGTAAACATAATGATAATAATAAAGTGTAGTTATCATGTAGGCCTACAGATTGGTAATAATAGCCCGTGGTTTTACAAAATGAATCATTGTGCCATAATCTTTTTTAACCAAATATTGTCCATGTTGTCTTTACAGTGTACTAGTAGGCCTATATGCCTATGGTAATTATCGTATTACTGTAAATGCCTTCTGTATACCATAGGAAGGGCCCATTGCAAATTGGCATGATGTAGGCCTACTAAATGGCTTAGGCCTTCCCTCTATAAATACAGTTTATTATTATTATTATTAATTTACATGTACCGGAAGTACAATTTGTAATAATACTTATATGATAAACGTTGCCAGTCTAGTAGACTTAAAGGCTCTTTCCAGTGAGTATTGGGTTTACTGCGATGTAACTATATATATAGGCCTACAATTATTGCGTGCAAGATCTCTGACCGAAATGCCGGCTCTCCACTCACCGTCCGAGATTTCTTAGGCCGAGATCGTCGAAGGCAAAATCACCCCCCCCCCTATTATCGCTCCGGATAACACTAGTGTTGCCTACTCAGAAACAAACTCTTTTACCTCTCTTTTATTAAGATAACTTAACATATTTCTACACAAAATTAGAAAAAAAAGTAACTAGACATATAACCTAGACCGTGATGTGTCGTAATTCATAAGATAATTGAAATGGAAAAACAAATATAAATGTAAAGCTTACGTGTTTTTTTATCTTGATAACATCACTCAAAACTGTGCATTACATGTTTGTTCTTCCTGAAATACGCCAAAATAAAGTGTAGGACGTTTTCGTGGTAAATCAAGAAGGACGACTTTTCTCACTGATTCACTGACTGACTGGGTGACTAACGGGCCTATACCCTTTTAAAATTATAATGTAGCCTACAACACAAATGCTATCGGACTTTATTTGAACAAGCTTTAAGTTGTGTAGGCCTAAATTATGCCGCACATCAGTATCATCAGTAGGCCTATGTATACATAGGGGTGGGGGTGGGGGCTACCTACTGATGATATTTGTTGCAAATTATAATAACAAGATACATTTTACCAGTCAATGACTAAAATAACGACAATCTCTCTGCCTACTAAACTAATACAAACACCAGATGGCCGACATGCACGCTTGTTTAGATAATTTGACATATTGGCACCTTACAGTATTATAAAGTATTTTTGGGGATGATGATTCTACCCGTTCGTTACTGCTGTATTTTCAGTTTTTACTTTCTTTGATGCTTCAGAATGATTATTTTTCCGTATTATTGTACTTAACAAATACAAACACTACAACAATTAATTTAGTTTACTTCTTAAAAGTACGAGCATCGTTTGTATTGGTGGCCAGACAAATGGATGCCAACTGGTGGCTTCGCCACGAAGCTTCAGCATACATTAACGTACGGATAGAAGCTCATTAGAGTAAGTTTGCGCTTTTCGTAAAGTGTATCGGTAGGCTACTTATAGAAACAAGGAATACCTTTAAATTCTCCCATTTCTGTTTATTCTATCCATAACTTCATATACAGACATATTGGCAGTAGGCCTACATAACAAATGCAAGGTGCAACACAGAATATAGCTTGACTAGCTCGTTACAGACCCGATGTCAGTAGGAATGACAGTTTGAACAGGTGGTCAAGCTTTTCAATGATGCCTTCTTTATCGCATGCTGTTCTATTGTCAACTTTGCTTCTCATATAATCATGATTTGTGTTTTTTTTCAATTTAAAATTGTATTTTAAACTTAATGAATAACAGATGTTGTTTAATTTACATATACCTTATCAAAACAATATATATGTAAGGCTGTCTAGGACATCCGTCTATCCTTGCACTAACCTATTCAAGTTAGCGTTTGTGCTTGTCAAAACGGAACATCAGAAAATACATACAGCTCCAACTAACTAATGTATTTCGACCTCGTTCTTACAATGAATCAGTCATAACTTTACAATTTTTTTTTCAGCATAATCAATAATGGAATAAAAGAATATATTTTAATCGAGGTGCTTCTCGTTGTTCTCAATAGCCGGATGGGGTTGTCTGCATAAGGATTCAAGCTACAAAATACGGAACATAGAAATATAGGCTAAGAGATATACGAGTGATAACAAGATAAATTATTATATTTTTTTTTTTCTCACACATGTTAGCAAATAACGCACGCAAACTAGTTTCCTGATATGTTACGTAAAACAGTTAGGTTAGCAGGGTATATATATCATATTAGTTACATTAAAATTGCATTATATTGAACCTTACCAGTCTGTTTTCCATATTGCGCATGTGATCTTTAATGTGAGTCCTTAAAGCCTGAAACAAGATAATAGTTTGGAAATAACTATATGATGTCACATAAAGTGTTCTGCAAAGCTAAAATGCAGTGGCTACTTTCTTGAAATTTAGGCAGTTATTTATTTGAAATGCAAACAGTAAAGGTGGAATGTCTATTGTCTTATATCAGGTTCATTCATGTACCATTTCAACTCCCGGGAAGTATACAGCACCGCGATCGCACCATGATTTATTGTAGCCCACCTGGTGCCGGCGCTAGGAACTTGTCATTGGTGATTATAATCTAATATGGCAACTATATATACACCTTTTCATTGCTGAAAAAATAATTCAATGATGACGAATCATAATAATGGTGTTAATATGAACAATATGGTACTAAATGTGAGCAGTTGCATAATTATTTTCCTTGCCCAACCCTTTACACGCTAAGCGCGACTATAGTCGTTTTTAATAAGTTTTATTGGCCGAATAAATCACAGTTATTGGGAATGAAATGTGTGTTTATTAGACATCAAGATTTTCAAATGTTTGGTCTGAAACTAAACAAATAGGAGTAATTTCACCCACTTGAAGTTGTGGGTCGAGCTAGCGAAACACAACTTCAAGTGGTTGAAAATTTAAATTACGTGTATTTAATTAATCGGATTAATACAAACATTTCTGAATAATGTGAGCAGTGCCTATAGTTACCACAGTCACATACTCACCAGAAGTGGTTGTCTTTTCTCCATGAATCTTTCGTCCACCAGAGTCCAGGGTTCTGGGTGTCTTTCACAATGTTTCCAGGGATGATCAGCTCGCCTGATATCTCTACATCCACTCTCCACCAAACGACACGCACTACATCGTAGGTCACTCATTCTGATGCTCTACAAGAGGAAAATTACAATCAGAATCAATATGTAGCACGATTTTCCATATTTACACACACCCTTGGGATGTTATTATGGCATAGCAGGTCCAGTTAGTAGGATATAGCCCTCCACTATGTTTCGGTTTAATTACAGCGCAGAATGTATGTAGAAAAGTAAGAGTATTCAACCCTTACAGTGCGGGGATCGACTTTAGTCGATAGAAGCTGACAGCGGGGATCGACTTTAGTCGATAGAAGCTGACAGACGTCAGCTTATATCGACTAAAGTCAATTCCCGCACTGTAAAACTATTTCTAATGGCCGTAGACCCATAACATAGGTATTCAAATGTATCAGAAAAAACTAACTAAGACATTTATGATGATTTCAAAGCGATGTTTTTCCAAATTAATTCAGCGCTCTAAGGGTTAAACATCAAGATTTGCAAATGCTTGGTCTCAAATTAATCAAATATGAGTAATTTTCACCCTCTTGAGGCTGTGGGTTGCGTAGTGGGCCACAACTTCAAGTGGCTGAAAATTTAAATAAATTAAGGTAGACTAGAACGTTAGGGGTTAACTTGATACACTTATTGTACAATTAAAAACCGGCTCCGATGGCTCATGATTCGTATCGCCTGGGGCTTGTAACCTGGACGTACCAGGTTCGAATCCCGGTCGGGCCGGATATTTGTGATCGTGGTTGTGCATATACAGTCACTGAGTGCTCCAAACTGTTCAAATCCATGGAGTGTACAGTGTTGCCTATGGTACTGTGCACTATAAAGAACCCTTGAAGTCACTCGAAATATAAGTAGGGCATAGTCCCGGCTTCGGACTTCCTTCTGTCGCGATATTGCCATGATTGTGCAGAAAGCGACGTAAAGCAATATTCACTCATTCACATTGTACAATTTGAGCCATACCAGGGACACGTCAGCGTCATTAGACCCCTCCGACTTTGCCTCGGGATCAAAATCACCCTGCCTTCAATGAATTCAAGAAAAGTGTTTAAAAAAATCCGGAAACATTGTCTAGTCTCCCTAGGCCTAGACGAAGACTTCACCTAGCCTCTAGGCTAGACTATATATTACGGATTTTTTAAAACACTTTTCTTGATAAATAGTGAATAATTAGAGGCTATCTCCAAAATTATTGTGGAAATTATTGTGGGGAGTATGCCTACTTTTCAATGCAGTGCGTATCAGTCCAGCTAGCTCGACTACCTCACCTTAATTGATTTCTGCTATAAACTCTGACTGTTTTTCCCCCTTTGTCTTTCTGACTGCATGTTTATGTTGCTATGTAACACATACAGATGTATTTTGTCATATTTGCGCTAATAAAAACTGACGTCACAAATAGTCATTTCATATAACTTTACACTTAATATGGTCTCACACAACAATTCGACGCTAAAAATAAAAGCAGTTTCATAAATTTGTGCGTGTAAGCTTTATTTTTACCGTTCTTCGTAAAAAAAGAATGATAAAAACACGCGAGAATTCAATTTTCGTTTATGTGGACCATGATTTGTCGAGCAAACATCAAAACAGTAAAAAAAATGTACGATGGCTGGCAGGCCTAGGCTGCCTAGGTCTATGAAAAAAGCAATGGATTTATTTAATCGTCAAATGAAATAATTGTTTAAACATCACTAGCTGATATTTGTTCTCAAATTAAACAAACATAATTATTTGTCACTCATTTGAAGTTGTGGATCGCGTAAATAGCGAGTCACAACTCCAGCACAAAAGTAGATAATTAAATGTTTATTCTGCCATATTTATTCGTTATTAGAGTTTGCTGGCAAGGAGAGAGCTCTCAAGTTAACCCAATAAACATGATATATCGAACCAATGTTATTTTAATGTTGGGCCAGCGTCGACGACGCTGGCCCAACATTAAACCATCATTGGTACAATATGTCATGTTTACTGGGAATGGACAATGAACAATGTGTAGTAAAAAATGTATTTGATGTAAAAACGATGTACTCATGCAATTATTATAAACTATACTGATACTGTATTGATGTGCTCAGATTTATTTGATGAGTCGGTGTCTGAATTTGTTATGTAACAGCATCTGAATAGTGTTTTTTTGTCATTTTTTGCAAATTGCAAACATGCGTTGGCATCCGAGTGGTTATATCATGTAGTCCGAGTCAGCATGGGGTCCGAGTTAGTCTCACATAGGGGCGATTTGATAGTGTCCGAGTTAGGAGAGGATCGGAGTAATGTTAACGTCGGGTCGGACCCAGAAATAGTGTTTTCTTATTGGTCCTGCCCAGGGTCAACAGTTCGGGAGACAAATCGTTTTTCATACATTGCTGCTAGGTACTGGAACCAGCTACCAATCCCAATTCTAACTACTGACAACCCTTTATGCATTACATTTTCGATCATTAATAAAAAAACACTTGATGTCACTTGTAAAAAATGAGGAAGAAAACATCTATATTAGCTGTCTAATTTTCTAGTGGTTGGTAACTGTTTCCAGGTCTGCCCTAATTGTAATTAATCACAGGTGATAGGTCCTATATTACAGTCTGCAATTTTTTTTTGCTAATTAATATCTATGGTAAGCTTATTCATGTTTTTTTATTGAACATCATCCTTTTAATGTAGTAGACATATATGTGATGCCTTCATTATGTATTTACGCTGAAATTATTTCCATCCTCACTCTTGCCGCTGCCATCTTGCCAACGGGGACGGACCACTGTGGAAATAAGATTTTGTCGCAGCACTTCTTTTCAGTGTTTTTGTGTTGTTGTGGCATGTATGATGGCTCCCTATATTTATTATATAGTGATGTTATCTGTACTTTTTTTAACTGAATAATGTTATCTATCTATTTATACCGAATGAAATTGCGACACACACCGAACAGATTGTCATAGCTTGTTTGCGTGCGTGACTCACCAGGTGGGCCTTGCACGTTGGTATTACTCACTAGGTGGGGCAGCCGCTAAAAGTCACCGGTGGCAAAATTCAGCCGCTGGCCTCGAAACAGGGTTCAAGGCGTATTATCAGATTATGTACATAGGCCTATACAATTTCTAGCTGGAATATACAACTTTAGCAAATACAAATTGTCAGAACTGTGTTCTCTATCTATCTAATTAACGTGCGCTTTATAATTTTGATTGTATCTTTAGGCCATAATCTGACTTAGGCCTACGTAGGCCAAAAGATCCTCAATAATTAACTATTGTGATTTTGAGACCAATACCTACATCATATAGGCCTCAGCAGTGGCGTCAGAACCGGGGAGACAGGGGAGGCGTCCCCCTTTTTGAGTGGTGGAAAAAGTAAGTTTGTCATCACGTGGAAAATCTTTTATTTGACTTATACAGCGTTATACTTTGACATTATGTTGGAAAAAGTCGCTTGAAAGTAATAACATAAAAAAAAGAAATTGTTCACTTTATCCTCGCTTTTACGAAGGCCTATGGACTAAACTAACAGTAACATGTCAGCTGACCTCTTTCAATAGTGTTTCAAGTTGTAACAACATTTTGCAAATGCAACATAAAAGTCATGACGAAAATCAGAGGCAAATCCAGGATCTGCAGAAAGGGGCACCGGGGGGTCTTTGCCCAAGATGTTTTTGGTTAAAGTTAAGTCACTTTGGGGGACTTATATGACAAAATTGTTTACTTTTATCTGAGTATGCCTAAAAAAAGTAAAGTTTAAAGTAAAGAGTTTTTTCTGCCAATTCAAGACTTCTATTTAATAAAGTGTAACGCAAAGTATCGCAAATATTCTAAGCACAGCTACCCCCTGTCCGAAAAAATAAACGTTTTACAATTACATTTTTCTTCGTAACTTAGAGGGACCCCGCTACGTGGGATGACATCAATTTTGGTTTTTAATTTGTAATGAAGTAGATCATGATTTTATTCTGTTCTGATTTTTTTTAACAACATCTCGGGGGGTCTTTGCCCAAGATGTTTTTGGTTAAAGTTAAGTCACTTTGGGGGACTTATATGACAAAATTGTTTACTTTTATCTGAGTATGCCTAAAAAAAGTAAAGTTTAAAGTAAAGAGTTTTTTCTGCCAATTCAAGACTTCTATTTAATAAAGTGTGACGCAAAGTATCGCAAATATTCTAAGCACAGCTACCCCCTGTCCGAAAAAATAAACGTTTTACAATTACATTTTTCTTCGTAACTTAGAGGGACCCCGCTACGTGGGATGACATCAATTTTGGTTTTTAATTTGTAATGAAGTAGATCATGATTTTATTCTGTTCTGATTTTTTTTAACAACATCTCTATGCATACCTTTGCATACCTAAAGGACGGTTGAATGGGCCACATGTTGATGCCGTAGGCCCAGTGTTGGGCTGACAAGCAGTGCTGCAGGCGAATCACCCCAAGTCCTGAAAAAATTGCTGGGCTACTCTTGCCCCTCTACTTTCAAAATAATCTGACGCCACTGCCAAGGAGCTACATAACTTTTGTTACCATATATTATCTCTATCTCCTTATATAATTGCACCACTTTTAATTACAGGCTAATTGTAAATTAGTAGCTCAATCAAATATGTTGACAGACTCTATTGTTGTAAGTTTGGCAGAGAGTACAAAACTCTATCTTCATTCATGTTTGATTAACAGTGATTAAGTCGATTAGCAGGTGTCAAATGCGTGAATTTCTAATCATATCACATGCACAGTAATTGATAAGGTGTGGTCGAATTACCCTCAGCCACATGTGTGATTGTCATGCAGAATAATATGAGAAGCTATCAAGACTCCCCGAAACACGAACTGGTTGACTGTTGGCCCGACGTCCAGTGGCACCAGCATTGGCTCAACGTCACTTGTTTTGCTTGGGGATCCAGCCATTTTAATCACGCCGTCGTCATTTTAGCCGCATTGTTTATTGTTTGAAAGTTAGAATGTCGCAATTTCCAGCTTCAAGTAAATAGGGCCTACAAATCTACAAATATAAAAAATAGGCTAACGTTAGGCATCGCCAAACATTCTCACCTGATATAATTATATTCTTACTTTTTGGCACATTATGTCAAAGAGAAAGGACGAAATTCGATAGATTTGTAGATCCCGCATATTGTGCCCGACCTGACCAGTATTAAGATATATGTAGATTCGTAGATCTGAATCTACTGTTTGGATAATAGACTGACATCACAAATGTATTTTAAATTAATATAATATATGCATATCCAGGGTTATTTAACGTGTTTTGAAACTACTATGCTGCCTAAAGTTGTAGAAATGAAATAAAAACCGTAAAACAGCAACATGACAAATAAACATAAATATCAATCAGCATGTAGCTATATGTAATTAGATAGGCCTACATTTAACAGATGAAAGTGAAGAGTTAGACAGAAGAAGCTGTGCCTTTTGTCCCTCTGGGTTCGAGACTATAATTATGTTATTTTAACACTGAATATTATCAGATGATAAGTCCTCCGTTATACACAGCTTAGTCAAACCTCGAGAGAAGGCTGGTATCAAAGGCTGATTCTGTAGTGTGGCCTGTGGTCAGAATTAATTTTAACCTAGTCAAATGACCAAAAAGTGACCAGCACTGATACCTAAGATAAGTTATCTGCTTTCAATATTGATATTCCATCAGGGATTCTGATGGTAATAGATATGGTCCATATCAGAATCTGGCATGCCCTGCCTGTTACCACCCTGGGGTAATGGGGTCGAGGCCTGGGGGTAGATTTGTAGGCTGGAGGTGAAATCATGTTGCGGCTCACCATGTAGAACCACCCTTGGACGGTGTGGTGACACGCAAGGTCATAAAGGTCATTGTATCGCGTGGTGCTTGCCGCTGCAATCACCAGGGGGCATGACGTGTCACCCTCAAAAACTGTTCCCTGACGCTCTCAATATAATGCAGGTGTGCTGGTAAATTCTTCCACAAATGTGTTCCCCATGTTTGAATTGCTGTATAGGAATGTAACCTACATTTATTCATACAACATACAATTAATAAAAAAAAAACGGGGAAATATTATTACTACACAAAAGCCGCGAAGCAATTTATTACATGATAAGCATAGGCCTACTGCGATTTAGATGTATTCGATAATGTATTTAGATTAGATTGTATATTAATTATATTATTTACTATTTTACACTTTATACCCTGAAAAGGTAGGCCTATCTGCTCTTAATCGAATATATTATGTAAGACATTCTGTTTATATTAAATAGAAATGTTTAAAATGCCACAAAAATGAGACGAACTACGTGAAACATTTTAAATAGAAAAATGATAAAACCAACTATACTGGGTGGATAAAGTTAAACTCTAACAAAATTTACGTTCATATTTTATTCTGCAGATGGATAAATTAATATAAAATGTGAATTTTGCTAGAGAGCCTGAATGTCTTGACGACTTCTATCACTATAGGCCATTCCAGAGGATTTCCCGTAGTATGCTGGGAGGCAGGCGAACTTTATGTGTGGATTTAATAACACTTTAACCGTCTCTGACGCGATCCACAACTTCAATTGAGTGAAAATCATTCAGATTTGCCAAAGTGGAGGTCAACGATTTTGCCATCTTGTTAATTGATATCACGTTTTATCTTTAACGTGTTCAAAAGCTGGTATTCAATATAAATAATGAGCAGCGAATATAATCGGGACCGGCGGTTAATGTGTCAATGCTGACTTCCCAGCGTTTCCCATAGAACATCACAAGTTGTCTCATTTCCATATTTTAACCCTTGTCCTACCATAGGACGGTATAGCCTATGGACGTTTTCAACCCTTCTCCTGCTAATGTTCCAATTACATTTCAAAGAAAAGAAAATGTTAATGAAATTGACCAGACAGTTTGTGGTGGATGCTGAGTTAACCCTTTCACGGCTAGGCGCGACTGTAATAGTTTTTAATCCATTTTATTAACTAAACAAATCACTGTTATTGGGAACGAAATGAGCGTTTAACCCTTTAACCGCCGGTGCCGCATATATTCCTGATTTCATTTTTATTAGCAGATTATGTACCAAATTTTAAATATGTTAAAGATAAAAATGTGACATCAACCAGCAAGATTTGAAAAGAGTTGACCTCCATTGTGTCAAATCTGAATAATTTTCACTCACTTGAAGTTGTGGATCGCGTCAGCGAGACACAACTTCAAGTGGGTGAAAATTCAAATTGAA
The DNA here is from genome assembly GCA_964017125.1 of Flabesymbios commensalis. Classification (NCBI taxonomy): domain Eukaryota; kingdom Metazoa; phylum Annelida; class Polychaeta; order Terebellida; family Flabelligeridae; genus Flabesymbios; species Flabesymbios commensalis. The sequence continues at coordinate 68,940,658 of OZ024913.1, forward strand.
TAATTTGACGTTTAAAAGGTTAAATGTCAAGATTTGCAAATGTTTTGTCGCAAATTAAACACATATTAGTATTTGAATTATTTAATCTTACGCTTTAAGGGTTAATAAAATGCTTAGATTTATCAGATGCCAACTTTTCACAAATGGAATATTTTTCGTCGCAATTTCCAGCTTGAAATGACGAAAAAAAGAAATAAACAATTCAGTTTCAACCACAAATAAAATGTCACTGAATTCAATATGCGCTCAGTTAATCAAATAACTTAATATTTTTCACAAAGAGAACTTTGTCAGATGCTTTAGCAATATTCTTTCTACAAATAAATCAATAAAATTGTAACAAACAAATTAACAGTACTCGTATTAATACAGAAGACAGTTTGAATGATATTGTTTAATGCGCCTTGGTGCGCAGGGGGTTCTGTTGACAAGGTTAATGGGTGATTGTAATTAGCTGCCGTTCACCGTTGTCACATTGTAGTCAGGGAAGTGGTAATTAGCGGTGCTATTGTGGTGATTATGTCCCTGATTAGAGTGACAAGTTAATGACCGTTATGATGACACACCCCCTGGACAGTGTTGTTAACACTGCTGACTGCTAACAATGTTAACCCTTGTGTTGCTAGAACCGCATATATAGCGATTTGTTAAGTTCTTACAATGTCAGCGATAAACACGACTAGAGTCGTTTTTAATTTGTTTTACTGTTATTTAGAAAGAAATGAATGTTTATACATCGAGATTTGCTAATGTTTGATCTTAAATTAAACAAATATGGGAAATTTTCACTTACTTGAAGTTGTGGGTCGCGGTAGCGAGACACAACTTTAATTGGGTGAAAATTGTTAATTCAACTAAAAAATAAAATATTTTAATTTAACGCTATAAGGGTTAACAAAATTAACCCCTGTGCTGCTAGACCCGGATATATATACGGTTTCAGATTTTAAACCAAATAACTTGTCACTGAAATTTGTAAAATACTTTGTAAAACATGCATGCTGAGTTAATCAAATCATTCAAATGTCCATTGTCTGGGAGATGTCAGGGACCACTGCGGAAATAAGAATTGCCCCTGAACTTTTTTTCAGTGCTTTAATCCCGAGTGGCAAGCAAGTATGGTGGCTCCCCTGAATTTATTTACTTGGAGATGTTACAGTGTACTTGTCACCAAAGAAATACATGAAATATATCTATATTTTCGTAAATATATATATTTTTCACCATTTTAAGCTGGAGATTCCGTTTGGAAATCCAGATTCAATTGAATAAAAAATATATAAAAACTAACTTTTCAGCAGGACAAGGGTTAACAAAGTGAACTGCGGATCCCAGCAAACACAGGGTGCTGATCTAATGCTGGCTTGACGCTGGGCCGCCATTAAAACAGCATTGGTTTTACGCATTGTGTTTGTTGAGATGATGACAGACCCCCTGGTCAGTGTTGTTAACACTGCCGACTGTTAACAATGTTAACAAAGGGAAGGGCGGATACCCAGCACAGACTGGATGTTGACCTAATGCTGGATTAATGCTGGTCCAGCGTCTTTGACGGTAGGCCAACCTTAAGTCAGCATTAGTTAACTGTATCTTGTTTGTCGCGTAAGCACTGACCACCAACTGTTATGGTTATAGAAAACTGGAATCATTAGAGATAAGAGGTATTGATTCTACGTTGGTTTAATGCTAGGACAATCTCGCAGAGGGTGGTCCAACATTAAACCAAAATACAATCAACGTCTCTTGTTTCCTACAATTACGTATTAATGATAACATGCACAAAGGTATTTGATTCGAAGGATAACGTGGTCCCATACCTATTGCATAGCTATACCTATGATTAAAAATAGAATAAAAAAAGTAGCTACAAATAAGTTTATCCACAAGAACCGAATAACGTCAACTTTCATAACATATACAATTTCATCACGATAATGAATATGGCCTGGCTTTCATTCTCCATTAGGGCTGGGGCCCTGGTACAGTGGTTAAAGCTACCTGCTTGGAAAGTCTGAGATCTCGGGTTCGAACCCCGCGGTGGCATTCAATTTTCAAAAAAAAATTCTCCGCTCACTCTACTCGTAACATTCAATATTGCGGGGAGCCTGTGTGACCGAGAGGTAGCGTGCTCGGCTTCAGACTGCCAGGGCTCGAATTTAAAATCCTGTGTTCAGAGGACAGTGTCATCTCATTCATCTCGCCATCCTCAGGAGGTTCCCTGGCCCAGTTTAGCCTATATTTGCACAAAGGTGGCCTAAAACACCATTCATTTCATTGCATTTTCATTTTCTATTTTTTAATGTTTACAATTTACAAAGCCACAATAAAATCAGAACTGATTATATTGATGAAAAAGTGTCAAAAAAAGCAGAAAATGAAAAAGTATCCAATAATATTTTTTGTAGAAGATAAATTTATTATCAGCCGCTTTGGGACTGTCAAGCCAATCACCAATATAAAGAGTTTGCAAGAATACAAAATATGAGAAAGTTGATCCAGATACCTGTCACGTTGTCAACATGCAGTCAGTCATGTTGTGGTTGACTACACAGCGAGCGAGAGTAATTGGCGCAAACGTTGGGCTGATGTAGGTGCAACGTCATAGGCCTTGGCCCAATGTTGGGCCAATTACTTATTTAAAAATGTCTTCTATGATCATAACGCAGGACACATTGTGTCTAGCGTGTTTTGTATGCTAGTAGTACACCAGCTGTGTAATGGGATACCACAAAGGCGAGATCAAAGGAAGCATTATAAGAAACTGATGTGAAATAATAGACCTGCGATATCATAATCTAAAGAGGCTAATTTCAGGATATTTCACATTTTTAGTTTTATTTACAGTACAGTCTTACAATACTTTAAAACAGTAGGGAAAACAACCAAGTAATAAGAAATGCTTCAATATGTTATCAGCTACAGAACCTGCTGCCATAAGTATCAATAAACGTCAGACTTCCAGACATCTAGCCCAGCAAACATATGACAGTGACTCAATGCTGGGTCAATGTTGGTCCACCGTCTACGACGCTGGCAAAACATTGACCCAGCATTGGATCAATACCTTGTGTTTGCTGGAAACTTACATGTATATCATCTCACCATGATTACAGACACTTATATTTGTCTTTTTTTTTTGTTTTACTGTAACCTATGTTATGCTATAAACAGTATCCTGGTAACGCATAATGAAAGACAGGAGCGAATTCAGGAAGTAAAATGTAGAAAATCGTTGACAATATATGTCATGGCACAGTACTTCAACTGGTAAATTATAGGTACTATCATGCATTTCTGGTATTATGTAAGAGCTGACATGAACAAAGATGAAATAAAAGTTCTCGAAGAAGAGACTTCTTGGCGATTCATGTTATGTTTAAAATGTGTGACGCAAAGGTATGTTCTCCTCGAGTGCACATATGCATTTAATGTCACTAGTGAACTGATATTGTGATACTAGAACACAGCTGTTAACGGGTTTATCGTAATTGCAGAATGTTTTGGAATGTACTCCATTTTCATTATTTTTATTCGCTTATCGGTACCAATGGTTGATATCCATTTCAGAGTCAATTAATTTGTCTGATATAATATCGTGACTATCATGGGATCCAATTTATATAGAGCGTGAATATTGTGTTCCCATACATGTCCTGTTAAACATAATAACTTTAAACATGATGTGGTATAATTGTATTTCCTTCATGTGGCGTAATGGGGTAAATGGTTCATTTATCACTGTTTATGTCAGGGAATGGGTCTATTTCCACGTGGGGTCCGAGGGGACGTATAACATTTCCTGGATTCTTTACAGTTGGTTGTATACCAACAAACGCTCAGCGCGGGGTATGTATGTACATCTATTACCATCTGGGTTCAATTACTGCACGTATTTGTTCAAAAGTCAGGGTGTGAAGCAGAGACGATATAAGCCTAGTAGTATAAAATATCGCATCTATGTTTTTGTGGGGAGTAGAACTTGACAGCAAACTAAGGGTACCGAAATCACAGTTTGCGTGAAATAAAAGGCGATATTTTATTTGACACTACGTGAAAATTTAATTTATTTTCAATTTGCAATCTAAGGTGACGAATGTTTTGAGTAGATTTTACTTCTCACGTTGACCTCTATATAGTTATATTCGCCCCCCCCCCTACCCCACTTTAAAATTTCTCGTTTATTGGGCCCAAAACACGTCACGTGTATCGATGTGTATTTGGTAGATTTCATTGAATATTTGTATACTGAAACAGTACGCAGGAACGAAGGGTTGAATTCAAAACGATATATAGAATCAATGTGCTAAATAAGTATTTCCGTGAATTATTGTTTCGTGGAAGTCTACACACAATTTTTAATAACAAAGGAACTGCAGGGCGACAATTCCTTGACAAAACAACGCGCCGCCGCTTCAGTACCGGCTCCAGGAGGCTGTAGCTTGACCACCCAGTGAAGGAGTCTGCTGCTGCTGCTGCTGCTGCTGCTGCTGCTGCTGCTGCTGCTGCTGATGCTGGTGTCGGCTCGCCAGATGGAGTAGGACAGCGAACCAGTCTACTGCTGGTGGTGCAGTAGGTTGTGACCAATGTGATGATGGTAGTGTCAGGTTACCTCTGATTGGCTGCTGCCACCTTCCGCCCGCCTATCACAGCATCTCACGCATTGCTGCCCTCTGTTGATGAAATCCCTGCTGACACATGATAATGCCGCGCGGATCAGCGTCTCCTACTGGATCCACGTAGACCAACTAGGCCAAGGATGAAACAACGTTGGGGAAAAGATTTGTTGTCAAGCAAGAAAGATTTATTAGTTTGGCCCTCTATATCTTTGTAGGTCTAACTCGAAAATCTTCCGATGTCATCCCTAAATGATAAATTTAAGAAAACGTAATATGTTTCTTTGTTTTTTCGTTATGTAAAAAAGGTTGAAATTTTCAAGTTAATACATGTATATTATATTATTATATAGTTAAATACAATGAAATTGTAGCCACTTGAAGTTGTGACTGTCATAGAGACTAGTGATTTTTTTTCTCATTACTAAATGTGTAGTGATATTTTTATATACTAGTGGGGTGGTAGCGATAAATGGTTCATCACGATTTAAAAATACAGTTTTGGGGGTAATGCCCCCTGACCGCTGGAAAGTGAAGTTGTGACTGCCGCACGTGTAGGGGATGAGATAGTACGGGGGGTAATGGCAGACGACACAAGCTCCGCCCCGCCCTTAGTCACTAAGGCAGCGCGAGTGGCAGTCCCCGGCATTAAACACATTACCCGCCTCAGTGGGCTTTGTATAGATAGACAAGAAGCTGTGCCCTATTGTCCCCCGGGGGTCGAGGGCATTTAAACTTACAGTGCCCTGTTACCTGTGCACCCATGAATCAGTGAATGAACCAGCGGTGGATGTGCCAACACACCGGGGCATTTTGTGGGTGGGAGTTGAACTACGGCACTTCTTCCCCGGAGTCACCACTGTAGAAACTGCACTATTATGGAACCTCCTATGTCTCAATGTTGTTTTAATGTTGGGCCAACGTCTCCGACGCTGGCCCAATATTAAATCAACATTGGATTAACATCTGTTGTTTGGTGATTTGACACCAGGTGGGGCTTGTGTGTTGATGTATGTGACACTAGGTGGCAGTAGGCCATACAGGCGGCGCGGCTCATTTGGTTTTGCTGTCAGTCAGTGTGTGTGCGCGTGAGGGGAGAGACGTGCATGTAGCATGTAGGGAGAGGCTTATATGTAAGAGGCTCAGGTGTGATATACAGTCCCCTAATCACGGGAATATCTGGATAGGATTGCATGGATCACTGATGCAGAATACAACATCATTATAATAAGAAGCGGCAATCATTTTACACATTTGGATTTACATATTTTCCTCAGTTAGTTCATTCGTCTTACACGTAGTGAGAAAACATGTGGTGATAACAAACAACATGAGCTGTCACTGACAGTGTCGCAGTGTCAGTGTGACACTGACAGTGACAGTCACCTGAGAGGCGGCCTACCTGCCATCTGATTAGACAAAGACCAGCTCCACAACACACCAGCGGCTGTATGTCCGTCTGTCTGCAGTGTGACAGATTAATACCCAGAGATTATCACCAGCATTATCTACATTAAACAGGTGATCTGGCTGTGGTCAAGCAGAGTGTTATCTGGTGGTCAGAGCTGAAGTGACCACTCCGGTCAGATAATGCTGATGGACTGCTGCCTTTAATCATCCCCCTGTCGGTGGATTAACACGCGTTGTGGATTAAACATAAGTGGATTATCACAGGTGACCCGGTCCACCATGGCCCCTACAGGAGGGAGGGGTCCATCACTCACCATGCTGATGATGGGGATGCTGCTGCTGCTGCTACAAGGTAAAGTTAAAAACCGTCATTACAGAATTACCATCAAACATGAAGACTTGAACTAATGTTTTTTTAATGTTGGGACAGCGTGTTAGAGGATGGACCAACATCAAAACACCTGAACCAATGCTGTTTTAATGTTGGGCCAGCGTCGCAGACGGTGTACCAACATTAAAACAACATTGGGTCAGCGTCTCGTGTTTGCAGAGATCCGACATCTTCTCAGAATAAATCGATTCCAACCTTCGAATGAATGTATATAGATTATGATTATATATTTGAAAAAAACTAATAATCAATCTTTTGAAGCTAGAAATCAATCACGACAGCGTTGCAGATCCAGAGGATTTAAAACCAACTAAATTAATAATATATAGTACTATCGCATTCATGTATAGAGAATAAATAATGACTTTGGAATGAAAGGGTCCTACATATCTAATTTTTATTTTACATAATAACAATAACTATGATTACCTCCACTATTATCTACGGTAGAAACATGGATATATTGCTCCTCTCCAAGCCAATGCTACAATTTTTTGAATTTTTTTTTTTTTGGTGAAACGCATGTCTATATCCGTACGTCCAATTCAAATTTGGCAGCGTTTATTTGCGTTCGTTAATATATCAGAACTGAACAAGTCCACACTACTTAAAATATTTACTTATCAGATTTCTTCCGTTTTGTTAAATACATTCAGTAGTATTCAGCGCAGGTCCTCCGCTGTATTGTCATTTCCTCAAGTTGAAGTAGTCTATGTAAATAATACTGTAATGAGACGCTAGGGGTGAAATAGCATTAGATGATATCATATATAATTTTCTTTGATGTTTAACAAGCGCACACATTTTTACGCGATCCTAAATACTAGTCAAATAACTATTGTTATTACATATTTTACATGCGCAAGGTGCTGATGAGAATAAACTCTGGACTTCAGACAACTGAAGTCAACCCACGGTGCATAATTTACCTCGTGAATACGAACAACAATTGTAAACACACACCTAATCTACATAATATTCTATAAGATATGTGGACAAGACGTTGTCACCTCACTTTTATAGTGCAGACGTTTTCTAGCTAACACTAGACGTTGGTTCAGCGTTGGTCCACCGTCGTAGACGGTGGCCCAACGCTGAACCAACATGTAGTATTTGTTGGTATACACCTGGTATATGTGTGTCTTGAGGCTATTGGATGACATTCACAGCCTGCGATGTAGACGAGACAGTTGTCTGTGCATCGTGCTTCAGACACTTCAGATTGTACACAATGAACCTTGCATACACTACACCTGTGTCACCAAAGTCAAGATAACCTCAAGTTCAAGTTTAACATATTATATCAGTATATCAGCATATACATGGTATGCATATTGCAGATAACACATGTGCCCGCCACCATTTCCACGTGTTGCAGATATACAAATGATATCAAGTATGAATGAGATCTATTCATCCCTGATGATTTAGATGTGACATAAGATATGAATCTACATACATTCATTTTCATTGATTTTTAAGGAGAGTTGTTGATTTCACACTGTGCTTTGAACATGACAAATTTAATCCAATATTATCCACACATTTAGTTGCAATGCTCACAACTGGCATATTCACCCCCTGACATGTGTTTTATTCTGGGGTGATGTGATTAGTCAGCGGTGGGCAGGAGAAAAGAGACCAGTCGCCACAAATAACTACTTTTTGGTGCTTCGAATGATCAGTTTAAAATATTTGCATTGCAGAGATTTTGTTTCTGGTGACCATTTGCCCACAAATGTTAGGCACTCTTAATAAAAAGATATTTTATGATGTGTGATATACATGATATATGTCATGTATTGTGTACATGTATATCCCATGGCATATGGAAAGGCTCAACATCCATTATACAGGTATTCTATGAGTATATATAGATTTACCATTGTTAATCTATGTTATGATATGAGCGGATGAGTGATTATTGCTTTATTTCGCTATCAGCATAATTGTGACAATATCGAAAAAAGGAAACCCGAAGCCTTACTGTTATCGAATAACTTCAGGGTTTATACATTATAGTACACTGTAACATAGGGATCACTGCGCATATGAATAATTTATCATGTGTATAGCAATATTGAGCCATTGGTGCCTGCCAGGTATGTCAGGTTCAACTCTATATATCTTGCATGTTAACCATGTTTACAGATCTCCTTTTATTCACCGATTATCTCGATAATTAGAAGGCTCAGAATGGGTGTAGATGGTCGAGGGAGAGAAGTTTTTCAATTGCATCGTGGTGTTAAACTCTGTGGTTGCATATTGTGCATATACCATGTATAGAGACATTCAGAAACGCAATATTATCATGTTGTTGCTAATCAGGTGCTAATATCTAACATTTCAAATATACTTAATGTAAAATAAGTATATATATCTTCACTTTTGTAACTTTATTTTGTGAAGCCCTTTCATTTCCATTGTACCGATATTATATGACTAGGTAAGTGATTTGTGATTGTGTATTGATCAGGTAGGTTGAGATCATAGTGTTCACTAATGTTGCGGGCCGCCAAAAAGATCAAAAGATCTGCCGATCGATTTGTTCGCCTGTATCAATCACTTATTGGTAACATTTGTCAACTTCCGTGAATATAAGCGATACTATTCAACTTTAACCTTTTTTGAGCTACGGATCATTCTCATCGTCTTCAGACTATAGGGCACGAAGTGTGACTTTATCAAGTGCCACTTGGTTGCTTTTATCTGTTTATTAACGCATTTTACTTTAACCTTCATGTAAATCGCTACGTATTCTCATTTTTATTCACTCCCGCTGTGAATTATAAATCAACCAAATATAACATATCAGAACGGCTATATTGAGATGGATTGTACCATATTTTATTCAATGCATTGTTTTCAAAATATGTGATGTGGTATATAAGTGAGACGAGGCAGCTTAAAAGGTTAACCCTTGTGCTGCTGGAACCGTATATTTACGTTTCTAGCCTGTTTTAGATCAAATAAAATATCACTAAAATTTATAAAATAGGTTTTGGCATGCTTAGGCCTAGTCAACTGGAAATTGCTTTAAGAATATTTTAGTTTTAAATGAGGAAAACCGACCAGGAACAATTCTGTAGCTCAAGGGTTTATCTGTTCTTTGTTTGCTTTACTATTTCTTTCTACTCCCCTTCAGACAGATAGAGCTATAACACCAAACAACTTATAATTTGGGGCCAATTATACAACTCCACTCCTAACCACGCCCATTCCCTTATTTCATTACACATTTTATCAGGTAACCATGGTAACGTGACTAAGTGACGCCTGTGACCGGTTGGAGTAGAGCACTATATACTTGAGCCATTATAATTAACGATGTTGTATAGTGAATACAAGGACCAACACTCATTGACAATTATATACCTAATTAAATACCTACATGGTTTATAGTTCACATTTTGAATTATTCCATGCTGACTAATTTAAGTTTAAGAATTGCTGTTTAAAATGAACGCGAAATGACTTTTAAAAACGTTTCGAATAAACTCAATCATTGGACTTCCGCCATTCATATAAATTAATATTGTCAGGGTAGAAGATGGAAAATATACTCTATGGAAAACTTTAAAGGGACTGGCCCAGGCTAAAATCATCAAATAATCGTTGATTTTATTTTGGCTCCTTTATATGACCATATGATGTAAACATGTCCATAGACTAGAACTGCAAATTTTTTTTAATTTTTCTGCTGCGCATTCACCATTCACCATGGACATGTTTACATCATATGGTGATATTGAGAAGCCAAAATAAAATCACCGATTTTTTAATGCTTTTAGCCTGGGCCAGTCCCTTTAAGTATATAGTTATAATGAGTTTTCTCAGTAAATAATTAGAATATATTTTTTCGTGTTAGACCTTTGGTCTTTTATTTTAATTGACCATCAACGTGAACACACAGGAATGCACTTAAGCATCAGTTAATTATAACTGTAGAAGTCATCACATACAGAACTATTCCAAGAATGAGCATAGATTTGCCAATGTTGTCACATTCGCTTCTGGCAGTGGTGTGATCCTCATCGTGAGATATGTATCTATTTAACTCTATACTCTCAGATTTTTCTTCTCATTTTTGTAGCTAAACATTTGCAAATCTTGATGTCAAACACACCTTTAAAACACTCAGTTCATACCCAATAAGTGTGATTTAAACTGTTTATAAACCAGTCGTGATTAGCATTGAAAGGGTTAGTGAAAGCACTGAAATACCCTTGTAGTCGACATCAGTACTCTAGGGGTTCAGGGCTTAGATGATAACAAGCTACAAAGGCTTGACCATAATTTAGAACAATAAACATGTTAAAGTGTGCACGCAGCCGTGGAATCTCAAATGTTTGATTAATGGCTTCCGCCAGAGACCAGACAAGGGATGTCACCTCAAGCTAAAATCTGCTATAGGCCTAGTTGTTATGATTGTTATCTAGTGTTACATAAAGGGTGACGAAATTCAAAAATAAGTATACCCTTTTTGTGTGGTTAAGTCAACCCCCTGAGGGTAAGGAAGTGTTGCCTCAGATTTATTGTCTAATTGAGGCAGTTATCTACCCTTTTCTACCCATGCACTCTCAAACAAAACCAAAGAATTACTTAATTTCCTAAAACCTACGGGTTTTAGAACGACCATTTTCATGGATTTCTGTTTTTTTTTATTTGTAACCCACTTCAAGTCATCTTCATCCACTACAAGTCGAGAATTGCGACAGGAATTCGCGGTTTGTAGTAGATGAAGATCACAATGCTAAATTCTTGATGTAATGTATTTTGAATAACGTCCAGTGTAGAGCATGAGCAGGTGATATTTTACATGCTTAAAAATTGCAGCTCAAATATCGATCCAAATACATCCTATTGACTGGTGTTACTATTTGCGGTTTAACTTGCGGTATACATTGTATACATGGCATGTTATTAGGACGCAGTATAAGGACAGGTGACGGCTCATAATGAATTCATGACCAGGCTTTGACACGCGCCGTATTCCTCATTTTGTTTTCTGATTTACAGCACCATGGAGACGTCATGGAGACGCCATGGTTAACAATCACGTGGTAACGAGCTCAGCGAACAGATCGCACTGAATCACATGTAGACTCAATGCTGGCCCAGCGTCGTAGACGGTGGGCTAACATTGAACCAACATTAGTTTAGCCCTTGCAACGTTGAAATATGTTTTTATAAAGACCATGGAGACCAAAGGGTATTTTTCAATTTGAAATCATTATAGACATGATAAATGTCTAATTTCGCTCTTTCCGCTTCATTTGAATACCTATGTTACGGTATTATATATCATGTCTTCTGTTTGCAGTTATATATTAGATGCAGTTCTGGCTCTATTTTCATCCATGGGATGTTGTAAATGATAATTTAGCTTCAGTACCTGATTACGTCTGGGCGAGACTCCTAGTGGAGTGGTTAACGCTCGGATGAAGATTCAATATTGTAGGGAAAGCCTTCGTGACCGATATGTAGTGTGTTCGGCTTCAAACACAGAGAGCTGTGTCATCAATTGTCAGAAGGGTTGCATGATTAGCATGTATGTGCACGAATGTAGCCTAAAACTCAATTCATTTAGTTTAGAAAGTAACGTAATTTTATTTTCAAGTGGCGAAAATGCTTTAAATTTTGAAAAAAATATCATCACCTTGGTATAAAGGGTCGTATCTGCCACAAAAGCTTTAGATACGACCTTTCAATTATAGAAATGGAATGATAACCAGATAACAGCCATATAATTTATCCTACCATTATATAATAAATTTACTTCTTTTTTCTCAATTGTTCCATTATTAATAGACAAAGGCAGCGCATGGCCAGTTAACATAGATTTGTCGTGACATTATATTCAAATCTTCAAATGTGGAATAATTATGGTGGTAGCATATCGGCGCCATCTGGTCTGATAATATCCCGTATGTCCTGATGACGTGGTGGACCCCCATGCAGGGTATATATTGGACATGCCAGTCCCAGCCCCAGGGATGTGTTTAACCAAGAAGTTCTCAGTTTACCCAGGTTTAACCAAGGACACCCTGGAGTGTTCTTGGTTTAACCCTTTGAAGCCTGACTTAATTGACATCTTCATCCACTGCAAGCCGCGAATTGCTGTCGCAATTCTCAACTTGCAGTGGATGAAGATGACAAAGTGGCTGTGGGTGGCAAATTATTATTAAAACATTTCCCTGAAAATTTCCATTCTGAAACCCCTAGGTTTAGGAAATTCACAGATGCGAAATGATGCTTTGATGCTTCGTCAGAGTTAAAAGGTTAACAACAGAGATAACTCCATAGTTTAGCAGCGAATGGCTGTAACAGACAGACATGACATACAGACAGAAAACGTTTATTTTACCCTCGCTAAGATTAAAAAATAACCGCTGTCGCGAAGGCCACATAGCAGACAAATGATCCGTGGACACTTAAATATAAATCAAGTATTAGCATGATTAGCATGGTTAGTAGGATGTTTGACTGCATAATATGCAGTGGAACAAGCCACAAATCATGATCATGCTATTACCATGATTACATTATATAAACAAAAACAAAAAATGTTTTTACCTTTCTCATTGGTTTACATATATTTGAATTGTCTGCTGTATAAATACATATTATGTATTTATACATCTGTCAATTTGATTATGTAAGCCCATGAGAAAGTTAAAAGCATTTGTTGTTTAAAAACTAATCGTACAATACTAGTGATAGGTGTCTGTACACATAACTCATCATACAGCTGTATATTAATCACGTATCATCGACATGACCTACCTGCCAACATAATTTTAAAGTGTGTACTTTATTTTTATTATCTGATTAGAGTGGCGGAGTTAGTTATTTGCGGCCCGGAGTGTCTGTCATGAGTGTTTTACATGTAGGGATTCAGTAACATGAGTGTACCTGTCTATATGGTCTACCATGTCTACAGGACGACCAGTTTTGACCAAGTAATGATAGGTCTAATCTTCATAATTCTAGAAGCTTTCAGGCGGCCTACCACTAGCATACAAATAATATGAAATGTGATTGATTGATGCATTCAATTTTTGTTTTTCTATCAATGCAGTAAAACTTTGAAATATTAACTTTGATTTTCAATGACGTTGGAGAAAATTATTACCATGATTTACAAATGTGCTACTTATATACCGTTCGACATAAAAGTTAAATGTTTAAGCAATGTATGCAAATTCAAATATTGTTACTTTATTAGAACTCATGTGATGATTTAAAATATAAACATAAACCCTCTGTTCACCACACAGCGACGCGTCATTGACATAAAATTCATTGACTAAAAATGGTATAATCAACAATAGCGTTTGAAGTTCTAATTGAGATAGCATTCTTGGTTATTTCATAAAATTAAGTTATTTCCTTCAACTTTAGATGAACATTGCAGCCGCAATTCAGAGTGAATATGCTGACTGAAAATGAGAGGGAATAAATGTTTGGTAGGACTGTAAAAGGGGCGTAACTGCCACGTTATATAGTAGCATTTACGCCCCTTTTATCATAATACGAATAGACTGCCTTATGTCGGTGAGCCATTCCACAGTCTGCACACGTCTTACACACCCAGCATGTCATTTTGATCACATAAGCCGCGTCCACAATGTGTCAATAACCTGACTGAGGACAGGGGAGTATCTTCACCGTGTTCACCATTGTGACATAACTAAAATAACACGACACACCCTCATCAACCGTGCTAACCCTGTAACCCGTGAGGACCTGAGTAAGGCCACGACTCCACATACGCGTGATGCGTGAAGCGTGATGCGTGAAGCGTGATGCGTGTTCACCGAAATCATTGAAAATAGAAAGAGCGACTCCACATGCACGTCATGCGTCATGCGTGATGCGTATTCGTTTTGGGCTCGCGTATTCACGCATCACGCGATCCTACCATGACGTCATTTTCTGGATTCTCTCGGGTACCCCAAGGATCCTTGCATGTGATCCAGGGACAACCACGTGCTGACCCATTTGTAGATTACATAGTCTTCTTCTCTTATTTGTGCTGCTTTTATGGTGATTGATATATAGTGATGTGATTGATGATACGTATCTGGAGAAGTTGATCAATCTGGTTGAGGAACACCCAGCACTATATAGCACTTTATTAAAGGGATATAAAGACGGCTTCCGAATTGGAAGAATTTGAGACAGTATAGCAGAAGCTATATGGATGTGGAAACGTTGATATTTAGATAAATAATGTGCCAAGTCCCTGTGTGTAAAAAAGCCCCAGGAGATCCGCACTGGGTGGCTCCTTCAGCAAAAATAACTTTGGCGTACACGCATCACTTTTTGACGTACATGTGGAGTCGTGCAATACGCATCACGCTTCACGCATCACGCTTCACGCATCACGCGTATGTGGAGTCGTGGTTTTAGCCATTTCATTTTTACCCACTTGAAGGTGTGTTTCGCTACCGCGACCCACACCTTCAAGTGGGTAAAAAATACTTGTATATATGTACGAGTTAAATAAAAACATATGCGAATGTAGCAAATTAAATGTTCATTTCTCCTTCAAAGTATATTGCTTGAAGAACAAATAAAAAGGCTAAAAACGGTAAACACGGTTAAGGACGTGGCTACTATATATAGTAGATCTTCGCTGAAATAGTTTCATATAAACCATGGAGTTTTTCAATTCAAATCATCATACATGGCTTAGTTAGGTCTTTCCGCTTCATTTGAATGCCTATGTTAATTACTGTAAAGGTCAAGGGTTACGTGAACACAGCTACACGAAACACCCTCAATGGAACTAGTCCCCAACCCAAATAACCAAATCCCACCACTTGTGATATTTACGGTAATTACCTACATCAATCTGTCACATTGGTATGCCCGTGTTTCATAGCACTATGTGTACTATTCACTCTGAAGAATTCAACTGAAAGTTATATTGAATCGTTTGGATTTAGAATCAGATTTATGTATTATTAGGGATAATATGAAGGGAGTAGCTCTGACGAATATATGGTTTCTATTTGTATTTTTACACTTTTTTCCGTATATAATCTTATAGTTTATTTGCTGCCAATTAGAATAAATATTGAAGGTTTCCACATGCATACTTAGTATCCTAGAGACATTGAAACAATGGTGGTTTTATAATGCTAAACCCCCGTCTGCGACGCTAGCCCAATATTTGACCACCAATGATTCAATCTGTTTGCTGGTATCTGGAAGGGCATGTAGGTGGACTTTTCAATTTATTTTACTAATAACCTTCTTTTCTTAGAGCTTCTTATAAATGTGTATATACTTCACATAATAAAATGGATTCTATTCTTTATCATGATTATCGGCAAGGACTTCACGTACGTGTGTTAAGACTTTCAGCTGCATTGTACATCTGTACTTCAGGTGGCTTTTTACTGCGTGTGGCAGCTGCTCCGTATTTTTCGTGTATAAATTATGACCAGTCATCCACGACCCTCTCCCCTTCTCAGCCATGGATCTTTACGTCGACTCGGGAGGTGGGGATGAAAGGGGATCCCGGAGCGTAGTGTATAGCTCAGGTGGGAAAGGACACACACAGCAAACACATGGTGGTTTAATGTTGGTCCAGCGTCGTAGAGGTTGGACCAACATTAAGCCAATATGTCTTTAGCATCTTGTGTTTGCTGGCATTAACCTCTCGGGGCAGGTAGCTGGCATGGACCATAGACCATGCACTGACAGCCATGCTGACCACTCATTTGTGATGTTACTGTAAAATTGCATTTCTGGCGTTTACATTAATCATTTGACAAATATTTTTATTCATGAATAACAGGTGTGCAAAAGTGAGCTTCAAGATTTTAATGTCTGTAAACAGGTAACATAAACTGTTACTAAACATCGCATAATTACATTTTAATGCCCCCGTAAAATGTCGAAATTAGCCACCTCCCTGGTTAGCCTATTGTAAACCGTCGTTGAAATTACACCTATTTACTTGAATTTACCTATTCAAGAAGACGTATTGGTATACATCTGTTATCTTTTATAGACAATCTACGAGCACTCCATCGCGAGTGCCTCTCTCCTGAAAAGAATTGTGGAAAGATGGTATCGGTTGTTGTCATACGCAATTAAAGTTGTGCAAAGTTTGCAAAATACGAACTTCGAAGTTTGCGAATGAAACGATATGGTGGAAAGTGTTGGATATAATTGTACCAGTGATGATGATGATGAGGTAGATGGTGGACAGAGGAGAGGATGATAACTTGGTATATGGTGGAGAGAGGAAGGCATCTAAGGATTTCTCCCTCATCTTGCCATCTTGACCTGGTACATTAAATCATCATGACATCCTCGTCAGCCGCTTCCTCTGACCGTGACCTCTACCTGTCCCTCGGGGTCATACAGCTGGACTTCATCTTCAGCTTACGCCTGAGAAAACACAACTACAACAGATTCTAGCTTGTATGAGAGACTCCATTCGACCTAGATGTGAAATACTGATAGTATCAGAAATGTATAATAAATTAGTATTTCTCTTACCCAATTATGTTATTTTCTATTGGTTTGATATTGAGTCTATGAATAGTGGAGATCAGGGTTTTGACCAATCAAAACCCTGAAATCTAGGGCAAACTTAATCTCTCCCAATTAGATGCCTATAACATCTAGGTCAAACGTAATTTTGGCCAATCAGATGCCCTGCATCAAGCTAGTGGTGATTGACCTCTTAGGAATGTGGTGACCTTATCATAGTAATCATGGTAGTGTTATTTTTAAATGGGCGAATACGTCAGCTCTTCTATATGAAAAATGACACTGTGATCAGTTGGTAAGGTTACATGTGGCTGGATTTGAATTTTTTCATTCACTTCAAATGTATGGAACATGTCAAATACTGCACCAATGCAGCCTTTAAAGAGATGATAATGGAAATATGATTTATAAAGAATTGATAGTTTTGTAAGTCATACAAATCTCTTTTTCTACTAGTCGTTCGTGGGAAGTTATTTTTCCTGTACATAGGGTTATGTTTGTTCACTCGTGCCTTCATCCTCTCTTTGCTCACGGCTGGGCAGACTTGAGCACTGTGGCTTCTTCTGGTACACGCACTGTTGGCCATACACGTGTTCTTGCTAAGTAAAGAGTAAATAAAAAGAAACACTAGCTATATTACTTACAGGTGTTTGCCAAGCCAGGCAAGCCCTCAGACCGCCCAGAATATACAAGGCTGTCTCAACCACTCGACAATGTCATGTAGGCCAGCCCTACTTTGATTGAACATGTTTAATTTGTTCACGTAATACCCCAATTCAGATGGAAAGTTGTAACATCATTGTCTATGCAAACAATAAGCTACCAAATGTTTTGTCATTTACATAGACTAATATAACCCACGCACGACTAATGTGTGGTCTCTTATTCATGTTATGGTTCTGCTTATTACTTTCAGTCTTTATGACAGTATATATTTAACTTTACTGTTATTTTTTTAATATATAATTTTAATGACCATGGTGAAATGTTACTCGCACGTCTGTCAATTGATAGTAAACGACTGTCTACATGTCTACTAAATTTTATATCCTATATCTGCATGCACATTTACAGAAACTTGTATTAAAATCACCCCTGCAGCTATACGAACGGGCATTAATACCTAATTTGTAGTTTTGCAATGAATTTATCAGTAATATCAGACAGCGGGATGTTTAATTATTATAACACAATTTGTTATAACACAATTGTTATAACAATAGTGTCTGCTATATACTAAATTGGGCCTGTATTGCTACAAGACTATAAATTAAAAGTGCTTAAATATGACTGATATAAACTTCTCTTTCATTCAGCATGTTAAACTAAAGGATGCACTAGTCAAGGACCCACCATTTATTCTCCGGTGGGTGGGGGTGGGTGTGGGTTGCAGGAGTATTTGTCGCGAACAAATTTTTATTTCAGCCTTGTGCGCCGAAAAACATGTTACATGTTTATATGCTATACAACTGAAATATATATTTTTTATTTCATGCAGAGTCTGCCTGAAATTATTTGTTTCCAAAATACTCCACCCCCCCCCCCCCCCCCCCTGGAGATTGAATGTTGCCCCAAAGCTTATTTACACGGATAAAGCTTCATTATGTGGGGAAGACCCTGTGTTTGACACTGGACACTGGTCAGTTTTATTATCAATCTGGGATAATAGCCTCGCCCTTCTCAAGAAGGGATAGGTGTTATGGATATTGTCTGAAGTATTATGTGGCGTCTGCTACTAGGCCCCTAATACCAGAAAACACTTTCAATACCAAAAGTGGTTTTGTGTTCCAGAAAACAATTTTTCTCTAGTTCTTATCACTTTAACCCTTGTGCTGCTGCATTGTTGTTTATATTTTTCAGTCATTTGAAGCTGGAATTGCCAAAACAAATGCCATCTTCAAATGATTTTTTTTATCGAGATGAGGTTATGACTCACTCGCGCGATGTACGACTTCATGTCATAAATATCAAAATATCAATATTGCAGCAATGAAAGGGTTAACGCCAGACCCGCTAAAGATGACCAGCTATCCTGAAAAATGTGTTTCAGACTATATTCTGTATGACACAGACTGAGTCACACTTGAAATAACGCCGCTGTTATAAAGCAGGGCGGTCAATTTTTTTAATGATATTGATTGTAAAAAAGGCGAAAAACCTTCTGAATACTACATAGCTACTCTCTTAACCCTTGTGCTGCTGGAGCCGTACACATGTGGTTTAAAGCACCTTACAATTCAAATAAAATTGCACTAAAATTGATGAAACATCTTGTGCCACATGTTCATTTAATCAAATAATTCAATTTGTGAGATATGAGATGTCTAATTTTCATTAATAAATAGTAAACCTAAATATATTTTCGTGATTTCAAGATAGAAATTGCGTTAGCAATTCCAGCTCCATGTGAGTGAAAAATCGAAAGACACAATTCAGCAGATGGTTAACTTAAAATGTTTCTTAAATAGTTTGGTATTTTGAACTACAAAATAGTTTTATGGAGGGTCATCCTTCATGCGCACAATGATTTATTTAGCTTTGTGTTGTTCATGTATCTGTGTATAGACACGACTGTATGCCCTAAATAATTTGCTGTGTTTTAACTTACTAATTCTATTTGCCTTGCTAGATGCTACAGGTTTCTAGCTACTCAGATATTAGCGACTTTCAGCATATTCTGATAATATATATTAATAGGTCTACCTTGAAATTCAAGGCTGAACATGTAGTAGAACATGTAGAACGTTATTAGTAATACTCAACATAGCATCAGAAATGCCCTTTCCGCTCCATTTGAATACCTACAGCCATCATAGATTTGTATTTTTTCAGTGCATTGTGGATTTGGAATTCTTTAGTGCGGAGATCGACCTTAGATATCAGACTTAAACGTCAGATTAGATTCTGGCGTATAAAGACGGCTCCCCCACTGAAAGGGTTTTTCTGTAACATGCATGTACATGTTATATTTGCTGGGTGTGTTAATGTCTGGGAGGTCTTGGATCCCGCGCAGTGATATATTCCAGGTCCCCATCAAGGCGGGTTAGAGGAGGCTGCGATTATCTATCAATCAGAATCTGCCAGGGTAATTTGTCGCGTAAGTCGCCCGACTTACACGACAAATTACCCCTGCAGATTGACGTGCTGGGCTCTGGATATCAAATAATATTACAATATGTCTTGTGGGCAACCAGCTTCGCTGAAAAATGCACATATTTTGGAAAAGGTTTTTGGTGGTTCATTGGTGTAGGCCTATGGTATCACAGAGAAATGTTCACATATATGTCAAATTCCCTTATATACCATAAGAGCACATGTGCTGTTATGCGTTACAGAACAGCAAACCCTTTTCTCACTGTCTTACTTTTTCACTGTGCGGTGCTCCAAACCGTTCCTATGCTTCACAATGTTAAGTTAGCAACCATGGCGATAAGCCCTTGTGTTTCCGATGCAGTTGCTTCTTAATTTTTATATGTTGCTTATTTGAGGATTAGTTTGCAGAAATTAGTAAATAGTGAAACTGTGCCTGTCATTATATTGGTATTAGACTATAACCGCACCAGATGCCATGGCAATCTACATCAGCTGATACGACCTGTTCCCAGCAAACACAGTTTGTCTGCACAATGTTATTTTAATGCTGGGCCACCGTCAAAGACGGTGGCCTATCATTTAAACAACTTTGTGTAAACCATCCATGTTTGCTGGTTAGAGCACTGTGAGGCAATCGATATGATAACTGGCATGCATGCGTGTCTACCCCACTGCGCTGATGTTAGCCCTATTTCTGGCTCCATCCACGTCCATTGGGCTGATGTTAGCCCTATTTCTGGCCCTATCCATCTGTCCAGAATGTTGCATGATTGCAAATCCGGTCGTCTCGTTCGACCCACTGCACATCTAGTGATGCCTGAAGGGCTCAAAGTCTGGGATCAACTCGGTCACAGTTTGTCGATTTAATTCACAGATTGTCGCATGTGAATTTTTTTTTTAAAATAAATTCAATTTTGTTTTCCTTCGAAAATTCAAAACAATCTCAATCTCACTCAAAATTTAATGAAAATATCACCCTTTCATTTTCTGAGCTATACTTCTGATTGCTGCCACCCAGGATCTTGAAAACATAATTATGATCATCACGATCATGTTTGATGAATAGTCTGATATTTGTATCTACGAATAATAAATCGGCAACAACTACAAGAACATTTAAACAATTTTTTTTTAAATTTTGTGAATATACATCAGTGAGTGATTAATTATGTGGCGCCTGTAGGACTGAGAAGGTTTCTGCTGTCGTAGACTGTAAGCATATGGCGGGGTATCGCGGCCTGTGCGTCAGACATGGCCAGCAGTAGACGTTCACCCAATGCTGGGTTGATGTTGGCCCAGCGTCGTAGACGGTGGGCCAACATCAACACAGCATTGGGTCAATGTTTCGCGGTCTGTGCGTGAGACATTGCCACCAGGATCAGAAAAATTACACAGTGCAGCAGGAAGCCGAGCCAAGACGATAATAATTGTGGTGGGAAGCGTCGCGCTGGTTGACTTGTTTCCAGTCTGCTGATTTCCTTTTATTGTTATCATGTGGTAGATTATCACATAGCCTGTGGTTACAGCAGGCAGTCCATGCACGAGCAGTTGTCTTGTAATCAGCCAAAATAATTATGGTAATATTGATTTGCTTGTGTTGCGGATAGTTTGCTATTATTATTGTCCGGATAATGCCGGGTCAGGGCTGATAATAATGTGTCCCATGATAATTATGTATAGTATGTGTGGTTGTTTCTGTACTACGAGTACGAATAAAATACATTATTATTAATACAATTACAGAGGTTTTTATTGACCGTTTACATGCTAGCTTCGACATATTATTCACTATTTTTATTTATTTTATACATTTTTTTAATGTGGCGCTAATCGGCTCTGTTTATCGCTTCTCATTATCCCATTAATTTGTACAGTTTGGATCACTGTATATTTGTGTGCATCGAGTAAAGGTATCGGCAGCAGCGGGATTCGGTACACATTGTCTCTGAGTCCACCACCCTATCTTGGCGCAACAATATTTCAGCTTTGTTCTTCTAAACCATCAAAACATGATGAGATGATGGTATTATTTATCTACCGTTAATATTTACAGTGGCATTATGCTTTACGATTTCGTGTCGTTTTTTGTATCACCCCCATCGCATACAACATGTGTAATGTACATTTTAAAGTAAGACATAGCACAGCTGAATAGCGCATTACACAGCGCAGCGTAAAGCAGCGTAACATAGCGTAACGTAATTTAAACTATAGTACGGGACATAAAGTAATGAGATATCCGCGGTTTAAATTATATGTGAATAGAAGTACTCCTCTGAAATTCTAAATTTTAGATCATATATCTAGATGACAAATTTAAATGCCATTATTTAGTCCTAAGCTTTAACTTTAATTTAACTCTAAAGCAAAAACAAACAAAAAACTGAATAACTAAATACTACAATAAAACTATGCTATCGTGACCTTGGTATTAAATGGTCGTATCTGTCACTATGTAATGTGGCAGATACGACCTTTTTCTACCAGGATATTATTATACAGATAATGATGGTGTTTTTGTAGTGGCTATACCTGACTATATGTTTGGGTATAAGGTGACAGCTGTACGCCGCAGGTGTAGAATAATAACAAGAGTCTACACCTTATGGTCCTGTCACATCTGCTTATGTGTCACGGAGTACAAGACGCTGAGCAAACGTTGTGGCAATGCCGTGCCAGCGTCTAAGACGCTGGCCCGGAACTGCCACAATGTTTGGCCACCTTCTGGTACTCTTTGGGTTCGCATCTTGCTCAGCAATGCCCATAACTGCCACACCTGGCTGTGATGATCAGTTTGTCGCTCCCTTCGCAGTGTAAATATTATATGATTCGTGACGTGTTCTCATATATTTTGGTCGAGATTATTAAATATAAATATATTCTCAGGCTTTCAATATAGGCTTTAAGGTTCCCGTTTGTGCTGACTTATTTTATTTAGGTCGAACATAGTTTTCGTTCTTCACTCTCGCTTGGTCTGCTTATAACACTGTATAACTTGATCGGACTTATTTTAAATATCGAACTACTTTGCTGCTAAATATTTTTGTAATGTTTCATATATTCCATATTATATGAAATTCGTATTCTAGAGCAGTTCTGCATAATTATAATAGTAGTATTGTTATTTTTCAATGAGATCATGCAATAAACTAAATACAATGCCAATATTTTATTTTACAAGAACGGAACATGTACATTCATCATAGTTATGCAGACCAGCTTGTCATTGAAGGATCATCTTCATACTTTGCTCATGCTTTGGCCTTGACCCAGAGTGTGGCCGATGGACATTTAAGTTTCAATTAATTTACTGGGAGTGCTTCTGTTGTTAAACTCAAGACATTGAACCAATACTGGTTCGATGCTGATCTAGCGTCGCAACTCAACGGTTCCAGCAAACACGATATCTAGATACGGGGATTGTGATATAGGCCATACGTAGCTCAAATGCTTCTAAACGAGCGAACATATTGTGAGCGACAGGTTATCTAATTATACTGAATACTGACAGCATGCACTGATTTCTGTGTCTGATCAAAATGATATGCCTGCATATTATTTTATCTAAGATTGGCTATTTTGTTGTAGAAATTACTGGTTCATAAATAACTTGAAACATCGCCACCCAACAGTCCGTGTCGTGTGTGCCACAGACATGAGTGAAAGAACATGACATTTAAACCTCTCGTTTTTCTGGGATTATTTACAACAGCGTGATTGCGAACATACTATGACTGTTCATCTGTTCATGTGTCTCACTGGAGTGTGTGCCCAGCAAGCAAAAATATGCAATGGACCAATGTTGTACTATTGTTGGTCCACCGTCTCCGACGCTGGCCCAACATTAGAACAACACTGGGTCAGTGTATTATGTTTGTCACGTGACACTGACATCTGACACTTTGACGTCAGGTGTGAACAATTACACCTGGTACATCCTCCCTTTTTCTGAATAGGAAGGTAGAATATACGCACGAGGAGACGTACACGTATTCATCTTATTTATGAATGGGAAAGGCAGGTATAATTTAGAGAACACAGTGCAGCATGAGAGCACCGTATGGCCGAATTAGTGATCAGTGAATCAGTTCATATATTACTAATGTGTTAGTGACATGGTCAGCAAACATGAGACATTGGACCAATGCTAATTTAATGTTGGCCCGTCGTCTTCGACTCTGAGCCAACATTAAATCAACATTGGTTCAGTGTCTCAAGATTCGCAAATGTTTGGTATCAAATTATATAAATATCAGTTATTTTCACCCACTTGAGGTTGTGGGTCGCGGTACCGAGACACAACTTTAAGTGGGGCAACATTCAAATAAGATTGCACAAAGGGTTAATACAATAGTTCAGTTTGAGACATGTCTATTTTTCATAAATAGAAATATTTTTTGTCATTTGAAGCTGAAAATTACGTCAGCAATTCCAGGTTTAGATGAATGAAAAATAGAAACAAGCAATTCAGCAGGTCAAGGGTCACTTAAAGGACATGCAAAAATAGGAACAAGCAATTCAGCAGGACAAGGGTCACTTAAAGGACATTCAAAAATAGAAACAAGCAATTCAGCAGGACAAGGGTCACTTAAAGGACATTCAAAAATAGGAACAAGCAATTCAGCAGGACAAGGGTCACTTAAAGGACATTCAAAAATAGAAACAAGCAATTCAGCAGGACAACTTCAAGGGTCACTTAAAGGACATTCAAAAATCGAAACAAGCAATTCAGCAGGACCAGGGTCACTTAAAGGACATTCAAAAATAGAAACAAGCAATTCAGCAGGACAAGGGTCACTTAAAGGACATTCAAAAATAGAAACAAGCAATTCAGCAGGACAAGGGTCACTTAAAGGACATTCAAAAATAGGAACAAGCAATTCAGCAGGACAAGGGTCACTTAAAGGACATTCAAAAATAGAAACAAGCAATTCAGCAGGACAAGGGTCACTTAAAGGACATTCAAAAATAGGAACAAGCAATTCAGCAGGACAAGGGTCACTTAAAGGACATTCAAAAATAGAAACAAGCAATTCAGCAGGACAAGGGTCACTTAAAGGACATTCAAAAATAGAAACAAGCAATTCAGCAGGACAAGGGTCACTTAAAGGACATTCAAGAATAGAAACAAGCAATTCAGCAGGACAAGGGTGACTTAAAGGACATTCAAAAATAGAAACAAGCAATTCAGCAGGACAAGGGTCACTTAAAGGACATTCAAAAATAGGAACAAGCAATTCAGCAGGACAAGGGTCACTTAAAGGACATTCAAAAATAGAAACAAGCAATTCAGCAGGACCAGGGTCACTTAAAGGACATTCAAAAATAGAAACAAGCAATTCAGCAGGACAAGGGTCACTTAAAGGACATTCAAAAATAGAAACAAGCAATTCAGCAGGACAAGGGTCACTTAAAGGACATTCAAAAATAGAAACAAGCAATTCAGCAGGACAAGGGTCACTTAAAGGACATTCAAAAATAGAAACAAGCAATTCAGCAGGACAAGGGTGACTTAAAGGACATTCAAAAATAGAAACAAGCAGTTCAGCAGGACCAGGGTCACTTAAAGGGCATTCAAAAATAGAAACCAGTTGTTTTGATTCCTGAAAATCTCACCGGAAACATTATCTATTATAAATATTTAAACACGGTGTCACACTGCCTTATTGTTGTCTGGTATTCTCATTGTGACTCGATATGTCGGCATTTCATGCAGAGACCAATGACACTAAAACCTGCTTTGTTACATTTGAGGATTTTAGCACAGGTTTCACGTGATGGTCGACCAATAAAGCCGAGAAACTTGTGACCTGTTATAAACCAGAATGTCACGCGATAGCCTCATTTACTCAATAATACATACCAGTTTATTTCGGCCATCAAATCGGGGTGTCGTGCTGCATATACATTGCCCAATGACTGCTGTCATCTGCCATGTAAACATGGAATTTCAACCACAATGACACGTTCAAGTGTAATAAACTAGTTTTTTTTTTATAAATGTTTCTATTAAACATGTTAAACCACGATTACTGATGCACGAGGTTAATATCCACGGCTTTAAATTCGATAAATTGTACAAATTTTAGAAAATATGCTTGGTTTAATTTATATTGGCATTATGCAGTTATGATTGTGTGAATAAAAAACATCAGTTTGGTGACGGACACCTTCATTTTTAAAGGCATTTTTGGTTTCCGACGCGAATGACATATTTTTATGAAATCATTATTGATATTTCAGCTTTATCAACGATTCAAACGAGCAGATTGTTCAGGCACAAATCGTTTTGTCAATTTAAAATTTAAAATTATTTTCTATGGCATTTAGTGATTACAATTAACTAATGACTTCCAATATATACATGATACACGACTAATTGATTTCTGTAAAAACGCTGAGGAACACCAGTACAAGAAATTCCATTCTCTTTTGTACAAGATATAAGTAGATCAGATTTCGTGATAGACGCCTTTAAATAGTTAGGGTCGTATACCTGTATACCGCAGCCCAGCGTATATCATTAACACTGATGTTATCATGAAACGAGCATGTCCCGGAGAGACTGGTGTGAAATCTAGCACATTATCTGCCTCATCACCTGCCTACTGGTCACTGTCTTGTCCGGTGGTAATGGACACTGTGGGAATGGCCGGTCATCACATTCACAGACGATGACCCTTGTCCTGCTGATTTCTATCATTTAGTATTCTAACTTGTTTAAACTGGAATTTCTCAGGTAATTTCTAGCTTCCAATGACGAGAAATATTTTTATTTATGAAAACAGATGGACTTTCTGATAAATTGAGCATATGCCACTAATCATTTTATCAATTATAATAGCATCTTCTCATCTTTATCACTCAGTATCTGACATTCATTTAAAGCTGGGATCGAACATAGCAGGACAAGGGACAAACAAATGTTGTCTTTGTCATTCCCTCGTACTTAGTGACTCTGGCCATCTCACCAGGGAGTCACCTAGTACAAGTGAATATCTGCCCAGGGTTGACTGCCCCATTACCAGTGATTCCAATGAGGTTTAATTT
This sequence comes from Flabesymbios commensalis, assembly GCA_964017125.1. Classification (NCBI taxonomy): domain Eukaryota; kingdom Metazoa; phylum Annelida; class Polychaeta; order Terebellida; family Flabelligeridae; genus Flabesymbios; species Flabesymbios commensalis. The sequence goes on from OZ024913.1 coordinate 68,967,730, forward strand.
GACAACGACGCTTATTATGACTGTCTTCTTGTATCTGTAATCACCAGACGTTGTCACAATGTTATTTTAACCTTCTTAACTGCTGACTTGTTTACGAGTATTTTTCATTCATTTGAAGCTGGTATTGCTAATGCATTTTTTTCTCACTCAACATTAAACTCGGATCAGAGATATGATAATTAATTCATTTTACTGTATGTTTTTAAATCTGCAATTCATGCTCGGCAGTATTAAAGTTGTATTACTTTAGTGGAGACGCCATTACCATGATTACCATGATTACAGGTTTCGCATACGTGTAGTTACAAACGTACATCAATATTTTGAGCGTGCTCTGCGAGTGTTGGCGAGTTGATTATAACGCCATCAAAATTATTGTACACAGCCCTTGGCAAAATGTTGTGTGATAAACCCTATAAACACGATAAAGGCCTACATCACAATGCACACAATCATTTAAACATAGTTGACGTTTGTGAATAAGGAAATTTATATCACAGTGCATCACTGTGCATTGAAAAAAAACTGAATTAAATGACAAAATAATAATTAATTAGCACTGTATTAGAACATGTTGATGATTGTGATCGTTTAACCAGATTGCGCTCGTGCACTTATTGATGAATAGATTAAATTATTGTGTCTTACAGTTTATCATGTCTATATACAGAAAGATATTTATATTTCAAAGCGTTGCTATATATATTCAGGTCTACAGTCACTACCCAGCTGATCAATATTTCACATTGGCGTAAACCACATCTCAAATAAAAGGATCAATTGGGACAGCAGGGACAGCCTCAAAACGGATCCTCGGGGACTTGAAAACACAGTGCTAACGGTCAGACCCAACCACTCAACTACTCACTTACTACGTTGAATGTCATCTCAAAGCGTCCACGAACCCAAATATTAAAGAACAAGATTAGTACATACTATCATCAGATAAAGGATAGTATAGTACTACTTTTATAGGATTATGGTTCAGATCAAAGAATGATAACACCTGAAAGACTAAAACATTCATCCAGCAGCATCTCCCTAAGATGAAAGGGACGTTTCGGCCACTTTACTAAGTGGCAGATACGACCCTTTAATTCTTATGGGGCTATATTCCCTATGGACACAGATTACATCTAGAGTTGACCACTTGTTCAGACCAGCGATCAGTCTTCATTTGGGAGAATCACTGATGAAAGTTCACAACAAATCTCTTATCTATACTGCCGTGCAAAGCCAAAAGGCAGTAACTGCTTACTTAAGTAAATTATTACTTAAGTAAGCAGTTACCCCTTTTGGCTTTGCAGAAGAGTATAACTCCCCTGTTTCTAGTGGCTGGCTAACTATGGATTATAATGTAAGTGCTAGAGTTAGTGTGACAAAGAGCTGAGTGACGGCATGGAGATAGTAGAGCCTACTATCTCCCTGGTGACAATAGAGATCACACACCGCGCTGCCACTCCCTCCAAATCTATGGGCCTCATCTGCGCGTGGAACTCGTGACCAGGCGAATAGAGGTCTGCTGAAGAAGTACATGAAATTATGCGAGTGAATATGTTAGGTTTGCTGAAGAAATACATGAAATTAGCTTATTCATTTGATAAGTTTAATTGATTAATTTAATTGATCAATTTATTGATATGTGGCATTTAAGACTGAGATTTATACGAGGCCTTTGTGATTGAGATTTATTTCATTTTGAACCTGACAATTGCCAGGTGAATTGCCATGTTTTATATATATAACAATACCCGTTGTTTGTAGAAATAGACACATTGATTAAACATGTTAAATAATCATGATAATATACGTCGTTTATCATGTTCATACTCTATTTATTTTATTAATTTATTGGAACATTGAATTAATCCACTTATGTATAAGTGTATACGTTACCGACGGGATCGTAAGTAATACAAACGGGAAAAAATGATTAAATTGGAAACATATTTTATTAACAATTGAAGCAATACAAGGCTTTTCTTGTAATAAACAAAGGAGAAAAATATTGGTTGCCTGACACATAAACAAAGTGGTATAGGGTATACTGTACAGTGGTCATAAAATATTGAGTAATATATATACAGAATCAATAAAGTTATGAAAAAATGAAAAAATAATGGTTTGGTGATTATGTTGTTGCATTATGTGCATTCTCATCATTTTCAAGCATAAATATTTATGTGAATGTTTTCTTTGACAAATGATTCTCACAATTCTACAATTGATTGGCTGCTCACGAGGCAGATACTGTTCAAAGACGAACTCTAAATTACCTTGTCAACCTATTGTTAATATTACCATAATTATCATGATTATTATGGTAAATGCCTAACCGTGCCTGAAATAAGCTACATTCTCTTGTGAGTTAATTATGGCGATTTCTGCTGTGCAGTAACTGTTTAATTTTCAAGTAATCAGTTACTGCTGTTTGACTTTGTATGTCAGATTTTATCTGATTGATTTTCAGCTCTGGTAAAGGTGTGTTGTATTGCTATCCTGTAGACACGATACAATGCCAAACTCTGTTTCAATGCTTGGCCAACGTCTGCGACGTTGGCCCGGCATTGAAACAGTATTGTTCTGATGACTCCTGTTTGTATTGTCAGACACAAAGATGGCTTTGTATAGCATCATACATAATACACAAAGTGATCACCTGGTGGGCTGACAACTAAAGTGGGCAGTTTTTTAAACGGCTGCCGATGGTGATCTCTCCAATATCTGAACATGCTGACTCAGCTAGGAGATACTTCTACTGTCAGTATCTGCTTCCTTTACAAGAAAATACTGTATCCTGCCTTTGCTGAGCAGTATACCATGTATACTACACACCGAATGATAAGTGTGTATGTGTTTTTCATGCTTATCAAATGACTTCATATCAATGGTTCTTCAAAGTGCACAGCCAAATCGAATGTGTTGTGTCCTGGTCAGCCACTATATACAAACTCCACAATTTGTGGTTGTATGCTTATTGCATTTCCCAATGCTGAGAATGTCAGGAGCAAAGACCACTAGTCTACCCCTCGCTAATATAGTGCTAATAAAAATCTACTTTTTCAATCATGCCATATAAATGTTGCGTGATGTGATACTGTAAAAAAGACAATGTCATAACATTTAACCTCGTAAACGGATTGCATGTATTGTACACCCAGCCCTGTGTTCTTACCACGCGGCAATTTAGAAAATATTAAATCCAATAGTTACATAATGAAACATACAGGCGTTTGAAATATTTGTTTCATACTTGGAAAAATACAAAAAAATATGTATAATTTTTAAAGTTGTTTCTGAGGAAAATAAATATGGCGACATGTAGTATAAGCTCGGCCCCAATAATGTTGGTAGTTCAGGACTTGGAGGGTGCCCGTTACGGCAGTGATTATAAGTGCTATCTGTTCAGAATCAGGGTGACACGGAAATTGAAGGGGGACACTAGTTGAGAGTTGTCACGGAATGTAGTCAAAGCAATGCTCCCATCCATCTGTCCATGCCACGCGAAATGAGATAGTTGACCCAACGCTTCTTCAATGTTGGGCCAACGTCCGAGACGTTGGCACAGCATTGAACAAGCTGGTCATTTTATGGACTATGCAGTGCTGAATTGTGCAGATGGTGTTTGTTGTCTTGATCACAGCCATGACATAACACCATCTTCAGTAATGTTCCGGTTAACATGGTTAACTCTCCTACTAGAACCAGAAATGCATAGGTACTAAACACAATCTATATTAATTTAAAACATACGTCTAAAGATCATTCTAAGCACGATTGAAGACATATCATTTATTTTTTAACAAGAAAAGTTTGTAATAATTTAGCTTTGTTGACGAGGACGACACTCGGGGGCCAGACTTTCATCTGTGATCAGTTGAATATATATCAATTGATTTTATTGCGTTTAGCATATTTGGCAGCAAGTTAAAGTGCTATACAAATGTTGTAATGTTTCTTTTTACCAAAATTATTTAATCATTTCAGTAATGTGTTACTTTTGATCAATTTAAAAGCGAGCGATAATATATTTTAAAATAGCATGAAACCTCCGGGTGGGTTATTTCAAATCAATTGTCTCTTTCAGGCAACATAGGAATATATTGTAATAGCATTTGATTTATTCATTACTCGTTTCCTTCTCGTGGCTGTGATTTAGTCAATAGTGAGACATTTGTTCAAGTAAGTTAGCATATGGTGTTTCGATTTCAATTTCCATTCACATCTAATTGTGAATCGTGCCTTGACCTTTGAAAAATAAAACCAGGAATAATGCAGTTGGTATAATTTACTCTCTGTATGCTGTGTCATTTTAGTGGGATTAAAATCATGGAAACGTGAATTGCTTTGGCTATTCACGATTTATGACCATGACATTTGAAATTGCTTCATGTTATTTTAAATCAGGCTCGAATGGAGGCTACACTAAACAGAATGCAATAATTTACAAAGACAAAAAGCAATTGCGGTATATTTATATTTTTTTAATGTCTGAATGTTCTTCCATCAGCGCAAATTAAAATCATTTAAAATTCTCTCTAGACAAAATATTTGGTTCGGCATAGTAATATTTTGTATCACGTAAATATACGTTATTTTATAATAAAATCTGTATAGTATTCTTGGGAAATTATTGTTGTATGTTAACATACAGACACACGCGAATCTCTGCCACACAGAGAGTTTAACAATAGGGCTGATCTCGTAGCGCCGCTGGACACCTGTCTTAGATGGTATCTCAGGAACAGCAGATCACTGACCCTTCACCTCAGAGGAATCTAAGTCAATAACGAAGCGTGGTGACAGGTTATCGTGACAGGTTATCGTGACCATTGTCACTGGATGGGAATCTCTGGTGACACCTACAACAAGCAGGGTCATCTTGTAATTACTATATCTACTCAACCGTGACGGCGTCATGCCAGTGCTGACGGCGGATTAACGCTAGTTCAATGCTAGATCATCATCAGCGACGCTGGACCAACCTTGACCTAACGTTATGTGACAACCGGAAGTTAGTAATAAGATATCCTCACCCTTATTTATTATAAAGTAAACATGCGACTTAACATAATCGCCAAAAACGTGGCTATAGATAATTGGTATTTTGTTTATATAACATGCCGTCAAAATTAAGTAATTAAATTTTCACTGATTTGAAGTTGTGTCTCGCTACCGCGACCCACAACTTCACAAGTGGGTGAAAATCACTCATATTTGTTTAATTTTAGACCAAATATTTTCAAATCTTGATGTTTAAACACTTTTTTTCCCAATAACAATGATTTATTCGGCTAATAAAACCAATTAAAAGCGACTATAGTCATGCTTAGCGCTTCGAGGGTTAACCCTTACAGCGCCGGGATTGACTTTAGTCGTCAGAATCTGACGTCTGTAGACGTCAGATTCTGACGACTAAAGTCAATCCCGGCACTGTAAGAGTGAAAATATATCTAATGGCCGTAGACCCATAACATAGGTATTCAAATGAATCAGGAAGAGCTAACTAAGACATTTATGATGATTTCGAATTGACAAAAACCCTCTTGTCGCCAAGGTTTTTATAAAAATTTCAGTGCCTCAAGGGTTAAGTCATCGAAGCATTAAGTTTAAGTATTTAAAGTTGTGGTAATGTTATACCATTGTACTCATTGAAATACAGGTTATTTTAATTTTAACCCCTGTGAACATGTAGGAAATGGAATCATGACATTGTGATTACGAGATCATGAAGTTAATCTTGTCAAACATGTCAAATGACACGTGCCACACGGTTAGCTAAATTGTAATAATAACACGCGCTTACTACAGTTTCCACACTTGTGTCAAGTCAAAATGCAATACAAATAGACAAACCCGAATAACTAAGTTAGATTAACATGATTAAAGTTCATAACATCTAAGGGTGCAGATTTTATGAATCGTTAAATACCTCAAGTCATCAATCAAGTCCTATATTTTTCATAGAAATGCGGGATTGCTTTCTTTTATATGTGTGCCATTTCGTCTTAATAGGTTTATGTTGAAGCCGATACATGAATATCCGTTCTGCTCTATGGTTCTGCCAAGTGCATTCGAAACAAGTCAATAAACAAGTCAATCACCGTAGAGTGTTTTCTTTTGGATTTAGCATTGACATATTTTAAAAACATGAAAAGTCCTAGGTTAACCCTTTAACCGCCAAATTACTTAATTTGAATTTTTACCCACTTGAAGTTGCGTCTCACAGACGCGATCCACAACTTCAAATCAGTGAAAATTATTCATATTTAACAAAATAGAAGTCAAAAATTTTGAAATATTGTATATGTCGCATTTTTGTATTTATCATTCCATTTAATGTGCCAATAAAAAATGAGAAAAACCTAATATAATCAAAAAGGTTAAACCGCACCGGCTGTCAAGTGCTGGATACAGTCTCCTAGATATTTCGTGACGGGGAGTCCAAATCATAACTGTGTTGTGGTAGCAGATGAAGATTATAACTTAATCTTGACATTATTTATTTCACGTAAGCGTCATGTTTTTATTTATTTTTATTCCTAACAGATTTGTAAACACCAGGTTTAGTCAGACGTGGTAATGACTTGTGACGTTTATCAGACATGTAATCTGGTGAACCCTTTCAGTGCGGGGACCGTCTTTAGACGTCAGAATCTGACGCATGCAGACGTCAGATTCTGACGTCTAAAGTCGGTCCCCGCACTGAAAGAATTAAACATTTATAGTGACCGTAGACACATAAGATAGGTATTCAAATGAAACAGAAAGAGCTAACTAAGGCATTCATGATAATTTTAAATTGAAAAAAACCTTTGATCTTTATGGTTTATAAAAAAATTCAGCAATGTAAGGGTTAACCTTCTACAGACAAGCTATCTGGTAGAAATTGATTTCTGAACACTTACACCACTAACCACGACAATAGTCGTTAAGAATCTGTTTAAACGACTATATATTAGAAGGATAAATCACATTTATTGGGATATAAATATGTGTTTAAACATCAGATTTGCAAATGGTTGGTCTCAAATTAAACAAATATGAGTAGTTGTCATAATGTCACCAACCTGAAGTTGTGGGTCGCGGTAGCGAGTCACAACTTCAAGTATGTGAAAATTCAAATTATTAAATTTTGCATTTTAAGGGTGAATAATTATCAAAGTATAATAAATATGAGATGAAAACCAAGAACGTCTTTAAAATATATGTTTTTAAACTTCTATATCTACAGTATTCAATTTATCGTATATTGAAAACCTGACAAGTTGGACATATAATTATGTTATTACGCTTAGCTATTATTACGTTCACCCGATAGAAGCCCACGTTTTCACTTTTTAAGAAAAAAACATGTCTGTCTAACGAGTTGAGCAATAGCTAAACAGCGTATGATTGTGAAGTGTTTATCAACTCCGAAATTAGCTCGTTGTGCTTATCATGTTTATGAAAGCGACTCCAAAAATATCTTGCTTATTTCTTTTTCCATTTGTGTAATATTTTTTAATTGATTAAATTTCAGAAATTCAGAAGCACAAAGCTAAAATAATAATACTAGAAAATGATTTTTTTTGGTCGTTTTGTAAATGAAAGTGCGTATCTGCCACGTTACAAGGTGGAAGATACGCCCATTAAATCACATGGGTCCGACAAATCGCCTTTTTCAATTTAGACATCAAAGAGTGTTTGTGTATAATATGGGTATTCGGGGATTTAACCGAAGTAGTATTTACAGACCATCATTAATGTACATTCAGAGGTAAGTAAACACTTTCCCCATCGCACCTCATTAGCTATGTAACGACCGATGACCAGATCAAACATGTCAAATGGTCAGTTAAATTCAATTTGTTTAGTTTATTGACACCATTTTATGCGCAGCAAGGTGACGCCAGCACCGTCATAAACTCACATGAGGATACACAAGTACACAGATAATAATAATTATATCTTCTGAACCTTTTTCGTCCCGTCGAGAAGAAAAAGACAAGATTCATAATATTATTTTAGTACAGATTACAATTATTTGCGAGGGAATCTAATCAATGCTAATGAAATCAGAAACAAAATGTATCTAGTACCCAATATCTCAGTATGAGTATTGGTTGTATAACCATTTCAGCGCGGGGAACCAATTTAGACATCAGATCCAAAGACGTCAGATTTTGACGTCGAAAGTCGATCCCCACACTGCAAGAAATAAAAATGGTCGTAGACCTGTAACATAGGTATTCCAATAAAAGCGGAAAGATTTTCATGATGATTTTAAAATGAAAAACCCTTTGGCCTTCATGCTTTATACAAACATATTTCAGTGTTGTAAGAGTTAAACATGCCCACAGTTATTTGTTTCTAAATGGTGTATCTTAAGTTATGTCTATTCATCCGTATACGTGACCTGTTGATATTTAATTTAATTCACTTGAAGTCATTACATTCTTATTTGACCATTTAGTGATTCTTCAGTGCACTATTTTAATTATATCCCCTCTTCAGCCGTCGTCTCCACGGCATTGTGAGGGAATCAAATAGAATCAGAAAAAAATTGATCCAGTGACCAATACCTCTATATGAAATAATTGTATAAAGAAGTCAGCACTTAAATATATATGTACTATCAGATTCTGGTATTATATATAACTAAGAATACATATATTCTTGATATAAGTAAAGTGTGAATTTAATTACAGCATGGTGACGTTAAAAGACGTATGTACATTTGCTAATGTGCACTGCTAATACACTATTTAGTATATCATACGGTATTTGCTCCTGATAATATTAAATTCTTATTAAATTGATCAATTTTAGTAATGATTGAGTACATTATTGTAATTACACCTCCACTTCACCCGTCGTCTCTGTGGCATTAGGCGCCAATACAGCCTTGGTGATTGATCTAGTCTTATCTGTGCCAGAGGAACTTTATGATTAATGACGCCTGGTTCATCAGAACCCTCATTAATATCTTCTATCTGGAAAATATGAAACAGATATCTACGATAGCTAATATTTAGAGCTCCACAAACCGAAAAAATGTAGCAGAGAATTATTTAAAGGAACTAGCCCACCGCCCAAGTCTAAACTTGCATGGTGAATTTACAATTAGTGAATTTTATCTTTTATTGGTAATATTTTGTAACACAAATATATTTTAACAGCAAAATTGGACATGTAATAACTGTTTATGACATGTACTTGCAAGTTTTTGACTTTGTGACAATCATGAATAACACTAGGTGGTGGGCTGATCATTTTAAACTTTATTCAGAATAATTATGAGGAGAAAAAATCTCCAAATCACGTAGAGCCAATTAACCCCCCGAGATATACCTTGTTGGACAGATCATTGTTATCTCTCTTTTATAAATGTGAGATCAGATTGAGCCGTTTGAAGAGAGCTCTAAACGATAACATAATACTTCTTTATGTCCAAACCTGACCTATTGGGCGGCTAGCTTTGTGTGTCATCGTGGACAAGCGGGAGAACTAAAAGCTTTTGGCGGTTCAGATTTATCACACTTACTGACAGCAGTATCTCTAGAGGATGAGGCTCTGATATGACTAGTCTGTCAGCCCACGTAGCCTTATCTTCACAAGGACACTGCTCATGTAACGACGGGGATACGTTGGATCAACATCTTCAACGCTGTTCCAGCGTTGAAGATGTTGGCCCAACGTTGTATCAACGTTTATTTGACGTTTCTTGAACACACAGGGGAATAGGTCACTTGTTGCTGTTCATGTTATGTGCCGAATTCTTCTCATTTCTATGTTTCCATAACAGCCCATCCCAAACCTCAGGCTGTCAAAATAAGCCTACTTATAAAGACCAATATCTGAATATCGGATGTCATTATCATAGATATAGATATCTATGGTCTGTATGTCGGTTATCTTGATTGAGTATTAACATGTAAAAATCTTCATATATATATGTCTGAACCACAGACGAAATGGAGTAAAATGATTATTTATAACATTATACAGGTTATATAATCTTTACAAAGATAAATATGATCATGACGATTTAGATACTTTGGGTATTATGCTTTTAATTTTGAATGGTATGCACTGATTAAATTACCAAGCAAATATGTTAAAAGGTAAATGTTTTTAGTAACGTTATTATCTAGTTGAATTTCTTAGAAGATAATTTAGTTTTTTAGCATCTTCTGAGCCTTACCGGATAACGTTATGGTTATATCCAGTTGAACTGTTTGGAATATAACTTAGTTTTTCGCATCTGCTGCGCCTTACGACTTTGGGGTCAAAGTATGAGGAAATCAGGACATTCCTTCCAGCTATGTCACAGCTGTCAGCTGTCCAGTCTACAGTCTGCACACAGCCGGAAGATAGATCAACAACGAATAGAAAACAATAAAATGTGAAGATGACGGCAGGATAAAGGAAGCACTTCAAGTCTTAAGAAGTCCTTCATTTCGTCAAGTGGCTGCTTGGTGACAACTGGCTTTGATCAGTTTATGGTATTTAATTCTGAAGTAGTCATTGACCCGTCGTTGGCTGAATGTTGTGTATTATCTGCAGTTCATTCAACATTGAATCACATAATCCACGCGTGAAAACAACATGATTATATTGACCAACGTTGGCTCAATGTTGGCTATATTGGCCAACATTGAGCCAACGATAGCCCTGTATATCTTATTTAATCTGAATGAAAGGCATCTTCATCAAACACAGCTGCTCACAGATTTCATATAATCCACTGGCTTTTTCCTCTGATAATACTAGACTGCTCCAGCTGGGCGGACATTTTTATCCTGCAACAAAACTTGTACTGGTCTTCATTTTCAATAGAGAGCCTCATATATCATATATAGGCTGTGGCTGTATGGCGGGCATAAGTTATCCTTATTGAAACGTATGCATTTGTCCATTGCTTTATTTATGAAAAGTGTAAGTTTGTATATTGTTTCATTTATGAGAAGTGATATTTTGTGTATGTAAGCGCTCAGTTGCGATCGAAAGAACTTTTTTACAACTAGTTTGTAGCTGTAGTTCACGTAAAGTGATAATTCGCAGCTAACAGCAAGTACTATTCCTTGCTAAGAGGTTTCAGTGCATTTCTCTGTACACGTCTTCTGCCCTCTGTGCCCAACCTGAGGCTGGCCTGACGTAATGATGTTGTTGGTTAATGACGGGCTAAAGTAAGCCATGGCGCCACACTTAACCCTTGTGATGCTAGGACCGTATATATATATACGATTTCAAGTTTGAAACCAACCGTATGAAATGTGACTGACATTTATAAAACAGTTATCAATAGATGCTCAGTTAATCGAATATATCAATTTTTCAGATGTTTGTTTTTCATGAATAGTGTTATTTTTCATCATTTGAAGCTGGAAATTGCTTTAGCAATTCCAGCTTCAAATGAATGAATCATAGCAAATGATTCAGCAGGAGAAGGGTTAACCCTTAAAGCGCTGAAATGTTTGATATAAACCTCTGTGAATTCAAATAATTTGAAATCATCATACATGTCTTAGTTAGCTCTTTTCGCTTCATTTGAACTCCTATATGGGTCTAGGCCATTATAAATATTTTACTCTTTCAGTGCCGGGGATCGACTTAAGACGTCAGATTCTGACGTCTTAAGTCGATCCCCGGAACTGAAAGGGTTAAAATGAGACACATTCTACAGACATCGTGTACCAACATAGAGACAGCTTAACAAGGTAGAATTATCAAATAAATGGAGGCTTTTGTCGTCATGTTCACAAAAAGTGATTTATATTGAATACAACATAGGCGACATCAGGTCGTTCAGTCTCAACTTAAAAAAAAAATCCTACGTAAGACTTCCAGTATGTAATTTAACTTTCAAATTACATCAATAAATGAAGGTGATATCAATGGAAAATGAAAAAAAAGTGCTACTTGAAAATGTAACAGTATTAATCAACGAGTTTCAGTAAAATAAGACAACGGAGTAGAAATATTATGCATAGCGTACCGCATACCGTACCGCAGAGCGTACCGCATAGCATACCGCATAGCGTACCGCATTGCGTAGTGGTACCGCATAGCGTAACGCATAGCGTAACTCATAACGTAATAACTTTCGGGTACCATACTACTGAAGCATCATATTATTTAAAGTACAGTCCCTGTGAGTTCACCATAATGGGCTTGGCATGCCACATCAATCAAAAGGGTAAAGGTCAACCATGTAGACTATTCTCACCTTGGATGGAGCGCACAGAGAGGCATTCATCCTATGATTTTCTTGTGCAAGGTGCTTCATGTAATAACGATCGACGGGGTTATATTATATAAAACATAAAGAGACATTTTTCACAACGATAAGATTACCTATAAAACCTTTCCCTGAATGATTAAACAACAGTTTACATTTCAGGCTCTTAATGTGGGGTACAATTAATACGCATGTAATTGACTGGGGTTTTAGGCTACCTTAGTGCACCTATAGGCTAAACTGAGCCAGGAGAACCTCCCGAGGATGGTGAAATGACACTGCTCTCCAGATAAGACACAGGATTCGAAATTCGAGCTCTGGCGGTCTTGCGGCCGAGCATGCTACCCTCTCAGTAACGGAGGCTCCCCACAATAAGGAATCTTTCACGCATCTGCGGGGAAGAAACATTTTGTTTCTTTGAAACTTGAATGCCAGAGCGGGGGACGAACTCGCGATCTCCGACTTTCCAAGCAGGCAGCACCAGGGCCCCCGCCAATGTAAGGTATAGTTTATAGACTTTTAAATAGAGAATATCTGTCTTGATATTTGTCACGGCCTGATTGATCATTCCATTAATCAATTCTGATTTGCGTGAAAAAACATATGATGATCGCTATCTGTTGATTGTGAACTTAGTAGAGTAGTTGTGACAGACAGTGACTGACGTGTGACATGTGTGACATGAGTGACATGAGTGACATGATGCAGATGGCCCAGCTAAGCCATGTGGCCTTACAACAATTAGCAGGATATGTCTGTAGATATCCCAACAAAACCCGACGTTCAACCAATGCTGATTATTCCATCTGGACCAACATAAAACCAACATTGTTTGAATGTCTCGTGTTTGCTGGGATGGCATAGAACGTCCTTGGGTAGAGTACAGACATAAATACATTCCAGCAAACGCGCTGACACAATGTTGGTTTGATGTTGGCGTGGCAGACGATACCCAACATAAAACAAGTTTCATATCGGCGTCTTGTGTCTGCTGTTGTTCTGGGATGTATAGAGAATGGTTGTTTATTTCCTTAAAGTCGCTTTTTGCACATTGTGGCAATATCGCGAAAGAAGTAAGCTCTTATAAGAGGGAAATCTGACTTTAAACAAAGGATTTAGCCTACGTGTAATAATAATAATAATAATAATAATAAACTTCTATAGCGCTTAAATCCTCGGTGATCCGAGCTCAGAGGCGCGACAACCATAATCGTAATCCAATTCATAGTTGCAAAACCGTTTGCGTTTGTCGTCTGGGCCAACCGGACCACCGAGGATATAAATCGGAAAAGCCTGACCAAAAAGATACGTTTTCAATTTATTCCGGATACTAATTTGTGTTTTCGCAGAGTTTCTAAAGGAAGTTAATTCCAAAGTCTAGGTACAGCACACATCTAGTGGGCGATCAATCAATCAATCAATCAATCAATCAATCAATCAATCAATCAATCAATCAATCAATCAATCAATCAATCAATCAATCAATTAATCAATTAATCAATCAATCAATCAATCAATCAATCAATCAATCAATCAATCAATCAATCAATCAATCAATCAATCAATCAATCAATCAATCAATCAATCAATCAATCAATCAATCAATCAATCAATCAATCAATCAATCAATCAATCAATCAATCAATCAATCAATCAATCAATCAATCAATCAATCAATCAATCAATCAATCAATCAATCAATCAATTAATCATAAGCTGCACTATTATTTTTATGATACATACGACAAGACTTCTAACGCGCCTAAATGTTCGGTGTCCCGAACTCAGAGACGCTGCAAATTTGAATCAGGCTCATCATCATTGTCCATTTTTTGTTCCTATTTGTCGATCAGGCATGCCGGGACACAGAGGATTGCCTTTAAAGATATATAGACATTTTCTTGACAATATGAAATCTACAATAGCAATTAATATCCTTTCATTAACATAGTAATCAGGTAAAACATTTATAGTCAGATAAAAATTAATAGTAATTATTGTCAATGATGTAAGGCATATATACAAGTAAAATAATCACCCGTCAGCTTGAAACATGTGTCATCTTGGCGATCACTAGTATGGCCTTGGTATGTTTCCGTTCTCAGTTACAATACAGATAGAACATTCCTGCGCTATTACTCCAAAGCTAAATTTTCATAATGCACATAATAATCTACGTGCGAACATAATAGATAATATTAAATGCATGGTGATAGCATTGTGATAAGTGACATGACCATGATAAGGTGATCGTGTGAAGTCCTGTGTAGGCTTATGATCGACATCCTGCTGTCTGCCTGTTGTAGTACGGGAGGTCCGTCTGTCTTCATCCACCCTCTCATCCCTACAGCGCAACTCAACTACAATGTATAACACTCCGGGGAGAATTTGTTGGATAATGTTTGCATGTAATTCTAATCAAATTTCATTTCCAAAACAGCGAATCCAACTATTATTTCATCGCAGTAAATAGGTCGAAAAATGCGATGCGATACTAGCTAATTTATGCCCTGCAGGACGGTAGAAAGTGTCAAATACAGAGAAGATATGCAATCGGTGTTCATATTATAAGCGTGTGGCATCTATTTAACATGTTCTGTAATATCCATACCGCTAGAAAAAAAAGAACAACCCTGCACACGGTTAATTGGATAATATGCTAATAAAACTGCCACTAATCGTCATTTGACCAAAGTCTCATGGTGAAAACCACTGCACAGTGTGAGAAACACACCTACACAATGCGCAGTGAATATGCCCTCACATGTATGAATTTGAATTTCGGATATATTTATTATTTTCACAAATGTCATGATAAAGCCAACATTCATAACCGCTGTCGTGAAATAATTGGACGGGCGATATATTCAACCATACGTGTTGTATCGTAATAGGATATCGCAGCTTTGAAAATAAAGGATATGATTACATTTGAAGATACAAGACGATAATCGCGTTTATGCCAATCCAAAACATGGTGTAATATATATCAGGGACATATATGTCACTTGCATATAGGAACACTTTGTGTTTTTAATTAATCCATTAAATTTTTATTCCGCCGTTCTTGTAGGATGTTATTTTTGTTGAGTCTCAGGACAGAGATGGTGAGCAGTGGTGAGTATCAGTCATGTAAACCAGAGATTGTATAATGTGTTATTGTTCAGGGGGGCTATTTATTAGCTGTTTATCATCTCGGATCAGCTGTTAGGCGCTGCATGTGTCTGTGCATTGTCTGTGTTCTCCAGTTATTACAAAACCAGTTATTACCAGAGACTGTAAAAACAGCGGAACTCAATCAGCTTGTGTGAATACTAGCGTTTGTACTCCTGTCAATGACGGACCCACCGTGAGTCCTAGCTATGCTCCTGGTCCCAGAGACGGGTTCAGTTTAAATCAGATCGACTGGCTTAAACCTTAAAGCGCTGAAATATGTTTGTATAAACCATGGAGACCGAAAGTTTATTTTAAATTTGAAATAATCATAAATGTCTTAGTTAGCTCTTTCTACTTTATTTGAATACCTATGTTATGGCAGTTTTAAATTTGTAATTCTTTCAGTCGCGGGGATCGACTTTGGACGTCAGAATCTGACGTCTACAGACGTCAGATTCTGACGTCTAAAGTCGATCCCCGCGCTGAAAGGGTTACATCTTTGCTTTCACCATCGTCCCATTTAATGTGAGATGTGAACTGCAATCGCAATGCATACCTAATAATTCTGACAGAACCATGAAGAGTTATACATATCAATGACAAAAAACTTTAAACATCATTATATATTTGGAAGAAATCACTTTGCCTCCACTTCATTAATGTATAAATGTAACTATTAAATATAGATTCTAGTGTGAAATATCGGCATATATGCGCCTATACATGCGCCTCTGAGCTCAGATAGCCGAGGATTTAGACGCCACAGAACTAGTATTGATTGATTGAATTTAATTCATCTCAAAAGTTAACATGACCATTTCAATGTAGATATATTTGCTGTTGACCATGATCTGATGATATATGATATATTCTGTAATACACGCCTGAGCCCTGATGTTATCTGGCTTCATTTATCATTGCCTGTGATTTCCTGCTAATTGGCGGTGATTTAGCGATGCCGGTGACTCTCTGGCGGTCATCTTCTATTGACATCCAATTAGCCAGTCCACCCTGTCATTGTCACTCATGTCAACCTGCTACCATACACTTTATGCGCTGGGTATTCGCTTCAGCGATTTCACGTGAATGGGGAGTTTACATTGGGCGACTCAGGCGGCTAATCTTCAGACTGTGCATTGGGAACGCGATCAGATGTTGTCATAATGTTGGGCCAGCGTAGAAGACAGTGAAACAACATTGTATCAGCATTGTATCAATGTCCGATGTTTGCCAGTTGCAACAAAATGACAGGAAATCGTGACCGTTGACGCATGTCATGAGGCGAATAATGTTATTTTATGAAGTGTGAAAATCGTTGTCCGTGACTTCAACAAGACGATAGCGTGGACTTACATGACTTAGTGACCACCGACCCAGATATTTGGCATGTGATTGGTGGAGATGTCCATCTTGACATCTAGTGATTTACCAGTTGAAAACATGTAGCAATGTTAATTTACAATATGTAAATTGATCCATGGTCAAATGATAGTGTTACATGCACGCCTATGATTCAGGACAGGGTGATGTGCCTGACGTAATGGTCACCGTTATCGTCTGTCATACTCATGTTCGTACCTCGCTCTGCTATTAACCCTTACAGGGTGATGTGCCTGACGTAATGGTCACCGTTATCGTCTGTCATACTCATGTTCGTACCTCGCTCTGCTATTAACCCTTACAGGGTGATGTGCTTGACGTAATGGTCACCGTTATCGTCTGTCATACACATGTTCGTACCTCGCTCTGCTATTAACCCTTACAGGGTGATGTGCCTGACGTAATGGTCACCGTTATCGTCTGTCATACTCATGTTCGTACCTCGCTCTACTATTAACCCTTACAGGGTGATGTGCCTGACGTAATGGTCACCGTTATCGTCTGTCATGCTCATGTTCGTACCTCGCTCTGGTAATAACCCTTACAACGCTGAAATATTTTCATTTAAACCATGGAGACTGAAGGGCTTTTCAATTTGAAAGCATCATAAATGTCTTAGTTAGCTCTTTCCGCTTCATGTTAGGGGTCTACGGTCATTAGAAATGGTGTAACCCTTTCAGCGCAGGGACCGTCTTTATACGTCAGAAGCTGCCATCTACAGACGGCAGATTTTGACGTATAAAGACGGTCCCCACACTGAAAGGGTTCAGCTTTCAAAGCAAAAAGAGTTTCTTCCCCGTCCACTCGTAAAGTATTGTGAGGAACATTTTTTTACAAGAGATAGCGTGCTCTTTCAGAGCGGACAGTGTCATCTGATTAATCTCACCGTCCTCAAGAGGTTTTCCTAGGCCATTTTAGCCTATATAATCTGATAATGTAACTAAAAATGGCTTGATGGTCCATTAATTCATTCATATACACGTGCGCTATATACTTCAGACAAAGTTTGATTCAACAGGTGAAACTGTTGAGATAGAGGGAGAGAAAGGCATCTTACAGACCTAGTGAAGCGAAAACTAGACAAAAGCCGCTGTGCAAACTGATTTTAATGCACCTATTGACCAAATGTCAATACGGCCAGTGAATGTGATGGGAACAAGTCAACATGTTCATGGTCTGGGCCCACCTGGACAATAATACAGCCCACTGGAAACATTCTGTGGGACGCTTTATCCCTCAAACGCTGCTATAAAATTAATTTTAATCAACTTAGATAAAACGATTGTCACATCCTGCGCACGTAATTCTTACTGTAGGTTGTGTATTTGAAATTGCAGAATATAATATAGTTTAAGGTCTTTATTGACCGTTTAAATGTTACCTCTGGCGTTGTTGGGATTTACTGATTTTTTTATGTGTCTTTATTTAATATCATCCCATGGACTATAACTATTTAGGTCATCATGTATCTGTGCACCGACGAAGGAATGTCGGCCATAGCGGGATTTGAACCGCATATTAGTGTTTCAATTAATCGCTCTATCAGACACAAGTGATGAACAAAATTAAAGCTTCTGCAAGTTGAGATAATCAGTAAAGATTTCAAAAATTTGCAGTGGCAATAAATTTGAATATTACACATATATACGATGAGGAGTAGCCAGCTGACTAATAATGTATGCTTAACCCTTGCAGCGCGGGAATCGACTTAAGACCTCAGAATCTGACGTCTAAAGCCGATCCTCGCACTAAAAGAGTAAAATATAAATAGAACCATAACCATGCTAACACAGTTATTCAAATGAAGCGGAAAGAGCTGACTACGACATTTATAGTGATTTTCTTATATACCTTGGTGACAAAGGTGGCATGTGCCACTTGAGTGGCATGCAGATGCCACCCTTTGTGACCAATAGGATTAATTTAAAACGGTGTCACATGTGTGTACAGTAAGTGACACGCCTGTACAATTGGTGCACACAAGTGGCTGGCATTGATTGTACACTCGTTGACAACACAGTGAAATGCCGTGTATGGGATCAGCAGATAATGTCTTATGTCCACATCCTCATGTTGGCCATGGACAGCTGTTCCACCGTCATACCATCCAGATTGTGTGCTGTTATGTCAAAGGCCGAGTCAGCTCAAGAGGCTTATGTATCGATCAACAAATGAAAGCTCTTGTCAGCGAGCATGGTAGCATTGATAGATTTAGATTGTATCTGAATGAATTTGCCTAATGGCCTTTTACTAAGCTTTTTTGAAATTTTCACAAAGTTTTAAAATATTTTTTCTCATTTGGTAATCAATACAAAGCTAATAAATGATGCTCAAATTGAATTAAATTATATAATGGATTGAATATTATGTGTGTCTATATTTTGGGCTTAGTATTTTTTTATCTCACAAATTGTCAAACATAATCGAATTTAATTCAAGTATATTATAGATTGCATCATGAAAATGTGAAAATGATGCTAATGATCAACGTGTGTATCTTTTGTACACAGATTCGTGATGTAAACATACCAAATGATATGTTGGGCACTAGCAGAGTAGTTTGTAACACATAATTTAAGTAGTGGGAAGCCATCAAATATACACATAATTATATTATATATAAAGTTAGCTTTTTCTTTTGCTAAAGCACATATTAAACATGTTTATTATCCATAACAGATAACACAGAAAGTATATCAAAATACAAAAATACATCACAATTGCAAATTAATTTGTAGAAGCACGTAAAATAGAATAGTATCTATGTACCGAGAAGTAGATATTGCTTCACGCCGCTTTCTGTACATTGCTGCAATGTCGCGACGTGACAGAAGGAAGCCGAACTACTGAAACGTCGGTATTACAATATATCCTACTCTTATCCAATGATTTCAAAGTGTCTTTCTAGTGCACAGTGCCACAGGCAGCACAAGTATTCTGAGGTATTCGTTACCTGGTTACCACTGGGAACAACTAAATCTGCCGCTTTCAGGATGCAGGCAGCACTGCACACTACACATATTTGAACAGTTTGGAGAAGTACCGAGAAGTAAAATAATCACTTTCTCTAGATCGATTTTTTTTGTAGTTTTCACAGCTGACATACACTCAATCATGACGTCATTATCTTTATACTGACTGGGACGTCTGTCACATTACCCCAGCATACACAAGACATGGATCCGATGGCGGAGCAATATTGGGCCAACGTCGCAGACGGTGGCCCAACATTGCTCCGCCACTGGCTGAATGTCTCGCGTTTGCTGTGCCAGCACACACACACATGTGATAATGATAATGATAATGATAACCTTGGTAGCTGACCTCACACTTGATCATGAGAGGCAAGATATACAATAAAGACTGTTGTCATGAGAGGCCAGACATACTATAAAGACTCTCACTGTTCACTTCTCACCCTTAAACATGTTAAATTTATCCGCGTAACCTGTTTGAAACCCCAGGTATTATAATCAGAGTGATGTAAACTTAAAGACCATAGGTCGTGCTAGTGAGTAATATACTGATCAAGAGGCTGTACAATGCTGTAGTGGGGGGTCTAACCATTTACCTGGTTGTCACGTATATTTATGCACGCAGAAGAAACAAATTTTCATTTACACTTGAGGCGCTAAGCACAACTAAACTAGTTTAAATTTGTTTCATTAGACGATCAAATCACTGTTATTAGGAATAAAATGTGTGTTAAAACAGACTTGCAAATATGTTGTCTCAAATTAAACAAGTATGAGTAATTTTGACCCACTTGAAGTTATGGGTCACGGCAGCGAGACACAACTTCAAGTGGTTGAATATTTGCAAATCTTGATGTTTAAATACTCATTTCATTCCCAATAACAGTGATTTTATTGGTTAATGAAACAAATTAAAAACGACTATAGTCGACGACTATATAGTCGTGCTTAGTGGTTAAAATGCTGACCACGTCTATAGCCGTTTTAAGTCTAGAGTATATAGAGTGCATTGGTAGGTGTCGATAAAAATGAAAACACTGTAAAATTGAATGTATTTTCATTTAAATGATAAAAAAACAAGTAATAGAAATGAAGATCTCACTATTTAAGAAGAGTTGTCGGAAACGAAGTTGATTTTCTCTGATTAAAGAGCTGGCTAAATTACTTGTTTTCGTCATATTCTAATCGTTATTCAACTCGGCTAAAACCTCATTGGAGGTGCTAGAGGTCTGGCCATTGATTTAGTACACGTCCTTGAGTGTCTGCATATCGATATTGGATTGAGAGGGATGACACAGACAGACAGGCAGCAATAAAACCAGAACAATTTAGCCAGATTTCATCGAGGACTAAAAAGCTAATTTAGCCTTCATTTGGTCCCGGCGGCCCTTCAGCGGTGGACGCACAGTCCACTATTTATGACGAATGGCCGTGTTCGATTGACAACTCCACAAACTCTCGCGGGGTCTCTTGTTTTTGTCACGTGTGGAGATTGGTGCAAATACTCTGGATCACAGACAGGGATTTAAAAGCCCTCTTCACCCGGGGACGAACTCGTCTGTGTGCGATTAGTTAGCTCGACTGTCAGATAATGGGGGCGAGTAAATGTTGGGACTTCCGGTTGCCGAGTTCCGGTTTTCGAGTCTGCGCGACAGGGCAGTCCAACAGGGAGATGGGCGGCGCCCCGTCTCCCTGTTTAACTATACATGCGCAGCAGGTCATTGAAGTTTACCTAGTATGATATTCTACCCCCGATCAATTAAAGATGATGAGATCAGCCAATTACCGCTGTCATATTAGTTGTTACTTAAATTAGAGGTAGAATAGGCCTACCATACTTGGGTCGAACTCTGTTGCCATGCGCCAACTCTGCCCTTTCTCTGCAACATCCCAACAAACACGCAATGTTGATCCAATTTTGGCTTAATGTTGGCCCGCCGTTTGTGACGTCGGCCCAACATTAAGCCGACATTGGGCCAACAGCTAGTGTTTGTTGGGATACTGGATGAACACCCTACCTCAATCCCTGCGTCGCTACCTCAGACAGGGCTGTTCAAACCGGCACGCGCCAGGTCGCCGAGTCGTTTATCACCCTGAGTGTGCTGCTCTGCCATGGAGTCACTTCAGCGTTCAGGTTTGATGTAGATATCATAGCTTGGGTAGTGATTGTCTGACCACTCTACAGCTCTTATCAGCCTCTTATTGAGACCTCAATCATCTCACGGATCTCCTGGCTCGGGTGCTCTATAAAACCACCGGTCTTCAGAGATGTACACTACTAAACAGTGCTATGCGCTACTGTTTTTCTAAATTATGTGAATTAATTTTCTAATATTTTGTAGATAAATAAATTATTATGATTTATTTGTTCAGCTGGACCAAGAACTTTCTGTAAAGTTCTGGACTGTACGCTATATTTGATCGACATTCAAATGAAAACCTAGCGCGATATGATACCGTCATAATGAAAACCACTATAGAGTGTGAGAATTATAATGTGTCCACATTGATTATCTAGAGACGTCTGTTGCATCATTTCATCGGCTACAATGTTATCAATCTGTACCGCTTTAGGAGTGCTGTTATATGATTAACAATCTTGATTCGCTGTTGGCCTACTGTCTACGACGAGCAGAGCAGCAATATCGGTCAATGTTATATATGTTGGCTGTTTTTTTATAATTAAAAACATGTAATCTGATATTATTGGGAACTATATTTTAATATATTGACTTGGCTGCACACTTTATTTAAGCGATCAAGCGGAAATTCAAATAAGTAAAATCACTTTATTGTACCTATCTTGATTATCATGATTATACTGCCATGCAAAAATCAAAAGGCAGTATCTGCTTGCTTTACAAGTAAGCAGATACTGCCTTTTGCCTTTGCAGAGCAGTATAGACGTCTGTTTCACCGGTTACAATGTGTTCAATCTGTGTCGCTTTTATCAGGGATGTTTCATGATATTTTTATGAACATTTCCATTCTCTGGTCCATCCCATGGGACACCTGGACACTGTATGTTATGGCTCTGACACACTGGGTCGCGGACAGCCGGTCATCAGGGCCGGCTGACCGATTGCTCCCGGGTGCCCAGTGCCTTGTCTGACCACTGGTCAGCAAACACCTCCCCGAAGTCGTCACCATGACGACAGACTGGCCCGGTTAATGGAAAGCCAAGGAGGATATCCTGGTGCCATGCATTTCCATTTAGTTGGTCCGTTTATTGGGCCTGGCGCCCTGCCCTGCTGTGGGCCGTAATGACGGGGTAAGGACCATCTCGCCGTGTAAATGGGCCCCCTACTGACCGTAAATCAACTGACCACGGCTTGTTGCCTGTCAATACGTCCAGGTGGACCAGCATTGGGTTAACTTTGGGCTAATTTTGCACACGTTGGCCCAAGTTTGATTAAGAGCTGGGGCACCGCTTCGTATTTTCTGGTCAATATCAGCTGATTAGTTGCTGTGGCAGGTATTGAGAAAGCTTGCTGAGTGGAGACAATAGACAGGCGACCCTTAGATACGAAGTATGGTGCAGTTTGAAAATATGGCGTAGGTTTATTATTGTTTATAATATGTTAAGTTTTCCAAGAATGTTTGGTTTTCTATCTATTCATATACGCATTTTTTAAATCTCAATAATTTACGATAGTTTCTGCAGTAATGTCATATTTAGGGTGATTTGGACGCAGGCGAACCCAAGTTTCTGGACATGCAGCATTTTGAGAATACCGTTTATGGATTGTTCATACAATTTCAAATCTTTGTTTTCTATCTATCCATGATTTCCCTTTTCAAATCCCAATACATTGCAATGGTTTCAGTAGGAATATCAGTCAGATTTTGGATTGCTATGCATAGGAAGAGCCATAATAGCCAGCCCAAGACCTGGTGGATACGGCGTTACAATAGCCAGCCCAAGACCTCCTGGATCCGGCGCATTTCCGTTATTGGTGTCATAATGTCCATAATGGTCTTCAGTTCTTAGTGACGTCTTTCACCTTGCTAATCACCTCACGAAGGACGGTCACGAAAGGTCATCTGGATGACAAAGTGTGTGGGTCACGAAAGTGCAGAACAGTCGTCGTATTTTAACTTTTGTGTAGAAATATGCCACCTGTCTCGGCTTTGTACGTAATGTGTCTGTCCAGCTGCCTATTATTCCACCATGCGTTATTTGTTAACCAGAAAATGTATCCCAATTATTATTATGCCTCCACCGCGAAGCGAGCGATTGCATTATTTTCTATATACTTTCGTAAATATACGTATTGGTTTAAACACGTTTCTTTTCATATTTATATATCTATCAAATATATTTCAAAAAGAATAATGCTATTATAATTGCGTTTGATTTTATTAGAAGTGGCTTCCTGAATATCTTTCACTAAATTTAATCCGAGAACAAGAGAAATATTGTATTTCCCTTGATTATGTTGATGAGACCGAGTGTCTAAAACGATCTAATATTACTTGCACCACTAATTGGCACGAGAGCAGCAATATAAACTATTCTTAATCTATAAATTGTAATAATATATTTTCCTAATGTGTTTTTATACACCGCAATTTGATTTTAATCCTGAATACAAAATCAGATAATTTAATTTTAACCTACTGCAAAACATTTTTTTGGTATTCATAACTTGCATTGGGTGAATATCTTTGTAAAATTTCAAATGAATTAAGTAGTTGGTTTCAAGGATTTGTCACATCTAAAACAATAATTTGAAGAGCCATTCGAAAAAAGTATAGGGTACCACTGAAGTTTTTATAACATTCGATATGGTAAAACGTCTGTCTGCTTTATTAAAATTGCTATGAGTATCTGCTTCAGATATTACTAAGTCTTGTATTATGTGGTATCACACACAGATATAGCTATCTAGACAGCAAGATTAGTGAGGATTAAATACTGATAAGATTAATACATGATGAAAGGATTAAGCTCAGGTGTGTGGTCTGTGGGGCAGTGGTGAACACGAGCGTTTGATACAATGGTGTTTTAATGCTGGGCCAACTTCGTAGACGTTGGACCGGCATTAAAGCATTATTGGGTCAATACTTCGTGTTTGATGGGATGTCACACAAAGATACTGTAGCAAAGTTATACAATCTCATATAATGGGACAAGACAGCTACCTCTATGTTAATCTATGCATATCCTTATGTTCTAAGAAACACGATTTACCTGTAGCCAGGCAGCAGGCAATAATAAAAAAGTTTATTTATAACACCTGCTAAACATCAACTTAGGTTATTGGTCAATGTTGTAGATATTGCAGTCTTACCTACATGACTAGATTTTATTTCCTTGGTCCTACCAATGTTGATTTTGATATGATTTTCCAGATACAAACACCAACTACTAGTCTACTGTGTCGAAATCCAATTTGCAGTATGTCAAACAATTTTACACTTTTGAACGCAAGTTACAATTTCTGCATTTAATTAAAATGACTGATTAGATTATTGCTATTTGTAATTACTTGATAGGACCAACGTATAATTTCCCAGCTCACTCGAATAATTATAACAATTATACATTTTACCCTCTCCCATACACTTGTCACAGCCCCATGGATGTGGTCTTGATATTGGTACAACGCTGGCCCGACGTGGAAGACATTGGGCCACCTTAATCCCCATCAAACTAATACAATCACACCACACCATGTAAAGTTACGCCTCACCAGTTATCTATCCCCGGATCATTGTCGTCTCCTCATTTTCGAGCGGCTCATTGAATGATTGGATCACCGCTGACCTGCCTTTTGTCACCAGGATCGTTGTGCCAGCGCTGACTGCCTGTTGTCACTGTGGCAGCGCACTGACACACGATGTCAGCCCAGTGTCGGGCCATGGGTGGCCCAACGTATTTAACCTTTTACCTACCGCGATATTTCGTTACATTTTCCACCGTGAGCTGTGAATTGCTCCTGGAATAATTGTTAATTGCTTAAGAATGATTTTATCTTTCATTTAAATAATATTATACTTGGGTCTTGGGGTGGGAATTGCTAATTCTTCACCCAATTGTAATATTATTAAAACGAAAGCTAAAATCTTTCTGATTTTGATGTGCTCTATCATTCTATTTCAAATTGTTTTGATGGATTTTTTTTTGCTATGAAGATATACCTCACTGTAGTTTAACCCTCCCAATGCTGAATTTACCATTGAAATCTTCATCCACTACAAGCCATAAATTATTGTTGCAATTCTTGACTTGTAGTGGATAAATATAATTTGAGGTGTGCCAATGCTTGGACAAAATTTCTGCTCAGTTTTGGATGAAGAGTGGTCCAACGTCTTTGACGTTGGACCACTCTTGACCCGGCACTGGACCAGCGACTTGTCTGTTGCTGATGGTTGAACTACCATTTGTCGCTGTGTCAGTGCTCTGACATGATTTCTGCTCAGTGCCGGATTAAAAGTGGTCCAATGTCTGTGACGCTGTGCCACCCTTGACCCGGCACTGTACCAGCATCCTGTATGTTGTTGATAGATGACCTGTGGTCATTCTGGTGGAATCAGCTGATCAGCCTGTTACTCTGAGATAAGGGATCTCATGTTGTCACTAGGGAGGTCTGCACCTCCATAGAGGCTCACATAGCACAATCTTGTCAAGATTTGAAAATGGCATAAAATATACGACATTATCATGATTATTGTTAAGTTGGATTAGAATACTTCGGCGTCTCATGGATGAGATAACCCTAATAAAGTCAGGTATATCTTTCAGTTTTCAAGACAATAAATACCATTTAAAACTGCATTACGAATGTACATCTAACATTATTTCATTTATCAGCTGTTAATAATGATGCGTTTGTGAAATATATTAATATTAATAATTATGTTTTGTTTCATTCATGAATGTCACAATCAACAATATTGATGACTAAGCCTTGAAAGCAAGTGTCATACAGTCTGCAATTGGTCTTTAATAATGCACATAAAATCTGTAATTTGCATATTCACAAATGTATGACGAGTAGTTTTATAAGTTTTAGGTTATATTTAATTATTGATAAATGTTTGTTTCTAATAAAAAATATAAATTTGTTATACTTTTTTACAATTGTTATTATTGCCAATTATTTTCCACTTTAGCTAAAAAAACATTATTGCCCAGCCCGGGTATTCCGTGTTTTCCAACTCCGGGAAAACCCAGGTCGGGTAATATTGCCAACCCTGTAAATAATTTGAACTACGAAACTGGTGTATCTTTGGATTAAATTATTTTCTTTCATTTCTCCAGACAGGAAGCCAAGCTTTGTCACAGCAAAAGCGATCACAAGATACACTGCATTATTATGTGTCGGTCTTTTTGTGATCATCCAGCATGGTGACATGTGCTTGTACGGTCAACCGTTATCAGATAACATTATCACCACCTATGGATTAAAAAGGTTTTATCCTTAGGTGACGATAATCTACGTAGCTTTGTGTTTATAACACCATCCCTCTTGATACATTGCTATTTGATTATTTTGGCCGCGGGACAATGGTTATATTGTATGTCTTGAGCCCACACCTTGACGGATGAAATGTTTCTTATCATTGTACAGAACATCTAAGAGACGTCTGGGTGGCCAACGGGCTCACATATCTTTTTTTAACTCATGCTAAACTCAACACATCAGTTTACATTGAGCTTTACATCTATTCTCAAGTTACCATTAACATTGCTGCGAGAAGAATATAATTTTTTATTTAGAGAGGAAACTTTTGCTGGAGAGATTAATGTCAAGGAGTTTGACATACGTATTTGACATTAGATTTTACAAATGTCAATAAAACCTTACAATGTTGCTCTATCATTTTTTGTAGACATAACATAATTAAATCCCATTCAATCTCTTCGTGTTTTGGTTTGCTTCTGCTTCAGTGTCCTTTATTGTTTATTTTATAGACTACAGTGAATCCAGGTGGTGCTTGTCTCTGAGTCTGTAAGTGGCGGGGGTGGGGAGGAGGGGGTGTAAGCTCCCAGGAGCAGAGAGGGATTTAATTCCTGGAGAGATGAATGTCAGTGCTGATCCGTACACTTGAACCCTCGATCCCTGATGAAAAGTCTTCCTCCCTTGCCGCACAAGATCCTGGCTCTGTGGTGACAGATTACACTCAATGACCTCTGGATTCAGATCCAGAGTGCACTCCTGATCCTGAGAGTGCGAGAAAAGACGCGAGAGGGGGTAGACCCTTTCTCGCACTCATGGTTGGCTTTCACTACGAGACGTATGGTGAGATAAGCCCATCTCGCACTCTCTCCTATACGCGTTACAGTTCTGTTTGATTTTGCCGTTTCAAATAGATAATTGTACGAAAAAATGCATTATTGCATCATTAGTGTCGACGAGATGGGCTGATCTCAACACTCGTCACCACATCAAGCCCTCGCCCAAAGGCTCGAGCTTGATGTGGTGACTGGTGCTAAGATGAGCCCATCGATGCCGTATGCATATACTTACGTCTTTTCTCACGCTCTGTGAAGTTGTTTTCAAATCAAGTGATATAAATCAAAATATAGAAATCAAATGGTATAAATCAAACGTATAAAGTTACAAATGATTCAATAGTTTAATGACAATGAACCAATCAGCTTATTTGCTCTACGATATATTTCGTTTTATCAAGAGAAAACATACAATAACATAACATACACATGATACAGGTTACGGTATGGGAAATACATCGGAAGTTCGGTATATGAGAAAAACAGCCCAAGTTCGGTAAGGGAAATACAGTGCAAGTTCGGTATGAGAAGAACAACACAAGCTCGGTGTGATAAATGCAGCACAAGTTCGGTGAATAAGATGTTCGCAAAAAGGCTCACACTTTATTCAGTCTTTTCTTATGCCTCTATCAAATGAACACCGTTTACATATCTTCCCCCCTAAACGAGAAATAAATATGGCACCGTGGTGATTTGTTTGGGCGCTACAGTCTTGGAATGCGTAAGGTTAGGCGAGCTACTCTGTTACTTCCCCAGATTAAATATCGGTTCGGAGAAAAAGTGAGCCACTTCAGATAAGCGTGTTGTTATTGAGATGGTACTAGCGTGCGGTGATTCTGACGGCGTACATTGTGAAGTTGGCATGTCCCTAATAAGCTCCTTTAACAGTTTAACCCGCCGCGACATAATACAGTGGGGAACGATGTGTGGAATGGAATGTCTGCTTTGGATAATGTTGTTTTGACATTTAAATGGATTGAAACATGTCTGAACTGAAACGTTGCAAACTATGACCTTCTGTATCCGTTAAGCATTTCTGTTGATGTAATTTGTTAATCTCTCTGTGACATCACCGTCGCCAGCAATGAGCGTAATTAAAGTGGCTCTGATTATTCAGTATAAATGTCGCGCACCTGCATTCACAGCAACCAACCTTCCACTTGGAAGTTATGTAATTCACTTCTAAATAATTTTCTATCCGATGATGAAAATTCTTAAATAAATTTAAAAGAAGCCAATTATTTTTAGGCTGATATTCGGTCTGCTTCGTAAGGCAAATTTTGTGATCTGTTCGTAAAAAATATATTACTTTGACCTATTATTTTTTGGCTGATTTTCGGTCTGCTTTGTAAATTTTTTGTAAATGTTGTGATCTGTTCTTTAAAAATTCCTTTCTTTGATTGATCATATTTGAGGAGACCGCGGCGCGCGTACAAGCCACCTGCCCAGATTAATCTCCCCGACAGTAGCAACAGACAGGATCTTATGCCTCGGCCACCAGTGCCAGCCCCTGTAGAGTAGGTACGCGATCTCTCCCTGCTTGATATAGCGGTGGGCCACCTTCAGGGACGTGTAGCGGACGTTGAACCATCATCTGATCCCCTCAGGGCAAGGGAGCAGGCACGTAGTCTGGACAGCGATCAGTGTCACCAGAAACCCATCAAGGGATCATGGCGCCCGCTCTATGAGCTGTTCTGCAAATACGGCGAGCCCACCGACAATCAATTAGCCACGAAGCCTCTCCACGCCAGTCTCCTGCAACAGCAAGCCTGAAGACGAAGCCAGCAAGAGGCGCTGTGCAAGCATTGTCTCAACGCATGCCCAGCGTCTGCAACGCTGGACATGCGTTGAGTCAACGCTTGACCAGTCCCCTTTGTTTGCTCCACAATCTCTGCAAAGCAAATACTTGAAGGTGTGATGCTGGTCTTTCTTCATCTCTCACCACCAGGACCGTTTTATTGTGTTTGTTTTCAATGATCATCAGCGCTAATGGCTTCCAGATTGATTAAACTTGATTTCACTCGGAACCTGATAATGATCCTGCAGGGTTTTCTTTTCGTGCTATTTTGTTATACTTAAAATTCAACAAGAAGTTACACAGCATATCTGCCATGGACAGCCTCTCCCTCAAAATGTTGAAATCTAAGGCTTCAAATGGTACATTTTAAAGCGTATTTCGGCCAAAATATGGTCGTGTGTTTCTTAGCACAGTCGCCGATGTGGATTCACAGAAGACGACCGTATTAAATATATTAAATTATTATTTGTTCCCATTGATCTGAAATGCTGTAATTAATGTTAAAATAATTATCATAAATGATAACAT
Organism: Flabesymbios commensalis; assembly: GCA_964017125.1. Classification (NCBI taxonomy): domain Eukaryota; kingdom Metazoa; phylum Annelida; class Polychaeta; order Terebellida; family Flabelligeridae; genus Flabesymbios; species Flabesymbios commensalis. The sequence continues at coordinate 68,998,032 of OZ024913.1, forward strand.
GCACTATTCATAAGATAATGTTCCATTTCACCGCACAAATTAATGACGACTTCACTGACCTACGCCCTATATACATGATATACTTTTCGAGCCCCTTTAATAACTACTAACCTCGTGACAGCAATGAAGTTTATACAATATTCTCTAATATACAAGTACAATAATTACCCCCATATCTCCCCTTCTCAACGTCCATTCAAGGAAGTCTTTTTTCAGCAGAAATTGTCAAGATTTCAATGAGCTCTTACGTAAACGCCTATACATCAGCAGTGTGATGGGATGACAGGGATTGAAATATAAGCTGGGACATTTGACAGCAGTCGTATTGTGTGTGGGGCCGATTACTGTCAGACATATACTATATCACCACACATAGCCATATAGATAACTATGAACGTTTACCCATTGTTGGTTTAATGCTGGAAAA